>JAJJWW010007463.1:0-600000 GCA_023531295.1 Papaver armeniacum
TGGTGGGGGGTAGGGTGGAGAGGAATCAATGGTGGATCTGATTGCCACATAGTGGTGTAAGATAGTGGGGGCAAAATCCGGGGTCCCTGTAACACTTTTCACTTCCCAAAATGCTTCCTAGCCAAGTACTTCCACAATTTTTCTTTTATTGTCAGGTAGAGTTGACCTATTTGTGCTACTTCCGTCAGGATTAGAAACCCCCAAACCGGCGATGCGGGAGCCAAAGTTATTTCGGGATTCAAAATGGGATCTCCGTGAGGAAAGAACCGATGCCACAACTAGTCACGCTCAACATGTCTTAACCACAATCTTTTCAATTTGTTGATGAGGTCATGTTTATTTATTTATTTTTTTGAAGCAAAGGAGGTCATGATTGTTTGCTTTGGAAGGGACTAATGTTATTTTTATTGGATATCATTCGATTCCTACTTTCAAATATGCTATAACATTACAACTTTTGACTTTTTGAGTATAAAAACATTTAAGCTGTACATGTATTTATTTTATTTTTTAATTTAGAAAAAAAGAGGATACAAGGATAGCAAAGGCTAATTAAGAAAAATTAAACAGAGGGGAATCCGCTAACCATTTTTTTTTTTTGAAGAAATTATGAGATATTGGAGTACACTGAATAAAACAATACTCTATTTTCAGCGCACCACCTCATCATAAAAGTTCTGGAAATTCAGATTTAATTGAAAAGGGTGAAGGTTGACGAGTGTTATCATTGGTTAATTTTTACGAGTGCTATCTAGCATGGAAATTGAAGGTTGACGAGTGCTATCTAGCATGGAAATAGATAATTTTTATTGAGGTATAAATAATTGATTATTCACACAAGTTCTTCACCAATCAACCGATGGGACAATTCCTCATAGACATTTAGATTTTTGACAGTTTTGTCATGTAATGTTTTCACTGAGAAACAAAACTCATGTAATGTTTTCATGGATTTTATGTTTTCAATTCAGTTAGGCTTCACTGTCCGTTCTTATTTTTACCTCAACTTGTCTTATTCCTTTTCTTCACAACGATAATGTTTTCATAAAACTTTTTTTTCTTTTGGAGATCAATGAAACTTAAATTCAAAATTATGATCCCAAATTTTTTATGAAGTTCAAGTTGCTAATCCTAAGAGTTTAAACTTCAAACTTATGGTTACTTACAAAAAGAAAACTCGGGAAGACTGTTTTCATCTCGTATGTTTGGCCACCGAAAATGATTCTTTCCCCTGAGTTTTGCTTCAAGATTCCCCTGAACAACCATTACAAGAACCTAAACAAGTTCTTGATGATAAATAATCAATATCCATCTCATTAGCCTTACAACAAGTTATTGATGATGATGATGAAGAATCAATGTCTCTAGATATATATATATATATATATACAATTATCATCACCTCTAATTAAGAGATTGGTTGTGTTCATTTCCTTAGCATATTTGAGATGAATTTTGATAAAATCAGGATTGCTAAATAACTTAACCCAAAATTTGCACACACACCTGAATCGTTGTATGGATTTTGCTGGTAATCTTGATAAGATGTCAGCTATGATACCTTCGGGGAGATAGCGTGACATTGTTCTTCTGATTTCTAGAGTTCACTGCTATTTTTAGTTTTCGAAATTGGGAGAGAGAGAACGTTTGGCTAGCGAGTAGTGAGAAGAATATACACTGATCCATTTTATGCTTGTAACTTGGGCTGGGCCGACCAAATCATCGACATAAAATTAGAATCTTGTTAGAGAGATTTCCTGTTTAGTCCACTAAACCCGACCCGGATTAGTGGCTAGTCCAACGGGAAACAACATTTACTCCCTAGTCCAAAAAAGATTTGAAAAGAGTAAAATTACTCTACTAACCCTAACATATAATATACTATGTATGTTATTAGCAACATATGTAATATGTAGCAACATATATACTAGTATTAATACTAGTATACTAGTATTAATATGTAGTATGTAGTAAATATGTAGTAATATATATAGAACAAATGTAGTATGTAGTAACATATTAATACTAGTATTAATTAATATGTAGTATGTAGTAAAATATGTAGTAATATATATAGAACAAATGTAGTATGTAGTAACATATGTTACTAGTAGCAATATGTTATATATTGACACTACATATTAATATGTAGTATGTTATATATTGACACTACATATTAATATGTAGTATGTTATATATTGATATTACATATTAATATGTTACTAGTATATATAGTACTAGTTACTACTAGTATACTAGTATAGTATTAGTTACTACTAGTAAACTAGTTTACTAGTAAACTGTTACTACTAGTACACATGTTACTACTAGTATAGTAGAGTAATTACTTAATTTACGAGTAACATATTCTTTTTTACTATTAATACAGTACATATTGATATGTAGTATGACCATATTGATACTACTAGTATGTAGTAACATATTACTAGTAATATTTACATGTGTTGATACTAATTAGATCTGTAAGGGTGTTTTAGGCATTTAGAAAGCACACTTTATAATCCCCACAAAGTTTTTGGACTAGCGAGTAAATAATCTAGTCCAAATACATGTTTTTGGACTAACGAGTAAATGTTTTTCACGGGTGGACTAGCCATTAACTGGGTCATGAAAAATTGGACTAAAAAGTAATTCCTACTTATTACGAGGCATACTGATACCGTCTAGGGTATATGCTTGTAAGCCGTCCTATGCACATGTTAAGCAGCTGATTTTGCCACTTTAACACCCATTATGGGTATGCCAAAGTGCCAAACACGTTTGTTTAAGTGCCAGAAATACCACTTAGGCATACACGACGGAGTCTCCAACGAGCGATAGAGTGTCGATCGCTATATGGTCATAATATCGCTTGTTGGTCATTCCAGCGCCAGCGATAATCACGCCGTCGCTCATTTGAGTTGATCATCGCTCATCGGTTCCTTATCCAATGGCTACAATTTTCCCCCTCTATAAATATCCATTTCAACTCACACCACCTCAAACTCAAATTCATTTCAACATGCCTAGTGCATAACCGAAGTGGCTAGTGTTTCCTTCACTCGAGAAGAAGATGTTTCTCTAATTCGATGTTGGATTTCAGTTGCAAGCGATGGAGATTTCAATTTAGAGACTTTTAACTTATGGGACACTGTATTTCAAAGGTTTATGACCTTAAGTCATGTATATATTCAAGAAGAACAAATGAGTATCTTCAAAATGGTTATTGTTTCATCAATAACAATGTGAGAAAGTATGCGCAAATTATGTGGATGATAAAGGGGATTTATTCTGGGTTGTCAACTGAAGAACTAAAAATTAGAGTTCATACCAAATTTGTTGAAGACAACATAAAGCATTAAAACTATCTTTGACACACATCTAGCAATTATCGACGGATATGTAAATCTTTGATAAAATTGGAGACCCCCAGTCATATGTTGGTGTTTTTTCTAAATCTTCTAATGCTTCAAGAAAACCAATTAACGTCATTGAGCTAGGGAAACAAACATTGGCATATTGTCCACCACACAAACAGACGTTCGAGCTCCTCAAAATGTGCATGGAACTAATATTGATTATTTCCTAACCTGTTCTCAGTCATTTTCCTAGATTTTTTTTTTTTTTTTTTTTTGATCGGAAAAGATAAATCCCTTATACGAGAAAACTCACAAGATGCCTTAATACAAGTTAAATTTTGAATAATTTATTGAAGTATAAATAATTGATTATTCACACAAATTCTTTACCAATCAACCGATGGGACAAGTCCTCATAGACATTTAGATTTTTGACAGTTTTGTCATGTAATGTTTTCACTGAGAAAAAAAAGTCCTGTAATGTTTTCATGGATTTTATGTTTTCAATTCAGTTAGGCTTCACTGTCCGTTCTTATTTTTACTTCAACTTGTCTTATTCCTTTTCTTCACAACGATAATGTTTTCATAAAACTTTTTTTTCTTTTGGAAATCAATTAAACTTAAATTCAAAATTATGATCCCAAATTTTTTATGAAGTTCAAGTTGCTAATCCTAAGAGTTTAAACTTCAAACTTATGGTTACTTACAAAATGAAAACTCGGGAAGACTATTTTCATCTCGCATGTTTGGCCACCGAAAATGATTCTTTCCCCCGAGTTTTGCTTCAAGATTCCCCCCACCCCACCACCATGTGTCAGTCGTTCTTAGGTTACCCATGGACTTCATGTAAGATGAGGAGTGGAGCCAGATTTTGAAAATGGCTGGGGAAACCATCAACGGGCATATATTTTAAAAGGTGTAAATGAGCTAAAATGGCTAAAAATGCCTGGCTTGATTGGGGTATACCCAATTTTAAGTGGACATGTGACCTTACTAGGGGGAGGTCAAATTTGGTTGAAGTTACAATACTACCCTTGTCCTTTATAATTCTATTACCATAATCAGTTTTTTTATTTTATTTTCATTTCATCTTTCTTCTTCTCTTCTTCTCTTCCATAACCACACCGGCTCCTCCCCCACCACCACCACCAAAAATCGTCAATTAATTCGTTAACATCGTCGATTCGAAAACTCCGATTAATCTTCATCAATGGATCCACCACAGCGTAAGGGAACTCGTATGAAAGACGCCAATCGAAAACCCAATCAATACAACCCTGAAATTGCAAGTTTGGTTCAAAAGAAAGTGAGTAAAAAAACCGTCGAAGAAGAAGAGATTGAACCCGCTCAAAACGAAGAAATGGTGCGATTAAGAAAGTAAGGGCCTACTTAAACCCACTCTAGTACTTCAATTTCATGTTTGCATGTCAAATTAGGTCAGAAAAATCGACTCTTTGAATTTCAGTTATTTAGCCGGCATGTTGTTTGCTTCACGACCTTGCCGGGATTTCATATTTAGTATTATTAGGGATGCTCGTTGGTTGAATATCTTGCCGGCGGTTTAGTTTTCTAATTTGCTTTCACGGGGGTGGGGAAGTTATTCAACCTATAATCTTGCTTAGGTGAAAATTTTATTTTTTAAGCGGATTCGGTTATAAACTTTTAACTTTAGGCGGGATTTCATTTTTAGCGTCTCCTGATGCCTTGAATTATAAAGGTCGGAATGGTATGTAAATAATACCACGCCGGCGTTATGTTAGCCGGTGTTGTTTTTATTATGGACATTGCCGGCGTTTGTAGTTGAAAACCCATTCATAGTTGTTAAAAACCGGCAGGTTATTGGAATAAAACCCTCCCGACCCTTGTTTAGCCGGCTTGTTGTTTAGATATCGACCCTTCCGACATTAGTCACCCGGAATGGTTATATATGTTGAGTCTTCCGATTTATAGTTTTTTTCTTAATTGTTCTTGTTCAGGTTGAAAAAGGCAAACAAGAAAGCTATGAAAGCTCTTAGTCCTCCTTCAAGACCTCCTCGTGTTGGTGACAAACTCTTGACTTCAAGACATCGAGGGGCATACGTTGTGGCGGGGCGACAAAGATCCGTGTCTTAGAATGATGATTATCAACCACCATGGAACCAGTGATTCGGATGAGACTCGGATGAAGACCAATCAATTCCATTGGTAGAAGAGGTGACGATGATGATGATGATGAAAGAAATCCATTTCTTGGAGGAGGTAACAATGATGATGATGATGGTGATCAAGACATGCCTAATATTGGAGGAGGTAATGATGATGGTGATGGTAATGGAGATAAAGGTAAGGATATTCAGGATGAAATTGTTGAAAGGCGAGAGGAACAAGAAGAAGAAGAAGAAGTTGGGAACAAACCCAAGTTGCAAGTACTAGTGCAGGGGGAAGAAGAAAAGGGTTATCACTAAAACCGACTAATTCCCACATGCCTCCCTCGAATTGAAGGTTAAATTGAAACCAAACGAGCTTCCCAGGGGACCCCGAGGAAGATGGTGAACATGTTCTTTTTGGATACAAAGACTCGTGGGCATGTGCAATCCAAAATAATATCGTAAGTAATCTCAATCCGTCTTTGTTTTTCATTTAAGTGTGTAACTATCTTAAATTTGCGTCAAGTGTTTGTATTTCTTTTCATTTTTGTGTTTTTGGTATTTAGGATCACAAGCATGCTATCCGTCTCATGAGGCACCAAGCTTCATGTTCAGTGACTAAGACTTGGGATCTTGAGGATGAATGTGAGGAGGTGAAAGTGATTGTCAAGAGCTCCGGGTTGTTGCTGCGGTGGAGAGTTCGAATGTTGAGTATGATAGAGTTACCATATCTCGCATTGCAGTGAGAGGTTCTACGGAGAGAACGTCTACAATGTTATTCCCATTCGGTGAGATGGCGATAACTCCGATGATGCTCATCAAATTCTAGGCCTCGAGGTGGAGGGAAAAGCGGTGAGTGAGGGCCGATAATAACATTTCTTGGGATGAAATCTTCAAATTGACCAACACTTTGTTCGGTTGGGATCAGATTAAGACGGAGTCTATGCTTGCGATGAAGGATGGTAATCTAAGCAAGAAGTTTAATCTGAAGAAGCTGAGGGATACATTATCTGGGACCAAGAAAATCTTTGACGAGGAAGGAAGGGTGAACCCGGTGCGAATAAATGCTACCGCGTCAGCTTATTTTCTATATGTCATGGGAAGATGTATCTTCCCCCGACAATTCCGGAAGCTTGGTCGATGCCAGGTATTTGCAACTATTGGATCCCTTAGATAAGATGCATGAGTATTCTTGGGGTACTGCGGTGGTCGCCTTCTTGAACAATGAGTTGACAAAGGCTTCAAGGGCACTCACTTCGCAAGTTAACGGAAACATATGTCTCTTCCAGGTAATTCTATTGTCTAAATCATTTATATTTGCCAAATGCTTATAATGTTTGTTTCTTACTAAACTTTGTGTTTGCATAGGTTTGGATATATGAGCACTTCCCTACTTTGGTGAAAACCAACTCCCACGTCAAAGTGAATGAAAATCTTGCGATTTATAAGCCAAGAGCGCAAAGATATAGTTTTAAGGGTGCTCAGGAAAAGGATATGCCGCAGTTGCATATTAACGTGCGAATCGCCTTGGACAAATTGACTGCGGATGAGGTAATATTTGATCCTTACCGAGATGCTAGAAATCAAGGTTCAATCCAAAGGAGAGATGATGTTGCATTATACTACGGACCCTTGTTGTTCTACCATGGATTTTCAATGTACGATCCACATCGGGTAATGCGACAATTGGGTTACGTCCAAGAAGAACCCCATTTCGATCTTGAGCCGTTCTTTAAAGTGTTAAGGGAGGACTGCAGCACGTCCCAAAAAACTATTATCGTCGCTTACGGTTAACCCCCATCTTTAGGACATTGGAACGGAAGACTTGACCGTAAAGTCGATACGAGTCTTTTAGACGAGGTGACCGAAGGTCATGAAGCTCAGGAGAGATACATGTCGTGGTACTTAGGTTGGGCTCGTCCTCTGTGATTAGGGAAATGACTGGTGAACAATTGGCTCGTAAGAGGAATATGGCATCGAATGACTCAGCAACAATTCCTAACTTCCTTGTAAGTATTTTGGAGTAGCTCTTAGTGTTTTAAGATTAAATTATCGAATAATTCTATTAATTGTTTGTTGTTTAACCGAAAATAGAAGGGGCATTTGAAGACCTTTGTGAAGCTGTTGTGTTGCGCGAGAGAAAGAGGAGAGCCTTTGTCTATTGAAGAGCAAACCAAGTACATTCACTATGCTAGAAATCTTGACAATGAGGATGCCCATGAAATGTTCAAGCAAGTGATCTTTGAAGTAAAGAGGAAGAAAAGGCGGGAGGGAAGCACAAGCCAAGATGAATCCGACAAAAAGAGGGCTCGTAGTGGTCGTGGTGGTGAAGGTAGTAGTAGTCTTTGGTGTTCTAAACGGGGCCGAGGTCGTGGTCGTGCTCGTGCTCGTGGTGAATGAATCGTTTCTAGTTTATTTCTTTATGTTGGGTTGGACAAATGTTAAGGTTAATGGTTGGAAAAATGATTTTTTAAGGTTTATGGGACATGTTTTCTTATTTTGGACAACAAGTGTTTGATTTCTAATTGTTGAATGAAAGGTTTGTTTAACTACGTAAAGTTTCAAGACAAATAGCCGGCATGTTTTTTAAAGTTACATTGCCGAACAAATCATGCCCGGCAAGGTCTTGAAGTGTCGTGCCCTACACTGACGGCAGAAAATGCTTGCATACCAGGAATTCGGCAAGTGAGTGAGATCATTACCAAGCCGGCGAAGATACGTAGGGAGTGTATTATGTTTTCGAACACGCCGGCGATTTTTCTGAAAATACCTTCTCCGATGCCTAAAACCATCATAACGCCGGCATGGTTTTAAATTTATACCATGCCGACCATATCATAGCCTGAGTCAAATTTCAAAATACATTAGGCATATTGTGAGAAGAAAATGATTTCTTGATGCCAAAACCATCATAACGCAGGCATAGTTATACACTTCTCACCTGCCCAGAAGCTCTGGGTAGTCGACATCTTTTGAGAAAAAAACAATCTCTCCAGCAAATTCAAAATTCAAATTTTTGACAAGTACAATTTCATTGATTGACTTGTACTTGGGCACTATAATGCCAAATTTGGGTACAATCCTATAAATACACTACTTCTCTCTACAAAACAACATACAAATAGTTCCAAAGCTCATATCATCATACAATCCATCAAACTCACCCAATAGCTAAAAAACAATGACTTCATTTGATTCAAATGAAGATTTGGCAATCACCAAAGCATGGTATGCGGAAAATCGACTTAGACGTCAATCCTCCGAAAGGGAGGATTCCACAACCTTTTGGGCTAGGGTACACAACAAATTTAGCGGCGAGTTTGGTAATCCTAATGGAATAAGTATTCAACAAGTCCACGCTAGGCACCTAGTAATCGAAAATGCGATACTTGCTTTTTGGCTCTCCAACCTCGGATTTTTAGCACTCGCCCCTTCACCTTGTCCATTGCACAATTTGTAAGCAATTTTGTGGTTATGTTTTACGCAACCCATGTTGTTTTATCTTCCAAAGAAACACCACTAACATATGTAAGTTTGTTTTTGTGTTTTTGTAGCATGAAGTCGTGAAAGCGCTACTTGGAGGAAAAGGGGAAGCATTCGCTTTCGATGCAAGCTATCACTTCTTGCGAAGAAAGAATCACGGAGGATAACCAGGAGTACTTGGATGCCGTATCGTCTTCGGATGAGGAATATTGATGGCTTTAGAAGTTTTTGTATAGGTTTTGTGGGTAGACCTCTATGTAAACCCTCCGTTTCAATCAATGTAGTAACCAAAATTGCATGAATAAAGTGAATTAGATCTTAGATATTCTATTTTCTTTTGGTATATGTAAATGTCGGCGAGTTATAAATCCTTAATATGCCAGGCTACACATACGCCATTGTCATAGATTATATGCATGCGAGACTATATCATAGCCGGCGTTATAGGAGATATTTACGTGCCGACCGTAAGAAAGTGGTATAATCTTCATTCAAAGACCCTTCCGATCCACAAAACGGTCGGCGTTTTATTCATCCAAGGACCATGCCGGATAAAATTGGTCGGCATTTTATTCAAACAAATACCATGCCGGCTATATTATAGTCGGCACCTTATTCAAACCTGGACCATGCCGACCTTTCGTATTTTCAAAACCAAATTTTTGGATCGAAATCGAACTCATAAGGCAGATAAAAGATTTAATCTACTGAATTCATAATTTCAAAATTTTAATCTAAACTCAATTAATTAACCTAATCAGAATTTTTAGTGTTAAATAAACAAGGGCATTTTAGCCATTTAGAAAAAATAAGGTTAAGGGGTGGCTTGGCTTTACTTCAAAATGACCCTATTTTGTCTCATTGGGTATACCCCAATTAGTTTGGGTATACCCCAATCAAGCCTGGTAAAAATGGACTAAAATAACTCAAATTGGGATTCAAAATTTTAAAGTCTCCTTCCCCGTGTAGGACTTATCATTTCTAAATTGAGGAAAACTTTAGGGGCCAAAACCCGTTTCTAGTTTGGTGTCCCCTCTGTTTGGCCCATCATATTGCCCAATAACATGGAACCCAATCTAATCCATAGCTCTGTAAATAAGAACCACTTTTTGTGGACCATGGTTTTTTTGTGGCGACCATGATTCTATTTTAGGCAAGACATTATAAGTAATCCTAAGTCACCCCTTATCTAAATGTTTTTCTTGATACCAAACTTACCCTCCTTAATTAAATGTGTTAGTTTAATGATTAATTAGTTATTGGTTAATGATTAATATGATTAGTAATGATTAGTGATTAGTAGGATTAGTAATGATTAGTTACCATTAAGAAGTTCTATTACAAAAAATTGAAAAAAAATTGCGAGAAATTTTAATTTTTTTTGCGATTAAGTTCGATTACCCAAATTTATGACCAAAAACGAACTTAAGGATTAGTGATTGGTATGATTAGTTACCAGTAAGAAGTTCGGTTACAAAAAATTGAAATTTTTCCTTGCGATCAAACCAAACTATACATTTGGTGTGACCATTAAATAGTTCGGTTATAAAAAAAATTTAAAACTTTTTATGATCAAACCGAACTTAAAGTTCTGTTACCCAAATTTATGACCAAAAACCGAATTTAATGATTAGTGATTAGAATGATTAGTAATGATTAGTTACCAGTAAGAAGTTTGGTTACAAAAAATTGAATTTTTTTGTATATTTTGATTTTGATTTTAATTTTGGTTTTGGTTATAATTTTGATTTCGATTCCCCTGTTTTTGTTTTTCATTTTGAATTTGATTTTGGTTAATAGATTCATTTAGTTTAGATTAGATATATATGATTATTAGGTTAGTTTTAATTTAAATAAAAATAAAGGGTAAATGTGTATTTACCTAACTTTAGGACACCCCTTATAAGTATAGGGAGGTTGGCCTAATAAGATCATGGTCCCCCAAAAAAACCATGGTCCCTAAAAAACGATTCCTTTAAAAAGTGACGGGTCTCGGTTCCTACTTCCTACTGACCTCTCAGACTCAAATACTCATGAATGATCGAGTCTGGAGTAACAATCTTTTTGATGCTCTCGCTCTACGTATTGTTGTTCACGTTCAAAACAAAAGTAGCACATACGATATAACTACCGTTATCATATGCCCTATGGGTGCAAGTTTGAGAGCTAGATACTACAAAGTAAAATAAATGATAATTTATCTACAAATTGCAGCAATAGTTGTAATACGTGCTAATCCTGTTGGGAAATTTGGGATTGGAATTTAGAATTGAGAGGCCAGAGTTGCCAAATTTATTTCTAATCGAGAGGTAAGAAGCAATGCCGCAACTGCTCACCTTCAACCTGTCTCGGCCACTTCCTTTAATTTGTTAACGAGGTCATGTTTATTTGCATAGGGTGAGAGACTCATGTTAGTTTTGTTGGCTATCGTCCCATTCCTGCTTTCGGAAATGCCAGGACATGATAACTTGCGTATAAAAAAAAGCATTTGATCTGGACATGTTTACTTTTTAATTTAGAAAAAAGATGAAATGGGATAGGAATGACGGTTTACCGGTTGAAATGAGAAAATATGAGGTATTGGGGTAAACTAAAAATATAACTCCATATATTGGGTGTATCACTACTCCACTGCTCCATCGTGTTTCTGACATTTTAATAACGAAACAATGGAGGGAAAACCGACGAGTGTTATATTGATTGAGTAGTAATAGATACAATTTGATATCATATGCAGGATAAGTATCCGACTAGTATTGCAAGTTTCTACAGGACTTATAAGGCCAAATAGAAAATCTCTTATCTGCCATATTTTGAATTTTTATTATACTAGTAATGTTTATCTTATTTTGGAGATGTTTTTATTTGCCCTGAAAAAGTAGAGGAGCTTTTATGTGTCTTTTCTTTTTTATTTCAAGAATTTCCGATTATAGAATACCAAATATAGGCTTGGTTTTTGAGATTCAACATCATGATGAAGCCAATGAAACTCAAAATTAACAACTACAATGGTAATTTGTTCTCAAATCTTACTTTTCTCTATTATTTACTAGTGAAACAGATGTGCGTTGAGATGCACATGCTTGAGTTTGACTCATTCAGCAATATTACATTTGAAAGCAATGAAGTTTGTTGTGTAAAATAAAAATTTATTATTCTTATTTATACTCATTACGTAGATAATTCAAAGGGCTTATAAAATATATAAATTTTATAAAAATCTGGTGTATATTTTGGAATAAACTAAGTCTTTCAAAATTTTGATATATTTTAAAAAACGACATTTTTGTAAATATGTGTGTTTCTAGTGGGCTTTTTAATCAGTATTATTTAATATACGTTTCTATCCTTTATTTTTATTGAAATTACATGATATTATAGATTGGTAATTTAAATGAGGAGGGAAACTTAATGATTTAGGGGGTCTCATATCAAAAATAGCTCTTTTCTTTATATTAGTATAAGAAAGATAAGATAAGATAAGATAAGATTACTATTATAATGGTCGTGTATTTCCGAAAGCTTAAAAATTCGAAATCATATGCGAGAAAATTTATGAAGTTCATCAAGTTCGGAAAAACCGTGTTGGTCATCTTTTTTTATTTATGGATGCCGAAACATATTCTTTTCGACCTCATAGCATATAACTTACAAGTTCTGGCTATATCCCTGTGTGGGTCCCAAAATTACTTTTAGTGTCACGATTAATTGGATTCAACTGCGATCTCCTACGGAGGAAAGAAGCAATGTTAGAATCATATAACTCCCATGTTTATTATCATGTTATTTTATTGACGATCATCCAATTCTTACTTTCAGAAATGTTAGAATAATATCTTATGAACGTATATAAGAATATTTAAACTAGATAATCCGTTTCTAGATAAAAACATACTTTTTCTATTTACACGATTTTTAAGGCAAACATGTGAGAGAGCAACTTTTTTAATTTATTTCTTAAACTATCCTCAATAAAATGTTTAATTACCACAATTACCATTAATTATTATTACTTTAGGAAATGATAGCTTTGGAAGTTCATCCTAATATAAATTTAGTACATCTTTTTTAGATACAAAAATTAAAATCAAAAGTACTTCTATTTTAGGATCGGAGAGAGTATATATTTCCTTTTGATTTAAAAAAAAGATGGTATAATAGCAAACACAGTCTAATAGTTAAAGAATTTAAATAAAAAAATATAAATGAGAGTAATTTTTTTTTAAATGAGAAAATATAAGATATTGGAGTAAACTAAAAGAACAACTCCGTATTTTGGGTACATCACCACGTCGTAATTCTCCTAAACGTTTTGAAGTGAGAAACAGGATCCAAAACCAATTAGGATTACAGTGGGTACGTGAACAATATAAGTACAGTAGTATGTCTATGTATTATGGCTAATGCACGTCATATAATTTTTTTACTTTTGCACGTGCATAAAGGCTCTTCTTCTTCGGCATGAAGATAATACTTTTATGCTCTTTTTGTAATGTAAAACCATTTTTCATCTATATGAATCCGATCCAACATGTCAATGAATGAATTTGAAGATTGGGTCATACCTTTGTCTATCATTTTTAAACAAAAATTTACCCTTGCTCTCTTGTTTTCATCCGTAAGTCCCGACCGCAAGGCATTTGAATGTGGTCGAAGATTTCCATCCTTGATTCGTCGATGTACGGTTGTTGTTGACAAGTTTAGTTCGTGTGTTATTCCTCTTATCGTTGTTCGTTTGCGAAGAGGTATCAACTTAATTCTATCTAAATCTAATTCAATTCTCTTTCTACCAACTCTATTGAACATCTTAGAAGAGATATCAACCACACCTCCATTTGCATTAGCCAGTTTTGCATCATGCCATAATCTCAAAACCGTTCTGAAACTAACTTCAAACCGAGCGGCAGTATCAGTGATAACTCCCCTGTGAAGTCTCCCATTTGTGCTTCCTTCCATCAATTTTTCAAGAATCCTTCTCTTCATATCAGAAGTTAAATTCTTCTTCTTATCTCCATGGCGAATAGGTTATGGTTCTGCAATGGTGTTAATGGGACATTGTCTCTCTTCCTCCTCCTCTTCTTCTTCTTCTTCTTCTTCTTCTTCTTCTTCTTCTTCACTATCACCATCATCATTTTCTTCCGGGTAAAATTCGTTTAAATCGATGAGACAATATTGATTTAAATCAATACTAGTTGGAGATGGAATTGTAATTGCAATTGTAGTTGATGGAAAATTACATTGAGATAGATTATCCTCAGGAATTTGATTCAAGTTGAAACACATTTCACTTGGTAATTTTATCAAACACGTAAACGGTGAATCCCCATTGACACACAATTCTTCTTCATCAATACACGAAAATCATCAAATCACCAACAGCCATCAGAAGCACCCTCTGTAGCAGAAACTACTTGAAACCCATCACAAACTTCTCTTTACAATCCGCCGCAGAAGAACCCTCTATAGCAGAAACTACTTGAAACCCATCTTATCGCATTTGTACATAACCAAGCAGACTTACAAACTAAACACAGACTTTCTTTAATACCAACTCAAGCTCTTGATAAACCTCAATCTAACCAATCAATTGAACAAATTTGAATTGGGTGAAAACCAGCAGGAGGAAGTAAAACGACCAAAACAAGGAGATGAAGAAGAATAAGATATCTGATAACAGATTTGAATTGGGTGAAAACCCTAAATTAAAAACAGGAGCAGATTAAAATCCATGGAAAACTATTGATGGGAGATTAACTTTTGAATTTTGAATTTGGAAAATTGTTTTCTCAGTTTCGTTTGTTTTTGGAAAAAGGAATTTATTGGGAGAGAGGGAAAAAAAGGAAAAAATACGAAAAAACTGCGGAAATGATTGATTTTATTAAAAACCTTAATCTTCCCGCTATCCCAAACCGGCCTATTAAATAGGAACGGAGGGAGTAGCCAATTAGCTATGGTTGTATGCCTGTTTCATTTGAGAGATGCTTTTGTTTACCATGAAAAAAATATACAAGTGTTTCCCTTAAATTATTGTATTTTCTTCTTTCATTTATTCCTAATCCTTCGGAAGTATTTCACTCTTATTCAAATCTTTATTTGCTTTACTGTTTTTCTTTTTCACTCTTTATTGTGTATCATTATTTAAGAAAATTTTTAATAAAGAAGAAATATTAGAAATTTTTAGTGCAAATGAAAATATATGAGATGTCGGAGCGTATCGAAAAACAAAGACCAGAAACTCACAACCGTTAGAGCACGTATTTTTCAAAATTTTCTTTTTATTATCGGTCACCAATATTCGCACATATGTGTATTTTTTGTTTTATTTTGGTCATGTTTTCTTTGTCATGAAAATATAGTCAGGATTTCATTCTTCTAAATTTGACTGTGTCTCATCTTTATTCATTTTCTCAAATTATAGACCAAAAATTATAGGGTTTTATTTTACAAATTTAATTAACGGTATTTTCGTTCTTACCAATTGACATGGTAATTTGTTTTCCAACATTGCTTTGCTTTTTTGTTTACTGACTTTACTCTTATGGTTATTTTGAAGGTCAAAACTTCAAATCCATTATCATAGAAAATTCAGGAGTTTAAGTTGCTAATCCTAAGAGTTAAAAATCATTGGTGTCCACACCTTACTTCTGGAGGATCCTAGCAGTAGTGCCTACCTCTCGAATACTCGTGAATCAAATGTCTGGTTTCAGCACAAGCAGTAACAAGCTTTACTAGTTAAACCGAAGAAAGATACTACCAATAGGCCATGATATGAGTGAGCGAGTCCCCCGTCTTGACTTATTGACCCAGAAACGTAGTTGCGCCTCAAAATTGTTTCTAGGCTCCCAACTATAGGTGGATCCAGAGGCTATCCCCTCGAGAGGAGAGAAGCAATGCAGGTTCATCTCGTGGTCAAGTTGTCTTGGACATTCTTTAAGAATCCTATTATTGGGGCTTTAAAAAGGCGGGAATTTGGGAGCTGTATGGGTCATGAAATAGTAGTCCTTACAACCCCTTATCATTCTATTTTATATGATATCTAATTTGCCCTCGTTTTAATTAGTGTTAATCATGATTAAGTAAACTAATCACCCGATTAATATTTTTTTAAATCATTTTTTTTTTATTTTGCTTTAATAGAAGGAGATGGATGATTTTGAAGTACTTTTTCTGAAAACTTTGGAAGAAACTGATGAAAAACATCATGAAAAAAGTCATAAAAGCTTTGTATACCTCTCTCAATCTCAATTTTGTTGATTCAAATCCTCCGAAATCAAGACAAAATCTGGATTTTTCAACAATTACGGCTGTGATATAATACACAACCTAACCGTGAATAGTGTTTACAGTTAGGGATAGAAGGATTCCAAACCGTAAACAATAGTTTACGGCTGGGAAATAAAGAACTTCTAGCCGTAAGCTCTTCCAGGATCACATGTGTCTGTATTACGGCTAGGTTCAAATTACAGCTAGGTTTTCCTAGCATTTTTCCTAGCAGAAACTCATGTTACGGCTTGGAAAATCTGGCCGTACTCAACATGTGATTTTTTTTCTTATTATCAGAACAAGTTACGGCTAATTTATTCTAGCCGTAATTGATAATTTCGGCTGGGAAACCCAGACGATTGAACTAAAACGGCTGGAGAACCCGGACGATTGTACTACAACGGCTGGAAAAACCTAGCTGAAAGCAGACCTCTGTTTTTTTTTTTCCTGTAATTATCAGAATTACTTACGACGGCTAGGAAATCCTAACCGTGAACAACTTATTACGGCTGGAAAATAATATCTTCCCAATCCTATACCTATTCGACGGCTAAAAATTCTATTTTTCTACCCGTAATATTAGATTTACGGTTAGGAAAATAAGATCTCCCAACCGTAAACATCTACATAAACTAAATTTTTTTTACCCTAATTTACTCGAATTAGATTTCTTAGTCATTCACAAGCAAAAATAAATAATGGGTTTCCTTTATTTTTTATTTTTAGGATCATCATTTTCAGTATGATGAAATTATGATCATCATCTTCGTCGTGATTTATGAATGAGAAGAGAAGAAGGAGAATATAATAGTTTTGTGATCATCATCATCATCATGGTGATATCATGATCGTCATCTTCACCATATTTTGTAAACAAGAAGAATGAGAAGTTAATAGTTTTAGTTTTGTTTTTATGATCATCGTGATGAAATCATGATCATCATTTTCATTACGTTTGATGAATGAAAAGACAAGGAGAAGGAGAATATAATTAATTCAGTTTTTTTTTTTATTTCTAATAAATGAATAGGGTGATTTTGATTTTTTTTATGTATAAGGGTAATTTGAAATTTTCATACCGATGAGGTGCCCGACGTGTGCCACGACGAAACAAGGGAATGAAAGGCCACTTTGCGTTGGATGCTCTTGACCCTCCCAAAAAGATGGCTCCTATCATTTTAAGCCCCCAAATTCTCTCTCCCCTACAGCCCAATAATATGATGCTTCTTTAATCTGTATACAAAGTCATGTTTTATTTGCTCAAGGAAATGCTCATGTTACTTTTGTTGGCTATCATCCGATAACCAGAAAAGTATAAAAACATTTAAACAGAACATTTAAACAGTACGTGTATTTATTTCTTAATTTGGGAAACAGTAACATAAGAATAGCAAAGACACTTTAATTCTTAAGAAAATTTATACATAGAAGAATTATGGGAATTTCATTTTGGAAATAAGGAAGTATAAGATATTGGAGTACACTAAAAGACAAACTCGACAAAATCGGCAAGTTATGCTCTACTTTGGATGCCAATTGCCAAGAAAAGATATTGTGAAATATTTTTGCGCACTTCAATAGAAATGGACCAAACATCAACATGGCAAATTAAGTATGTAATTTTTTAAAATTTTCATTTTATTACTAATTGACCTTCATTATTTGCACATATTTATGCTTTATTTGTCTTTAAGAATCAAAAAGAATCCTGTAAGATCAAGTGTATACTTTTCTTTGGAAAAATAATTTATTTATTGAGAAAGGATCTGGTCACATGGTTACATTGGCATTATCATAATATTTTAGCGTCATTTGTTCTAGAAAATCTAAATGATGATGAATTTGAAGCTAAGATTTTGGTGACATGTTCCTTATATAAAACTCTACATTCCTAGCAACAATTAGAGTATTCCGAAATACGAAACTTCACCATCCATAAATTTCAATTTCAACCATTAATCTTCAACGACTGATATTCAAAATAGTAGATGGTGGTCTTATACATCTCAGAATACTCTATTTGTTGGTTGGAGTGTATAGACTTATAAGAAGAACATGTCACCAAAAAATTAGCTTCAAATTTGTCTTCCTCTATATCTAAAATAGGTGGAGTACCTAGAAAAGTAAACAACTCTACCACTTCAAGTATTTCTCCCAGCGTTAAGTTTCTTTTTAGCTGCACATTTCAAGCACCTTTCTCTACCATATCCTTGATGTTTGCATTCTTTTGAGTAGAAACTTTGAAAATTTTAGGAAATTTCTCTTTTACTATTTGATTACGATTCCACTTCTGATTTCCATAGTTGTTATTTCTTTAACACTACTCAAGGCAAAAGTTTGTGGAAAAATGTGACACTAATTACTCCAGAGCTACAAGTGCACACAAAGCATTCGCTTTTGGAAAGATAGATGGGTTTCAAGGGGATTCCTGAAAGATTTGTTTCTAGTGATATATAAGGCTTGCAATGATAAACAAATTGTGGTTGCTGATATGATCAAAGATGGCAGGTGGGAAGGAAACTTTAGAAGATGTTTGAACGCAAATGAGCAGTTGGAATGGGACTTGTTGTGTAGGGACTTGGGTCCAGTTCCTACTCTAGTGGAAGGTAAAGATGAGGTGAATATAATGGAAGAATTCAGCATAAAGAAATGCTACGAAAAAGTTTGCAGCAAACAATATCAGATGTAACTTTGATAAATTTTTAGGGAGAAAGCAAATTCCTTCAAAGGTATCTTTTATATTGTGGGTTGTTTTTAATGATTCTCTTCCTACGAGAGACATGCTTACACATAGTGGCATTAACCAGGAAACAGATAAATTTGTGTTCTGCATATCTCATGTGGAGACATCGGATTATCTACTTCTGCACTGCAGCTTCACTTTCGAGCTGTGGGATTTTTTCATTAAGGCGTTTCACATCAGCTGGCCTATGCCGAATACAGTTTATAACCTTTTCGAAGCATGGGAGTGGAATGTTCTAAAGGGGAGATGTAAAGAAATTTGGAAAATTCTTCATTATGCATTGATTTGGAATGTGGGGAAGAAGAGAAATATAAGAGTTTTTAGCGAACATCCAAGAACTGCTTATGAAGTTAAAGTTCTAATAATCCAAACAATTGTCCTTTGGAGCTGCGGTGCTGACACCTTCAAGTTCATAAACTGTAACCATCTTATCCAGAATTGGGAGGACGTATTACATATGTAAGAAGTTGTTAATTGTGAGTAGTAACTTGACTTGATTGAATTGGGTTTAGTCCGTTTTGTCTGGGTGGAAATTGCGACTATAATGCATCCCGAAACTATTCCAGTTTTTTCTTCTTTTTTCTTTTTTTTTGAAGCGTGTTGCTACTGATTGGAATTATAGTCACAATTCTGGCAGTCAAAGTTCTTGCATCTGTAAGCTTCTGAACGTCGTCGTCGTTTCAGTCCAAATCTTATAGTCTCTACAAACTTGTGCTGAAGAGGTACGCACTATATTTTATTGTGTAGTGACTGGTAATCTCCCTGCATTGTGGTGCGGTCACTGTCATTGTATTGAATCGAGCTGTAGACTTTTTGTTTTCGACTGTAGACTTATATTCTTAGTGCTACTGTGGCCTCTTTTTGTGGTTTTGATTCGCAGTCTAAATTTTGGTTTTTGAGACTTAGTCTTTGTATTCTTGTAACTTTGAATTGGCTTGGCCTTTTTCTTTTAATATAACCATTTTTCTTTCGAAAAAATAAAATACTTTTGTTTCTAAATTCCTTTCTAATCCCCTGCCATGTGTTTCTTTGTTATCTTTCACTCACATATCTTCATTGTTTCCTTGCATTTTGTTTTGGATTACTTTCCTCCACATCTGCTTCTTTTCCTTGTTAAACCTCCAAGTCCATTTGGCCAGAAGTGACTTATTGGTTAGTCTCAAATTTATTATCCCTAAACCACCAAGTTTCTTAGGTTTGCATACATTTTTCCATGTAATCCACTTTATTTTCCTTCTTTCGGAGGTGGAACCCCATAAAAAGTCTCTCATGATTTGATTCAATTTCTTCTCCACCTTAACCGGTATTGGAAAAATAGAAAGAAAGTATATTAGTAGACTAGATAATGTGGATTTAATCAGAACCACTCTACCAGCTTTTGTAAAGAAAATTCTTTTCCGTGGAGCCAATTTTTTCTAAAACTTTTCAATAACAGTGTCCCAGATAGAAAAACATCTACTTGCTGCTCCAATCAGGAGTCTTAGGTGCTTGAGAGGTAGTCTTTCAATGTTACAGTTGAGAATGTCGGCTACATCATGTATTTTCTGACCCGCTCCCACACTTACTACGGCACTCTTAGAGAAATTCACTGACAGCCCTGTGATTGTTTCAAAAATGTGCAGTATTAGAACTAGAATCTCCGCTTCTTCTTCTTTAGCATCCAAAAAAACCAAAGTATCATCTTCAAAAATTTCCTTGGATAATAGTTTTGAATTTTGAGTAAATTCAAAACCATTATCCAAGAAATTTTTTGAAGTTCAGGTCGTTAGTCCTATAAGTTCAAAATCATGGTTAGTTTTGCAACATAAACTTTTCTTTTTTCAAACGGATACCATGGTTTGCACAACCCTCCTTATATCCTCATCCAAGGTGGGTGGTTATGGGAGCATAGTAGTTGGCCTAAATACTATTTTACCCCTTAATTTTTACATTTTCTTTGTTAATATAAATTACACTTTTCATTATTCAAAGACATCATATGAACTGGAAGAAATCCATTTTTGTTATATTTTTTTAACTTCTTCGTTTTCATATTCATGACTATTTGGATTCAGAAGTGAGTGAACTGTGCCCGACTGTGTGAGATGAGGTGTTGCACACACCTCTTATCATTCTTTGAGAGAAACCAAAAATCCGTAACTGCCCATGCTCAACTTATCTTTGGGCCCTTGGCCAAGTTTTTTTTGACTCTTAAGGAGGTCATGTTAGTTTACACGAAAATGACTCATGTTATTTTCGCTGTCTATCATCTACTTCCTACGACCTTATGAAGAATGCGAACATTATAACTTATAAGAGCATAAAACATAAAAACTATACATTTGGTTGTTTTTTTTTTTTTTGATTTTGAAAAAAGAATGTTATTGGGAAACTAGATACATAAGGCACTTTGGTTCAGAGAATTTGAACGGACAGAAGAAATACGAAAGTTTTCTCCTTCATTTATTCTAAATGAGATAATATGAGATATTGGAGTACGCTAAAAACAACAACTCCATATTGTTGATTTTTTTACATAAGACAGATAAACCAGAAGTTAGTTCGATTTTTTTAATTTCTTTTGCATATTTCTCACCCGCATTATGGGCATATATGTATTACCCTTGATGTTTTTTATATTTGTCATTAAAAAGTAAACAAGCTTTCATTCCCTGAAATCAAAGTGTATGTATTTCATTCATTTTATTCGAAGATTTTTACGATGATAGACCACTAATTATAGGCTTGGTTTGAGAGATTGACAATCATGATGAAGCATTTTTCGTTTTACAAAATTACCAACTGGAATATTGGTAATCTGTTTTGAAATCTTGCTATTGCTTTATTGTCTAATTTTATTTTCACTTCATAACAAGCTTCATAAAAGATTAACATTGAAATGGTCTTCTTATTAATTCGAACAATTTTTTTTGAAAAACTGAATTGAACTTTAAACCAAACAGGAACATTTATATCCGTTTGAAAATATTCAATATCAATTGCATTGGGTTGGGAGTTTCGGTCGGCCACCACCATGGACACGGTCATCTAGTTTTATTTCATTAAATTTCTAATGATAGAATACCATAAATAAGTTGTTATCTTAGAGGTTTAACATCATGATGAAGTATTTCGTTTTCCAAAATTACTAACTGAAATGGTAATCTGTTCTCATTGGGTTAAGTGGTTATATGGTATCCACTAGTTGGAACAACAGTAACAGGTGCTATTTTTGTTGGGATTGGAAACCGGAATTGCGAGGCCAAAGTTATTTCCAATCGAAAGTTCGGAGACTCAGAAGCAATGCCGCCAGTGCTCACGCTCAACTTGTCTCGACCACTTCCTTTAATTCTTTAACAAGGTCATGTTTATTTGCATAGGGTGGGAGACTCATGTTATTTTTGTTGGCTATCTTCCAATTACAAATTACAGAAATACCATGACATTATAACGTATATAAGTATAAACACATTTGAACTGGACATATATTTATTTTTGAACTTTAAAAATATTACTTTTCAATTTTTTTAGAAAAATGATATAGGGTTCAATGACACTTTATTTGTTAAGATAATTTAAACAGAGACGAAATATTGGAGATTTTTCATTCAAATGAGAAAATACGAGGCATTGGAGTACGCTAAAAAATCAACTCCCTACCTAGGGCTTATTATCGCTTCATTATTTTTCTAATATTTTTGTTGTAAAGTAATGGAGGGAAAACCAATGGGCATTACTATTACATTGGTCGAATAACATAGATACAATATTTTCCATGTGCAGAATAAGCATCTGGTCAGTATTGCAAGTATCTATAAAACATATAGGGCCAAATAGGGAATTGCATATCTATGGTATTTGTGAATTTGTATTATATTTTTGCGGAAAAGTAAAGAAGCTTTTATTCCCTAAATTCACTATATGTATTTCGTTTTTTCAACATTACTAACCAGAATGGTAATCTGTTCTCAAATCTTGCTTTGCTCTATAATATACTTCCTTCCCAAATTAATTGAGTTTATTGTAGTTTGCACAATTATTTGGGATTTAAGAAAAATGGAGTACGTTTAAGTATTTTTTACAATTATACCCTTATAGAAAATAACTAGTAAAACTTAGAAATGATTTATCTTTTAAATTATATCATGTTTTTTCATAAACTTTATACCATTGAAAGCATTTTAAAACACATACATAACGAATATAAACATGACTATCAAATTATACATATTAACAATAATCAATTAAAAGATTAGTTTCAGAAATATCCCCTTGATTAGTGAGATAACTCATCTATTTGTGAGACAAAATTTAAAACCAATTAGCTCAATTAATTTGGGACACCGGGAGTATATTTTCACCGTTGTTCATCTTCTTCGCAACAATAATTCTTCAAGGTCAATTAAGCTCAAAATTTAGAGCGTCCAAGAAATTCTCTGAGTTCATTATTATATTTATAGTTTAAAAATGAAAACTTTAGAAAAAATATCTAGTTCAAAATTATGTTTAGTTTCAAAATGAAATTTCAGGTACTACTTTCATCTAAGATTTCTTGCCACAATAATCTACCACTCGTCATTCCTGGGTCTCGAGAACCTACTTCTGACCTCTCAAATGCTCATGAATCAAATGTCCAGTTTCAAATGCTCATGAACCTACTTCTGAACTCTCTTCTCTCTTCTCGATTTCTCCTTTTTCCCCTCTTCTCTTACGATAGAAACCACCAAAACCTAAAATCGTTGTGCTGCTCCGATCTGCTCCTATGGGCGCGGATCGGAGCATATCTCTCCAAATAATCCTTAAATCTGCTATTTTCAGATTTGATCTACTTCGAATCGTGTTTTCCCCGATTTTATTAGTTTTCAGATTTGTTCTCCCGATCTATCTCCCCTCTAACTGCGAGTTCAATGTTTTCTTTTGATTACTGATCTTGTTTTAGGTTTAGGTTTTCTCGGTAGAGTTTGTTTTCTTTGATTTTGTCGACTTTACGGTATAATCTAGCTTTGATTTCAGTTTTAGGCCTTTGCTTTGGGTTTTGTTCAAAGTTGTTGTTTGATTCCAGTGGGGGTTAATATCATCCTTGATTCTGCTTCAAATCAAAGTTTGTTGTTTGTTTTTCTCAGTTTAAATCTAGTTTAATTTCTTATATTAGCATAGGATTTCGATTTAGGGGATCTATTAGGATTTTTCTTATTTGATATTGCTTTGATGAAGTTTGTCCAGACAGATGGTGTTCTTTCCAAAAGAGCACTTGTTACAGCAGCAAAAAAGAGATTAGCGCCTCCATCAACAACATTTTCACAGCTACAAAAGACACCAGCAGAAACAAGGACACAAAAGACACTAACAACAACAATGAAACATCAGACCGATTCGATGAAAATTCAGACCGCCTCTGACCGATTCCGTCCAAAGATAACTGATTTTGATTATCTTTGTCACCTAGGTTACTTTATGTTTGAAAAATTTCGTGACAAATGGTTGGATCTATGAATCTGTTTATACCTTTGTTACATGTGTTACTATTACTATGCAAAAACCCTGAGAAATGGTTGGATCTTCGGATCCTAACAACTTTGCTTTTATTAGACTTGTTATTTGGTTTGGATGTGTTACTTTTAGTCCAAACAATGCCATTTAAACTTGTTCTGTCACTAAGGAATTGGTCTGGAATGGTTAGAGTTAATCTTCAGAATTTGTTTTGGTTCTATGTTGTTAAGTGTCTAGAAAACCTATGTTGTCTGGTTGATTACTTTGAGTCAGTTGAAAACTCTATGATCTGTGTTGTAACCTTCCCGATTTGGAATCGTGGTATTATCAATCTTAATGAATGAGGCTTGCCTCTTTTTCGGAGGAAAAAAAAAACGAGAGGAGAACAAGCTTTGCTTATTAAACCAAAGAAAGAGAATAATAGGCCATGACATACGCAGGTGTCTACAACCATGAACCATGTCCCCGGAGTCTCCAATTCCACTTATTACATAGTTTTCACACCAGGAGAAAATCAAATCAGATAAATCATAGTATTATACACATCCAACTACAAGAAGAAAAATGTATGCCGGATTGCCAGTTACAACTCATTACATGATGGATATTTTCATGGATTTTTGCTTTTGGCTTACCGTTACGATGGGGAATGTTTCGTGTCGAAAAAATAAAATAGATGTGTGTTGGAGATGACAAGGCATCTCTAATGGGTGTGATTATTCACATAAGAGATAACAGTTCTCATTAGACATCATTGGTGTCGATTGGAAATGAAGAGGCAACTCCAATAGATGTTAGTCTCCTATATAAGTCGTGATGATTAATTCTCTTTAAGTACGTAGAAAATCAAAGACCTTTATGTTTCCTCTCTTCTAAGCATCACTAAATTAATCGTATTTTGGTTGGGTCAAGGGGTATAAACCCTGAACCCAATGACGTTGTTATAGAGCTTCATTGTATTTTGATGATAATATTTCAAATATCCGTTTGTAATCGCCAATTTATTGGGAGGGTCAAAATAATTATCTAAAAGAATCTTAATCGAGCCTTTAAGCCGGATGTACAATAATCCTCTTAATGTTTCATCCTTTGTTTTAGCCTAATTTTTTCAAACATTACAAGCATAGGTTCAGGATAGAAAATGGGCAGCAAAATGTTTTTTAATATAGTTGAATGTGGTGACAAAAAAGGCAGGGAAAGAAGAAAATATCCGAATTAGAAAAATAATTGTAGAAGGGAGAAATGAAAAGGCAAAGGAAATTTAAATAAATATTAAAGAAGAAACATAAATGTAGGAGACGTGCACAAGGTCTGAAATTATGAAATGCGTCATATAGAAAGAAAATTTGTTTAATTAATGGGAAGAACATGGAAATTCTTATTATCATTGTCTACACTTGAAATAATCTGTACTTTGGTCTAGACTCCGTTTCAACGACATAGAATTTAGTGATTTTGATTGGCATGTACCACAACAAGACAAAGTAAGTATAATCATGAGTACTGGATATACGATCAGAGTTTAAAAATGTTCCAAGATTTATGCTTTTCACCAAAAGATTGAGATGTTATAAATAAATATGAGTAAGTTCCAAATAATGATCAACAAGATTACTTCCAGCGACTAACTATAAACCATTGATATTTAGCCTGAATGGACAAGAATCGTGATGGTTGCATAGCTCCAACATTGAATATATGACGACATTAAAGCGTCTTGCGGTTTAGTATAATCTTCAACATCTCAGGATTGTACTCAAATACCAGTTCCCTGGATGTATTTGTTTTCTTTATCACCATTAAATCAATTTGGACTTAATAAATCAAAGTGTAGAAATATTGAATTTGTTAAAGAGGGAGGATCCATGGACACTCTTAGATGGACACTATCATACATGATTTGTATTATTTTCTCTACAAAATCCAAACCACAATGAATTTACATCTAATATTTTGATGATATGTTCCTCTATGAGACTCTACATTTTTACCAAAAATGAGTACAATTCGAGACGTATAACACCACCATCATGCTTTTGGACCTCCTAAACTAAGAATTATTTAACATCTAACAAAAATAATGTGAATATCGCACTAAGTAATTAGCGTATGATCTTGTTAATAGATTAAAGATTAATGTTCCTTCATAAATGCATAACTTTTTGTTGTTCCAGCTACTACCCTAATATATTTGGCATGATTGTTAGCATTAAAAAGTTTTGGGCTTCGATTCATGTATTATAGAAAATAACTATTCCTCTCTCTGTTTCTTGACAAAAAGTTAGTATAATATATATATATATCATCAATACTTCTTATATAAAGGAGGATCCTTAGGCTGATGTGTCGCCACTAGATTGAGTCTAATTTGTGGTGCAGCCACATCAAACCCCTTTACACGTCATCAGCAAATCACTGCCATGTCATCCTATGAAACTGTTCACAAAGACGTGTCGTTTCGTATTTTTAGTTTTCAAATTGAAGCAGTTCGAGAAAGACACATCCAAATGGTGCATCCAGTTTTTGACAACTTTTCACTAGAATCTCAACACTGCCATACAAGAAAATTAAGCCTCTCTTCCCAAGCGACATCTTCTTTCGTATATATAAACACGTTGAAATTTGATGTTGTTTCTGTTGGAACATTTTCCTTTTCTGTTCGAATGAGAATCGGCATAAAAGACTACTATTCTGTCATCTTTTCGAACAAACTGTATACATCTTAGATATTTCGATAACTGGGATATATCTTACCCTTCGAATTTTACTCTCAGGAAGTAGCTTGCAATGGGATTACTCTCAACAAGGTTCAGGTGTAAGACGGACCTCTCGCATATTCGAAGACTGATGAAACAGGTAAAGACCATATGAATATGTATTTAAAAGTGGCAGCATTCCTTATCAGGAGCCAAGCGATTATGTGAACTTTTTCGTTTCAGTTAGAATCCTCATTGGCAATTCGTCATGGGCTTTTCAGATTAGTTTTGTTTCTTATGAAGTTCCTGCAACATTGATTAATATTAGGAAGGTGATATTGTTGGTCTACGTCTAATCCGTTTCATGGTACTTTTTGTAGTTCAAACAAAAAGGAAATCAAGTCACATAAGAAAGAGTGTTAATCAAAGACTCCCCATTCACGTTCCATTATACATGTTGATGGATTGGTACAATATAATACAAACACAACTGTGAGTGCAATGTGTTATAATTTCCCAACAACAGCGCAGGTAAAATATGTATTTTACACTATTTACAATGGCGATTAAGATCTCCAAACAGAAGAAAAGCCAGCCAAAGGAAAAACATGATGTCAAAATGTATACGCCTCTACAAGAGAAAGGGATAAAAAAAAAGTAGCTAGAGAAAAAACATAGGTGACCGTTAAAAGCATAAGCCCTTAGCCTAAATGAAAGAGTAAAACTGTCTTCATTGACTTTCATAATCGAGAGAATAGGGAGCGATAGATGGTTTAGAATTTATAAAAATTCATTGACATATTCCTTTCATCTGGCACATTGGTTTGAAGTGATGCTTATACTTTTATGCTAATGGGATTAGATGTGTACAGTACATTTGACAGAAAATCTTAAGAATTCTTTAGGGACTTAGACCTCCTTTAGATCATCCATGAGGTAGAATAGTAAGTTCGTTAAGAAGAAGTTAGGGACTCAGACTTTCTTCTATGGTTGATGTTCTGTAACAAGACATTTCATCAGAGTCAAGAATGTATTTGAGTTAATATTTCAATAATGATTTTTTTCTTTGTAGTTTTCGTGATATTACTTATGGAGGAGGCAATACGATGAATACAAAGAAAATATGTCAGAGAAAAATGATGAAGAACTTTATACTACATCTAACGTTGGATGCAATTGCAAATAACAGATAAACCAATGCATGCAGTGTAAATGAGTTCCAAATTTCAAGTGAGTGTTGTTGGATTATAAAATTTCAAACTTCAGAAACAAATTTTTGCATGGAATAGATAAAGTATGTAATCGTGGTCTTTCTTGGATTATAATGGATTTCATAGCAGCTTTGGTTTAACCTCATTCCAGTGCAGATGATTCTGTTACAAGGAAGAAAAAATCCGCACCGCTTCACAATTAAGGTATGCTTATTCATCTCAACTAAATATGAATAACTGCTTCAACATAAAAAAATCTCAACTGAATATGAATAAATGTTCGAATCTCATGTATCAGATCATTGCACGTTTGCATGGTTGTTTTTGTGCGGTGAGAGAGATATTTCTCACTCGAAAAACACCTTTCAGTCTTTCATGCCATTAAGGTTTATATCAACCCAGTGTCTCAGTCTCAGAAACAAAATCAGACGGTGAGAAATCTTTCACTAATTGTTTTATCTTTTTGGAGAGCTGTCTCATTTGTTGTTTCTTAAGTAGTAAGGGAAGGATAAAGAAATACCGAAGGACGTGCAGTAATTTTTCCTCTCCAACTAAGAATTCTATGTGTGATGTTTTTATATCAAATCAGGGTCTCAGTCTTAGATGGTGAGAAATCTTTCACTAATTATTTTATCTTTTTAATCAATTGTGTCATTATTTGTTTCTTAAAGTAGTAAGGGAAGGATCTAAGAAAATGCTTTAAAGAAAAAAGATATACAGTACATACCGAACAGTTTCGGTTAATTAGTCAAACTTCACACCATGCCTGTTGCTAAGAATGAGATCCAAAAATAATATGTGAAAGTGATCGGCATGTGATAGATACATTGCAAGAAACAAAATGATAAAATTTGTGAATTCGTCAAATTTTTTGTTGGCATATTATGCTTGATTGTCGGAATCTTTGATGTAAAGTGTGCTTTCTTCAAGTTTCCACTGGCATAATATTTTATGTTCATGATCTTATGCTTGGATTTATGTTAAGGAAGTTTCATGCATAATTGGTCTACCATTATCAGTTACACTTATCGTTTATTCTTTTGGTTCTGTTGATGAACTAGCCCGTCCATTTGGACGGGTTTACAGAACTTGTATATATATATATATATGCTATAAAAAATTCATTCCATTGTCTTTCCTTCTTGAAAATCTTCCCGAAAAATACAGAAGCATTGCAGCTATTGAAAAGGCTGGAAGGAGTCCTGGTACTCGGTAATGTCTAGTTTTTGGTGAGTGTAACGTCAAGGTAGTTTGACGAGGCAACAAAAACATTTGTATAAAGTGTTATTGACAAATTCAATGTTTTAATTGTCACAAAATCTTTGCGGTATGGGGATTTTCTTGGTATCAAATAAAGTGATACCAAAAATATCCCATATTTCTCAACTCTTGAAAATGTCATGAACCATGTCCATTTGAGTACTTTATCTAATGATACACACGTGTACATTATCTTTGGAAGATATTAAATGGGTTTCGCTAGAAATTTGAGCACATCTTAGTCTAAAGGGAATCTAGTGATACACACTTGTATATTCTCTCGGTTTCTAGAAAAATATTATTTTTATTTTTCCAAATTAACCTAATTTTTAAAATGAAAAAAATAAAAATAACCTTTTTTCCAAAAACCGAGAGAATATTAGTGAGACTCATGTTATTTTTGATGTCTATCATCTGATTCCTACTTTACGAAGAAATAACACAACTACAACTTAAGAGGATAAAGAATTCCCACTTAATTAAAACTACACATTTGCTTACTTTTCTATTTTGAAAAAAAAAATGTTATAAGGATACTGGATACCAAAGGCACTTTGGTTAATCGAATTTAAACGGATAGAAGAAATATGAGAGTTCTCTTCATTTTTATTTTTTTTGCTAGATGAGATAATATGAGATCTTGGAGTACACTAAAAACAACAACTCCATATTTAAATTTTTTCCATAAGACTTATAAAAAACGACTCCATATTTTGAATTTTTCCAGTAGTTCAATTTTTTAAAATTCTTTGTTCACATCTTTCATCTGCATTATGGGCACATTTGTATTACAGTTGTTGTTTTATATTTGTCATTGAAAAGTAAACAAGCTTTCATCCCCTAAAATCAGAGTGTATGAATTTTCTATTGATAGACCACTAAATATAGGCTTGGTTTTAGGGATTGAATATCATGATTAAGCATTTTATTTTATTTTTCTACAATCAGACCACATTTCATTCAATCCAAAAAGGTGATTACATGATTGTTTACAAGAAATAGAACATAAAAATACAAGAAGATTAAAACCCAAATACAAATAAAGATACCAATTACATGTAATTCGCGAAGAGAAAGAGCAAAATACCGCAAAGGTATCCAATTTTTGTATGAAAACTAGAGAGAAAAAATGGTATAATCCGGAATCAATTCCGACCATTTTGAATGTTTGTCTTCTATAACAAGAGATGCTCCAAAAAGAAAGGAGTGCTTAGCCCTTAATCTTGTATAATTGAACGAAAAACCCGGATGCCCTAAATTCCTTTTGTTGAAGATGAACTCAAAGCGATGCCGTGTTGAATCGTCGATGTTCTAGGATCTAGAATAAAATGTCATGAACCAACCAACAAAGATTGAACAAATCACCATCAAAGTGAAGAAATAATCGCTCTCAAAGCGAAAAAAAGAATCGCCCAAAAACCGAAGATAAAATCACCAAAACGGTGAAGAAATGTGTCAAAAGACACCACAAATTAAAAAAACAACATCTTATTCAATCAGAGAATCTACTAAAACAAAAGAAAATCAATAATCCTTGCTCAATCATGTTCTTTTAGGACTAAATCTGAACAAGAAAGATGAAAAGATTTTTGGGTTTTTTTTAGAAGGGAAGAAAAGGGAAAGAAGAAAGAGAGAGAGAATACAAGGAATTACTTGTGCATTTTTCATAAAATGATTAAGCATTTTCCGTTTTACAAAATTCCCTAATGGAAAATGATTAAGCATTTTCCAAATCTTGCTTTGCTTTATTGTTTAATCTTATTTTCACTTCATAACAATAATCATAAGACTGCTTTCATGTGACATTTTTGGCGACAGTTATCGGCCACCCATCACTTCTGGGTCAAGAGAAAAACCATGTCCCCGCAGTGTCCCCAACTAGGCAAATTACATAATTTTCACACTAGGAAAGAATAGAGAAATCATAGTTTACACATCCAAATACAAGAAGAGAAATGTATGCCAGATTGGCAGTAAAAACATATTACAAACATAGGTTCAGATTCACCCTGCGAAAAAAATGTCTTGCACAAAACTGATGAAACTGACAGCGCCATATATTTTGGTTAAAACTATATCAATCAAACAATTCGCTTATTCTGGTAGACAATGGCAAAAGATTGAGCTCACTCGGCAGTTGCGCAAACTAGTCATAGTTTAAGCAGAGAATGGTGACACACTAGCAAGCGTAGAATCGTCTTGTAAAATCTTACTATTTGATGCAGAAACAACTCTTAAGTAGAAACCATTCAGATCTTTGAATGTCAGTGTCTGGCTTGTGCTTCCTGAACCTGACAAAACAGAACGATCTTTGACAAGCATCCATCCATTTGATTCTTGACTGTTCTCAGATTCAATCTGAATTTGCTCGTTCGATGATGAAGCACGAGTATATAACACAAAGGGGCCCGGTAAACAACTGCAATCCTGTCTTATTCATCTTTTTGACAATTTACTGGAAATTCAAAATCATTATCCAAGGAAAATTTTGAAGTTCAGGTCGCTAGTCCTATAAGTTCAAGATCATGGTTAGTTTTGCAATATAAACTTTTCTTTTTTCAAACGGATACCATGGTGCAACCCTACTTATGGGTATCTTAGTAATAGCACAACTACTGGGTATCACCACTGCACTTGCAGCAGAAACTTGGGCCATGCTCATCGCTTCTAGAACATCAACGGAACGGAGATGGCAAAAAGTTCAATTTGAAACAGACTCGGAGAACTTAACAAGATTTCTAACCTCGGACGCGGACGCTCCATGGTATATTTCTAACCAGATTGCAGAAATCAAGTATAAATTTACCCAAATTCAGCAATATACTTTTAGGCACGTCTACAGAGAAGGAAATCAAGCAGCTGATGGTCTCGCAAATCAAGCGGCAGATGATTGCTCTATGGGAAGCTAGCGACAATAGTGTGGGACAATGTAATACCCCCACCTATAAGTTCTATTGTAACAACAGATTTTGTGGGTATAATATTCCCACGTGTAATCTCAGTTTAATTTAGAAAATGGGTCATTTGTCCAAAAAAATTTAAAACACGGTTCAAATGGACGAGTAAAAAAAGTACGGGTGAAATAGCAAAAAAAAAAATAGCGAGGATGGCTGGATTCATCCGGCTTATACTTAAAAAAAATAGCAAGGATGAAACTTGGATGCATCTGTGTAAAATAAAAATAAGAAAAAAATATTTGAAAATGGACCAGGATGAAACCTGGTTGTCATCCACCTATTTTTAAATTTTTGTCCATTTAAATGTGATATCTTTTTAATTTAAAATTTATTTAAACAAATATCAAAACCTAAGTGTCTTTTCACCCGGAAATTATTGATTTTGGTCTTTTTGACCAATTTTGTGTTTAATTTATTAATAATAAAATTCAAAAAAAAAAAAAAAAAAAAGAATCTAAAACTAGTTGGCCTAAATACTATTTTACCCCTTAATTTTTACATTTTATTTGGTAAAATAAATTTCATTTTTCATTATTCTAAAACTAGACATCATATGAACGGAAAGAAATCCATTGGTATTATATAACTTCTTTGTTTTCATGACTATCTAGATTCAGAAGTGAGCGGTGGTGGACTGTGCCTGGCTGTGTGAGATGAGGTGTTGCACACACCTCTTGTCATTGTCCGAGAGAACCGAAAAAATGCCCAAAAATCCACAATTGCTGACGCTCAACTTGTCTTGGGCCCCTGGCCAAGTTTTTTGACTCTTGAACGAGGTCATGGTAGTTTACTCGTTATTTTTGCTGTCGATCATCTACTTCCTACTTTAAGAAGAAAAAAAACAAAATATTATACTTTATAAAGAGCATGAAACATAAAAACTATACATTCGGTTATTTTTTTAGATTTTGAAAAAAAGAATGTTATAAGAATACTGTAGGCACTTTGGTTATGAGAATTTGAACAGATAGAAGAAATATGAAAGTTTTCTCCTTCATTTTTTCTAAATGAAATAAGAGGAAGGATCCGTGGACACTCTTAGATGGACACTATCACACATGATTTGTGCCATTTTCACTGCAAAATCCAAACGACAATGAATTTAAATCTAATATTTTGATCACATATACCTCCTATAAGACTCTACATTTCTACCAAAAATGAGCGCAATTCGAGATACCAAACCTCATCATCTACCGATTTTAATTTCAACCGTTAATTTTTAACGGCTAATATTCAAAGGAGTAGATGGTAGTGTTATACGTTTCGAATTGTGCTCATCTTTCTATTAGGCTTATAAACGAGTAGTTGAATTTCATAAAATTTCTTTTTACACATTTCTCATCGGCACTATGTGCACACATGTATGACAGTTGATGTTTTATATTTGTCATTAAAAAGTAAACAATCAGAGTGTATGAATTTTCTTCTTTCATTTTCTTCAGAGATTTTTCCAATGACAGACCACCAAATATAGGCTTGGTTTCAGAGAAAATTTACCTACTCGTAATCTGTTTTCAAATCTTGATTTGGTTTATTGTTTAAATTTTATTTTCACTTCATAACAAGCTTCCCACCTACAGTATAATTCAACCAAGTCAAAACCATTATCCATGAAAATCTTTAAAGTTCAAGTTGCTAATCGAGTCCAACATTATGATTAGTTTCTAAATGAAAACTTATAAAACCACTTGCATCTTACATTTTTGGGCACAGTAGTCTGCCACCCATCACTTCTGGGTCAAGAGGTCCTAGTACTGACATCTCAAAGAAATATAGAAAGAAAAACCATGTCCCCGCAGAGTCCTCAACTGGACTAATTACATAGTTTTCACACTAGGAAAGAATAGAGAAATCATAGTTTACACATCCAAATGCAAGAAGAAAAATGTATGCCAGTTACAACATATTACAAACATAGGTTCAGATTCACCCTGCGAAAAGAATGTCTTGCACAAAACTGATGATATTATATCAATCAAACAATTCGCTTATTCTGGCAAACAATGGCAAAAGATTGAGCTCACTCGGCAATTGCCCAAACTAGTCCAAGTTTAAGCAGAGAATGGTGACACACTAGCAACAGTAGAATCATCTTGTAAAATCTTACCATTTGATGCAGAAACAACTCTTGAGAAGAAACCATTCAGATCTTTGAATGTCAGTGTCTGGCTTGTGCTTCCTGAACCTGATAAAACAGAACGATCTTTGACAAGCATCCATCCATTTGATTCTTGACTGTTCTCAGATTCAATCTATAATGTGAAGATTTGATTCTTGACTGTTCTCAGATTCAATCAAATTAAGCAATAATGGGCAGGACAAGGAGGTTGAACAAAAGATTAAGGTGCAAACAGAGATTAGGATCGAAAATGATATTGGTCATGAGATTAGTAATTAAATGAATTGTAAGTAGAGAATACCCACTTAAGATTAGTAAATGATAAGGATGGGAGATGATGATGATGAAGACATTTTTCTGTAATGAAGTTATGATCCTGGTGTTTGGATGGTGATATAGAAAAGGATGAAGGAATTAATTAATGCATTTGACTTGGTTTAGGCAAGACTGTCAAGAGTCAAGACTGATTGAGGATGTGGTGTTTCAGTATTAGTCTATTATGGGCAACAAAATGTTTGTTTTATATTTTTGAATGCGCTGACAAAATGGGTATGGATAGAGTTGTAAAACGTGCCGGCCCGGCACAGCCCGACACACGAAATTGCGTGCTTCACGTGCCATGTGCCGTGTTGTGCCAACGAGTTAAACGTGTTGTGCCGTGCTGTGCTTTACTAGTCAAAAGCTAAGCACAGTCCACCCCACGGGAAAAACACACGAATAAACGTGTTGTGCCGTGTTGGCACACGTGTTATAAACAATTTGAAATCACTTAATGTATACATTAAGTCGGACATTATCACGAGAATTTTTAAATAGACAACGTATCATTTGAAATCATTTCAAGTAAAATTAACAAGTTTATTCAATAAAAAGAAATAGCCCATTAAATATAAAATTGGGTAATTGTCATGTAAATTAATGTTCTAGTCAAATATAGGTAATGAGAAATTTAGAGATGATTGATCTATAGAGAGAGAAATGAGCTCTCCCCTCTCTCCTCTCACCTCGCATGATTTCTCTCCCACGTCCGTCTAAAACTCCCGATTCTTCTCTGTCTTCTTCTGTCAACGGTCGCCTCAACGGCTATTTTCTGCCGGATGTTCTAACCGGAATCCCTTAATGGACAGAAATTCTCAATCCCTCAACGGCCAATGCAACTGCATTGAGCACAATCACATCCCTACCTGCAATTCTACAATCACCGATCTAAAAACTCACAATTACATTAACCCAATCTCCCAAGTTACAAAAATCATCACTCTCTTTGAACCTATCATGTTCAAACAATTCTCACAAACAAGTTAGATTTTGAATCTAACAATTCTCACAAACAAATCACCCATCAAATTCATTACCAACCCTTTAACCACCTCTAGAGTTGTATCGGATATACATGTTCTGCAAGCTATAAAGGGTTTCAAGTATACCCATCTCAATACCACATTTCGATTTGGCTATTTCTATTCTGAAAGTTTGAGGGACGAGTCTTTGCTCAGAAATCCAGAGGAAATTCGTTGATTTGGATTAACATAAGCTATCTGAAATCCTACCTGACCGATTCTAAAAGGTACTATCATTGCTCGATCATATATGCGGGTATAACAATCCCTCAATCAACTTTGTACAACTCTGGTAAGAACATTCAATCCTATCCTAATTATTCATGTAAGCACTTGCTGTACTATTTACTTGTCACAAAATCTAACTATGATACAAGTTGGATTGGTCTGTTTAACTATGACACAAGTTGGATAGGTTTTTTTGAAAACCCTGATAAGCATATAAACCTCCCAACACCATTGCAAGTCCTCCTGACAACCACCCCTCAAAAAGCTCCTATTGATCTATATGGTTTCTATGTCAAGACCAACACCAAATTCAAACACAACAGACTCTTACCCAATCATAAAATCAACATCCAGAACATCCAAAACTACATAAACATTCAATTAACCAACATTGTTCTTGGAACCAGTATCTATAAAACAAAGGTATTTAAACCTACATCCAACGATTCCGATCCTACTAGTTTACCCAAGAAAACTTTTACAAAGTCGAAAAAAAAAAACTATGCTAGGAAGTATTCTTTTGTACCCGGCGGTGGGAAATGGTGGAAATCTGTCAAGCTCTGAGTGCGACATTCACACATGACAACATCCTTTTCTGGTGCAACTCTCCTCCTTGGCACAAAAAAATTACCCCTAGGAGGAGGCAAAGGCACTACAATATCTTCAAGAACGTCATTCGCCAGTTGTTGCATCACTGGTTCCAGCAAGAAGCTATTGGGGAAGACGACCACATCACTTGGGAGAGCAAGAAACTCATTCTCTCGAATCATGGCCTTGCTTGCAAAAGGAATTGGTGCAGAATAGAACCCCTGTCTTGCACCACCACAAACTACCTGCTCATCCCCAACAAGCACCACCCCCTCATTAACCACAAATTGGCCTCTGTCACGATGAACAACATATACCACCCACCCCTCCTTTGTACCTTGAAGTTGAGGAAGTTGAGAATCCAGCACATAAGCACTGGAACTATTATGCACAATCACTCTCTTCTCCTTGACATCTCCAGCACCTTCACCACAAACGTGCATACTTGGCCTTGGCTCTTCTCCGCTGCTACTGCTTACACCTATGTCCTGTCAATTTGGAAAAAGGAGGGAAACCCAATGAACAACACAGATATACTCATCAATAAAACAATTTACAAACATGCAATACTCTACCAACATCCAGAAACCAAAACTTCTTCCATGATTATCAAAAATCAATACACAGTTCTCACGGCACATTAACTTTGGCCTTCTTATCTTTGGTTCTCCTCTGGATCCCTGATTAGTTGACATGGAGGGGTGATCATTCTGATTCAAATACTCAACATAATCTCGCTTAGTCATAGCTGCAAAATTTGGAGTTATAACTGGAAATTGCAAAGATGGATTGTGGAAGTTACAAAATTACGAGTTGGAAATTAGATTTACTCTCTCCCCCCAGGCCTTATGGATGAGAAATCAAACCGTCAGCAAATCTCACCCATCCAATTTCAGTCTTCGAGATCAACTAATAGAGATATCGTGGAGGCACAGACCTACGGCTTACATGCAAGGACCTCTTGAACGCTATCCCAGCTTATTGGTCATTCAGAGGCGGCAACTAACACTTGGCATGTTGTTGACAAGCGGGTTCCCAATACGGGCAAACCATGACCCGAAGATCGGTGTCGAGTTTAAACTCGATAGTGGAAGCCCAATAAGATTTCATCCCAGAGGCCAAGTACTTCACATCCTACTACTTAAGCCCACCCACAACCTCTTTCCCTCAGCTGGAAACCGTGTATGGCTTTGGCTCCAACCCCCAAGCTGCTCTATGTCAAGCTCCCAACTCAAAGGAAGGACAAGCTACAATCTCGAAAACAAGGTTTGTGAATGCACGTGTGCTAGGTATGTTAAAATCCGAGATATAGATCAAAGTCTTAGGAGTTACCAGGAAATACATGTCATTGTCATATCACAGTCCAACTCTAAAAAAATCTCACAGCCCCTACAACCTCACAACACTCTTCATGGCCACCTCCACATATGGTACCATAATTTTAACCCATGTAGCGTGCACATCATAAAACACAACAATCACACAAAGTAAAATTCCATCACATGGATCACAAAATGCATGAAACATCACTATCAAAGTTTGACTACGAAAAATTATTTTCAATCCAACACTCATAAACTTTGTACTTCTTTAGGATATTATTTATTGCTTAGTAGAATTTGCCTTGTTTTCTGCTTAATTTTCAGGTCCCACCTTATCAGATTGTTAGTAGTAGCAAAGGCCAACAAGCAAAGTTGTACTCCATGGTGCCAACCCCTGCAAAACACTCAGCTGATACCTACCATTCTGCAGCAAAACAACAAATTGTACTATCTGAGCAACCCTGATCAGCAATTCAAAATTCAAATTAAAGTGCTACACAAAATTACAAATATTCCCTCCAAACCAGAAATTCCATACATAGAATACTATCACAAGATACTCACCAGAAAAAATCACCAATACCCAAATCCTCATGGCCTCTTCCTCTGGAACTAAAAACACTGGATATATAGACAATCTTGTGAATAAAATGAACTCCTCTCTAAATTTCCCAGAAGATCTATTCCCAAAAGTTTTCATCAACAAAGCCAACATCTACCCAAGAAAAAGATAGAGTTTGGAAATGGGTCTTTATTGGAAGATCTTATGACAAAATTTCCCATGAAACTAGAGTTATAACCAACTTCATCAACAACAACTGGGAGCTACGAAATCTTTCAAGTATCTTTATGGAAGAAAAGAAGAAACTATTACCAAATCATACTGACTAGCATTGATGATTACAAGATTTTCAGAAAAGGGGGAACAAGAGGAATTTTTGACAAGCTCATAGTTCTCGCTGAAGTCCCACCATCAGGCCCAAATTTCATTGATGAAGCAGATTTCTACAAAGTTTTTGCTTGGGTGCTAGTGAAGAGAATCCCAACTCATATTATTCCTGATATTAGGAATATCATTGAACCAGTTGGAATTTATCAAGGTTCCAAGAAAGCTTATGGAAGAGATGAAGATGAAAAGAATCTTGAAATCTTGATCACTCTGGATGTTACCAATGCTTTAAAGTATGGAGTTGATGCCTATGAGGATGAAACTACCTCTCACTGGCTTGAACTAGCTTATGCCCTTAATGGTATAGCATTACAAAGAATCTAGAACCCTTGATCACCCTGGCCCCCTTTGCGTTGAGGAGGAAAGAAATGCTCAAGAAACCCCAACGAATCAACATAATTCTACCTCCAAAGCCAAATACCCACCATCACCCAATACCCCCTCACCTTCAAATAACACTCACACCCCAACAAGTAGCTGGAAGGAATCCCAACCACCACCCCTTATACACCATTATACTGACAAAGATGGTGCTCAAGAATTTGCTATCAAAATGAGAATAGCACAACAACAGACCCTTCTTAAAAACTCTTCCGAGGAGATGGATGGATCCCCTGGACACATAATCTTCAAAGCTGGCTTAGATCAACCAAGCTCTACTACCTATCCCACCACCAACCCTAAAGCCATTTCTTGCCAGAAGAGGCACAAGAAAATGATGGAAAACTACGAAGCAAAGATCCAAAAATGAAAAAGAAAAACAACATCAAAAGCTATGACAAGACAAACATTGACCCAACAACTCCACTTCCTCTAAGCTGGAGGTGACCATTGATCCCTCAAAAATATTTCCAAAATTTGGAAACCACACTCACCACTCAAATGAGGGCCTCTCCTCAATCAATACCCCACAGAACATACCCTCTCTAGCTGATATTCAAAAACAAATGATGGAGGACCACAACAAACAGAAGAAACTCTTATGGGAAAGGAAAAGATCTGAATTCAAATTGAATGCAGTTGATGCTGAGCAACATCCCCAATTGGTTGACCCTAAGAGGAAACTTTACACCCAATCCAAAGAATGCGAGAACCATACTATGCGGGGGGGGGGCACCAATCTGCTAAGAGGAGCAACAATCAGACCACCCACTTAGAGGAGGAGCACTTAACAGAGACTACTACTAGCAATCTGATAGGAGCTAACCCCATTAGCATCACACATGTAATCTCTTACAAGATGACTTATAAAGTTACCATATTTATCATTCTTAATTTGGTTTCTTATAGTTGGGTTACCTTACTCAGTATCACTAGCCACTTACATATAACTCTAGGATACATTATCCTCATTTTTACATACCCTATCATTTCATATTTTTGGCAATTTTATTCAATCATTGCTTGGAACTGTCAAGGCCTAGGAAAAAATAACACCATAAAACACCTAGACAACATGCTAAATAAACATAACCCTGATATTATATTCCTATCTGAAACCAAACAACAATCTAGAAATCTTAAGAGAATTCTAGATAACATAGGTGTCACTAATTTTTGGTATGTAGAACCAAAAGGAAAAACCAAATCGGCTGGTGGATTAGTTCTGGCCTGGAAAACCAATCTAGATGTCACAATAAAAGACTTTTCAGACCACCACATTAGTGCAATCATAAAACCCTTGCAAGGGGATCCTTGGTACATTCCTTGGCTACTATGGTAGCCCTTACTCTACTAATGATAAACTTCATTCCTGGAGTATGATTGAAAATACTTGTGCTACTAACCCCTTGCCTTGGTTAATCATGGGAGATTGTAATTTTGTCCTTCATGACCATGAGAAGTTCAGTCAACATCTTATTGATCAAGATGAAGCTGAATTATTTCTAAACAAGATTGAGGAGGCTAATCTCACTGATTTAAGTTATACTGAATGTCCTTTCACCTGGTCCAACAAAAGAACTGGTATCCAACTTATTGAGCAGAGATTGGACAGAGGTCTAGCTAATAAAGCCTAGTTAGAAACCCAACCCAATACTACCATCTCTAACATCCCTGCCATTGGCTCTGATCACAATCCAATTCTACTCAATACCAACCCCTCTTGGAAACAAGGACACATCCCTTTCAAATTCTTTGGACCTTGGCTCAACCATGATGAGTACAAGAGCATAATAACTGAATGCTGGAATGTTAACCACAAAGGATCCCTAGATATAAGAATTGCTAGGAAGCTCAGAGATATCAAAGTAAAATTAAAGAAATGGAATAAAGAGGTTTATGGCAACATCAAAACAAATCTTGAAGAAAGCATACAACACCTTGATTGGTTAACCAAGAATCAGTTCACCTCAAATAGAGGGCAAGATCTTAAAAAAGCAAGATTGCAGGTTGAGCATTGGCAACATGTTCAAGAATCCTTCTGGAAGACCAAAAGCACGGACCAACATATCAAACTTGGAGATAGAAATACTGGTTACTTCCACTTGGATGCTAAAAAGAGATATAGAAGGAACAAAATTGATTCTATACAAAGAGATGATGGATCCTGGTCTCAAGACAGTGCTGAAATCCACACTATTTTCACAAATCACTTTGACAACATGGCAACTGCTGAAACTATAAACATCAACCCCCTCATTATAAATCTCATACCTACAACCATAACCACTCAAGAAAATCAGAACCTTATTAGAATACCTGATGCCCTGGAAATCAAAAACATCCTCTTTAGCATGACTGGGGAAAAAGCTCCAGGACCCAATGGATTTCCTCCAAACTTCTTCCAAGCTAATTGGGGCATTGTGGGAGAAGACATCACTCACATGGTCCAAAACTTCTTCATCTCAGGGCACATCCTAAAAGAGATGAACTCCACCTTCATATCTCTTATCCCCAAAATTGAGAAACCTACCACACCCGGCTCACTTGGGCCTATCTCCTATGCAATACCACCTACAAAATCATATCTAAACTTTTAGCCCAAAGACTCAAACCCCTCCTCCCTAAAATCATATCCCCCTTTCAGTCTGCATTCATACATGGCAGACAAATCTATGACAATATTGCTATAGCCCATGAAATAATCCACCACATGAATACAAGAAGAGGGAATAAAGGAAGCAATGGAACTATGGGCATCAAAATTGATATGGCCAAAGCCTTTGACAGAGTGAATTGGAATTTCCTTCTTCAAGTTTTATCTCAAATGGGTTTCAGCCCTCAATGGTGCAACTTAATACATCAATGCATATCTACTACAAGCATGGCTGTCCTAGTCAATGGGACACCAGGAAAATTCTTTAAGCCTTCTAGGGGTTTGAGACAAGGGGATCCCCTATCCCCATACCTATTTCTCTTCTGCATGGAAGCTCTCTCCAGATACTTAACACATGCTGAATCCCAACATCAAATTCAAGGGATCAAGATCTGTAAAGATGCCCCATCCATAAACCACCTTCTTTTTGCGGATGACTGCATGATCTTCTGCAAAGCCAACATGCAGGAATGTAGCAATCTCATACAGATCTTTCATGACTTTGGGCAATCTTCAGGGCAATTGATAAACTTCTCTAAGTCTGGCATATTCTTCAGCAGAAACACTGCCCCTGATTTAGCTGACAGCATAAGCACTTATATGAAGGTCCAAAGAATAAATACTTCAGATAAATACCTGGGATCCCCTTTATTCACAACTAAGAGTAAAGTTCAAGCTTTCAAGCCTTGTGTTGATAAGCTTAAATTCAGGTTGGCTGGATGGAAGACTAATCTCTCCACTGCTGGGAAGATGACTATGATCCAATATGTTACTTCTACTTCTAGCATTTATCAGATGAACTGCTTTAAGATCCCAAAAACCACTTGCAAAGAAATCAATGTTATTCAAAGGGACTTCTTCTGGAACAAAGATCAAGACAAATCTAAAGGTATCTACTACTTTGCATGGGATGCTGTTAATAAACCTAAGGAACTTGGGGGACTGGGCTTCAAGAATATGGAACTATTCAACTTGGCTATGCTCTCCAAAATTGCCTGGGGATTAATCAAGGAGACAGAATCCCTTTGGAGTAGCACCATGAAAGCGTCGCACTTTCCCAATACATAAGTTATAAGAATGGATACCAAACCAAAGTACAATGACTCATGGATATGGAAAGGAATCCTGGAAGGCATAACATTAATTCAGCAAAACTACATTTGGAAGATTGGCAATGGAAGAAAAATCCACATCTGGGAAGACAGTTGGATAGCTGGCAACTCTGCCAGAATCACCAAACCTACCCTCTGCCCTGATAACCTCAGCACTATTAACCAACTTCTCACCACTTCTGGAGAATGGGATATTAATATCCTAAACCAATGGTTCACACCCAACATTCAACACCTAATACTTCAAACTCATGCTTCCCCTTCTGATCATGATGAAATCCAGTGGTCTCTCACGCCCAATAACAAGTTTTCTGTCAAATCATTATATGACAAACTAATTCAAGACAAGTATGCCAATGACATTCAGATTGCTCCATGGAGTCAAATTTGGGCTCTGGACACAAATCCAGCCATTCACTTGTTCATATGGAAATGTGCCCATGGAATTCTTCCAACCAATGCTAAAAATGGCAACATCTTAAGTTACATAAGCCCTATATGCTCCTCTTTTGCAATAATGGTTTGAAGATATTACTCATGCTCTTTTATCTGTCCACTCGCCTCGAAGTCTGTAAGTATCTCATGGGGGAGCACCATAACACCTTCTCGGCTTTCACCTCCTTTCATCATTGGTTCAATAGCTGGTTCCAGGCTGACAATCTCTCTGCCAGCTGGAAAGAAACTTATGAAACTATCTGTTGGTTCATCTGGAAAGCCAAATGTGACTGGGTGTTTAGAAAAATCACTCCTTCTGCTAATGTTATAGCTACAAACATAACACAGCACCTCTGCAGTCATTCTAGAGTTCATCATAAACAAGGGCATATCATGAACAACCTATTTTACCAGTCTGACAACTATAATGCTCCTCCCGAGAATTACATCCATCCCAGACATACCTCTGACAAATTTGGAATCACTATTAGCATGCATTTTGAATATGTAGACCTATGCCATGATACTAGTGATGCTCATACTTATACTAATTACTCCTTTGTTGCCATGTCCTTCACAGGCCAATGCATGGGAACGAGAAACTTCAAAGACCATACCCCTGGTCTCAGCTGAACAGAAAGATCAAGAAGAGGAGCTCAACTTGCCCTAACTTGGGGAAAGACTATGAAGCAAACGAATGTCAACTTTGCTGCTGAAGAGGAAGAAACATTACAAACTATCAAATCAAGTTACCAACTGGAAGTTCAAAACAGGTTCAAAGGAGGCACAAGCATACTACAAGGAGGCAAAAACAACAATGCTCCAATTGATTTCATCTTAGGGAAACTCAGTGTAGTTAATGCCAACAAAACTTTTCTGCTATAAATCTTGCAATGATAACTAGACAGTCCAATCACTTCTCAGACTCTACCTGGAGGGGAAGGAATCTTCAAACCATTTTGCTCTCGTTACGGAATTCTCCAAACATCAATTTTCAGTTGGATTATTGTAATAACGCTAATTATATTTTGAGGGATACGTCTGATGAACCTACTAACTCAGACAGTATCCAACCTGTTACCATGAGAGGGCAGCCTTTCTAGCAAGGCGCCTATTTCTCATTTTCTATAAAAAAAAAAAGACATTATAACAACGATATTGGAATATATTTTTCAAATATTTAGGTATTATATGTGTTGTTATAAAAATAAACCAGCATAAAATGTCAAAAACTAGCTAGAATAGTGACTCTTTTGTGAAATATACACAAAATGTGATGTATTATGCCTTGTTATATGGTATACTCGTGCATGCTATGACGTGCTTTCTTATCGTGATGTGCTGTGCTAGGCCACGTGCTTATCCGTCAGCGTCTTTGTCTTTATCGTGCCGTCTTTTGTCTTGGATTAGGCTAACTTGCTCCTGCCCATGAAACTAACGTGATGGGACGTGATGGGCTGGGCTGGACTCAGATTTTAAGCGTCTTTGGGATGGGGAAATTTGTGCTTGTCTTTGTTTGATTGCACCTCACCTCTAGGTAGGGAGGCGAGAAAATATCCGATTTTGAAAATAATTGAAGAAGGAGAAAGGAAACCTGGTTTGATTGGGGTATACACAAATTAATTGGTGTATACTTAATGAGATAAAACCCAAGACATTTTGAAGTAAACGAAGCCACCCCTTAACCTTGTATTTTCTAAATGGCTAATATGCCCTTGTTTAATTAACACTAAAAATTCTGATTAGGTTAATTAATTGAGTTTAAATTAAAATTTTAAAAATGAGAAATTCAGTAGATTAAACCTTTTATCTGTCTTATGAGTTCGATTTCGATCAAAAAAATTAGTTTTGAAAATATGAAAGGTCGGCAAGGTCCAGGTTTGAATAAGGTGCCGACTAAGATCCGCCGGCTTGGTCGACGTTTGAATAAGATGCCGACTAAGTCTAGCCGGCATGGTCCGCGGATGAATAACATGCCGACCATTTTTCGGCCGGAAGGGTCTTTGAATGAAGAATATGCCGACTATATTGGGCCAACAATCTTACAGCCGACATGTAAATATGTCCTACCATGCCGGCTATTATATAGTCGGCATGCACATAACTTTTAACACTGCCGGCTGACCTATTGTCGGCATGCTAATGATTTCTAACCTTGTCAGCCTGTAGTATACCCAACAAAAAACAGAATATGGGAAGATGTAATTCACTTTATTCATGCAATTTTGGTTACTACATTGATTGAAACATAAAACCCAACTCCTTGTCGACGGAAAAACGAATGCACTTAGCATGTGCATCAAGCCGAGGAATCCCATTCATCTCCGGCCTGCATGAAGTCCAGGGCATACTCCGGGATTTTGGAGACCATGAATTGATAGCTTGCATTGAATGTGAATGCTTCCCCCTTTTCCTCCAAGTAACGCGCTTTGACAACTTCATGCTACAAAAACAAAACACAAACTTACTTTGTTAGTGCTGTTTAGTAAGAATATCAAACATCCTGGATCACGTAAAATAAACCACAAAAACACTTACAAATTGTTCAATGGACAAGGTGAAGTTGGTAGCGTTGAAAATCCGAGGTTGGAGAGCTAAAAAAGCGAGTATCGCATTTTCGATGAATAGGTGCCTATCATGGACTTGTTGAACACTTCTTCTATTAGGATTCCCAAACTCTTGCCTAAATTTATTTGTGTACCCCTAGCCCAAAGGTGACGGGCATCCACCCTTACGGAGGACTAATGTCTAACTCGAGTTTCCGCGTACCAAGCTTTGGTGATTGCCAGATCTTCATTTGAATCAAATGAAGCCATTGTTGTATGTAGAGAGCTATTGGGTGAGTTAGATGGAGTGTATGATGATATGAGCTTTGGAGAGTATATGCAAATAGTTGTGTTGTTTTGTAGAGATATGTAGTCTATTTATAGGATGGTGCCCAAATTTGGCCGTTATAGTGCCTAAGTACAAGTCAATCAATACAATTGTACTTGCAAAAATTTGAATTTTGAATTCGCCTGCGATGTTTTTGTTTCCCCAGTATGCAGACCAAGACTGGCCGGCAGGGTAGAAATTTGTTACCATGCCGACCTTATGATGATTTTAGGCATCAGGAGTTGATTTTCTTCTGACTAACCGTCGGAAAGGTATTTGGTTATTAACGTGATGGCTATGGTACAGTCGGCAAGGTCATATTTTTTAACCATGCCGACCTTATGATGATTTTAGGCATCATGAGTTCATTTTCTTCTGTGTAATCGCCGTAAAGGTATTTGGTCATTAGCATGCCGGATATTATATAGTCGGCAAGGTCGAAATTTTGTTACCATGCCGACCTTATGATGATTTAGGCATCAGGAGAAGGTATTTTATGCAACACATAGCCGGCAGGGTCGATAACATAATACCCTGCCGTATGCATAACAGCCGGCTAGGTATTGATCTAATTACCTTGCCGACCCTGGTATGCAAATAATTTTTGTTCTCAGGGCCGGCAGTCTGACAGTTCACAACCTTGCCGGCCCTGGTTTAGTCGGCAATGTAACTTAAAAAAAGCATGCCGGCATAAGTCTTGAAACTTTACGTGGTTAAACAAACCATTCATTCAACAACTAGAAATCCAACACTTTTTGTCCAAAATACGAAAACATGTCCCATAAACCTTAAAAAAACATTTTTCCAACCGTTAACCTTAACATTTGTCTACCACAACATAAATAAATAAACTAGGAATGCATTCATTCACCACCACGACCACGACCCCGTTTAGGAGCACCACTACTACTACTACCTTCACCACCAATGGAACGACCCCTATTATTGTCGGCATTCATCTTGGCTTGTGCTTGCCTCTTGGATTTTTCTTCCCTCTTTACTTCAACATCAGCTTGCTTGAAAAATTCATAGGCATCCTCATTGTCAACATTGCTAGCATAGTAAATGTGCTTGCTTTGCTCTTCAATCGACAAAGGCTCTCATATTTCTCTCACGCAACACATCACCCTCACAAGGCTCTTCAAATGCTCTTTCTATTTTCAATTACATAACAAAGAATTAATAGAATGATTCGATAATGTAATCTTAAAAAATTAAGAGCAACTCTAAAATACTGAAAAAGAACTTAAGACTTGTTGCTGGGTCTTTCGATGCCATCTTATTGATACGAGCCAATTCTTCAGCAGTCGGTTCCCTAATCACAGTAGGACGATCCCAACTTAAGTACCACGTCATGTATTTCTCACTAGCTTCATGACCTTTGGTCACCAAACTCAGTTAGAAAGAAACTAAACATTGTGCCAATCTTTGATTACATTTATCTGATTAACATTCTCAAAATCATTGAAAACCAGAGCCCAAGTGAACAGATAATAGACTGCCTTGATAACACCTGCCTGAACACTATGCATTTTGTCAGAAAATACCCGATCGTTTTTTTCTTTCCAGATACTCCAAAGAATTGCTACCGGTATCATATTCCAGATCATAGTATTTTCTTTACTGTGCTGCCTTAAATGCCAAGAATGCAGCACTGAAGTAACATCATTAGGCATAGAAAAGAACTAATGTAACTTACTCAAAAATTCAGCCCACACTGCTTTAGCAAAATTGCAGTGCAAAAAGAGATGTGTAGTAGTCTCATTTTCTGCGCAAAACAAACACCTAACAGAAACCTCCATACGTCTTCTGATAAGAAAATCCCTAGTAGCAAGTCTATCATGAGTAATAAGCCACAGAAAAAAACTGATCTTGGGAGGACATCTCAACTTCCAAATTGAGTTAACATGGATTGTAACATCTTCTTGAGTGAGATTATCATATAAAGACTTAACTGAGAAAAGATTATCCTTTTTAAGAGGCCAAATAAGTTCATCCTCAGCATTATGATTGAAATTGAAAGAACTCAACTCATTGTTAAGGAGATTCAGTTCCACTGCAACTGACAATGACTCTTCTTGGTAATTTGAAATCCCAAACAATAGTGTTATCCACAGAAGTACCCATCTCAGCAACATAGAGGTGTTTTTCTCTAGTTATAGCAAAAAGACTTGGATAACAAGTTTTTATAGCAAAATCATATAACCAGTTATCTTCCCAGAATCTAGTTTTTAACCCATTAGTAACTTTGAATTTAACATACCTGAGAAAAATTGGTTTGCATTTCATTATAGCTCTCCACACTGAAGTGCCATAAGAGCATTTTGGCACCTTAGAGCAACTCCAGTGGCGCGACTATTACCAAAGATCAAAGACAAAAAAAAAGACCAAATTTTAGTTTGGTCCGCATTAATGTGACGCTTGAGTGGGTGCCGAGCTAAATTTGGTGGGGCGGAACATATGAGTTCGCCTGGTGTGGGGCGAACATTTTATCCCCGCCCAACTAAAAAAAAAAAAAAAAAGAAAGAAAAGGGGGCGAACATATAATGTTCGCCCCACACCAGGCGAACTTTATATGTTCGCCTCAACAAAAAAAAAAAAAAAAAAAAAGGTGGGGCGAACATTTTACCCCGCTTGGTGTGGGCGTAAACTATATCCCCACTTAGGGTGTGGAAGCGCAAACTTTAAGTTCGCCTGGTTTTGGGGCGAACATTATATGAACGCTCGACTATATTTGGGTTTAGTCTTTGGTCCCCGACCAAATATAATCGCCCACTGTTCATTTAGTCTGGTATTTGGTCGATGGTACGTCCCGCTACGCCTGGTTCAGAGACCAAATAAATGGGCTTAGTCGCCCACTGCAGTTGCTCTTAGAAACCCAATCAACCTCACCTGCACCATACTTTTCAGCAGTGGTAGACTTCCAGAGAGCATTGTCTTCCACAGCATATCTCCAAGACCATTTGGTTAAGAGAGCTTGATTAAACTTGTGAAAATTCTTGATGCCCAATCTACCATATTTCTTATTTCTACACAAGACTGTCCATTTAATTGGATGAACTTTTCTTTTTCCTTTGTTGTCATGCCACAGGAAATTCCTCATAATCTTCTCAAGCTTCTTAATGACAGAAGAATGCATCTCAAAAAGAGACATGTAGTAAACCGGCAAACTAGATAATACACTGTTAATGAGAGTAATTTTTCCTACTCTAGAAAGCAATGGATTTTTCCAACCAGCAAGTTTAATTAAGAACCTTCCAATGATCTTGTCCCATTTAGCAATACCATTGCATTTATCACCAAGAGGAAGACCTAAATATGTAGTAGGCAGCATACCATGATAACAACCCAAAATGGAAGAAAAAATAGAAAGATCACCATCATACCCCACACTATAGATCTGACTCTTTGCAAAGTTTATCTTTAATCCATTAAGAAGCTCAAAAGAAAGAAGAACAAGTCTGAGATTTCTAACCTGCTCAACATCAGCATCAGAGAAAATCAAAGTGTCATCAGCAAATTGAAGATGACTTACCAACTTCCATTAGAATTCACTTGAAGTCCAGATAGAATACCCTGTTCTTGAGCTTGTTTATTGTTTATTTCACTTGACTTACCAACTTGCCATTAGAATTAAAAACCTATACTTTTTATTTTTTATTTTTTATTTTTGGAAAAAAAAAAGAGATATTAGAGTAAGCTAACTAAAATTACTCAATATTCTGGGGGCATTGCAGAGTCGTATTTCGAGAAGCTCTGGAGTTTTAAAACGGTTAATTAGCTGGGAGATTGAGTGCCAAACTATTCATACAAGTTTCTGACTCATTAGACGAAACATCCAAATATGCTTGCAACTACACATTTCTCTCCAGACTCTTTGCATTGATATTTTGAGACCTCTCTCTCCTGACACATGTCAACTCCTGATTTGTCCCCCATACCCCCATCAAAAAACGCTCCCATAAAAAAAATTCTCTTTTAGATGTGGTAAGTTTAACCAATGACGGAACTGGAAAATAAAGCTGGGTGACTTGAAAATCAATTGGATTTGTGGGGGTAGGTTAAGCCTATGTTTAGGCATGATTTTGTTTTGCCAAACTTAAAATCATGGTGAAAAAACAAGTTTTTCTGGACCTTGGGCACAGATTAAACTTGTTCTTAGTACAATGGCTAATTTCAAAACGAGATATTTCTTAATGTTACAACAAATTATTTCTGGCCTCACTAGAATTCAAACATGTAATGGTGGACTCATTATGTGCTCAAATAGATACGAGCTTACGAAGATCTTGTTTTGGCTTTAATGAAAGAGCAGTGCTATCCCGCACGACCTTGCGGGAAGCTATCCCGCTCAAGAGATTTCTTTACCGTTAGATCACGCTAAAATCCAGATCTAAAAGCCTTGAACCCTTTAGAGGAAGTGGTGGGTCCTCTCCTGAAAGTGATGGGTCCTTTCCTGAATATGAATCTAACCGTTGATTTGATCATCCAACGGTAAAGAAGCCGCTTTTACGGGAAATCATCCCACAAAGTCGTGTGGGATAACATTTGTCTTAATGAAAATCATCAACTTTACCTACCTCTTCTTACCAAATATGCACATAGACTTTCCATAATCACCGACCTAGATGCAGCTGCATGGGGTGCAAGGCCTCCGGACAGCCTGGTACTTCCACAATCTTTTTTTTTTATTCAAACCTCCTGTGGCTGTCAGGTGGAGTTGACGGTGCTACTTCCGTTGGGATTAGAAACCGCCAAACCGGCGATGCGGGAGACAAAGTTCTCTAGTTGCAACTAGTGGGATTCAAAATGGGATCTCCTTGAGGAAAGAACTAGTCACGACATTTTTTTTAAAGGTAAACTAGTTAACATGTCTTTCTTTTTTTTTAAAGGTAACTACTTTTTTTTTAAGGTAACTAGTTTTTTTTTTTTGAGGAAAGAACTAGTCAACATGTCTTTCTTTCTTTTTTTTCCGAAAAAGAGGCAAGCCTCGTATACATTGATCATTAAACTATGATTCAAGATCAACTGTGGTTACATGACTGACCCGGACTTCAGCTATTACAACGAATTCAAAGATTTCAAATAGACAACAAGAACATTCATACCATTTTACACCATAGTCACATACCCTAATTTGAGAAAATCTTCCCACCAATCCTAACCAATTCCAACATATAGTGACAAGTTTAAATGGTCCTGTTCGGATCAAAAGTAACGCATCCAAATCATATAACAAATCTACATACAATAGAGATGTTAGGATCCATAAATCCATTTCTCAAAAGTTTTTTTTAAAATCATAGTAACTTAGCCGACAAAGGTATAATAAGATCCATAAATCCATCCTTTTGCGAATGATTTTTTCATAGTAACAGTAACACAGGTAGCAAGTGTAATCAGTAAACTTTTTGTTGAAACTGTCTTGATTGGTACGGGTCTTCTTCTTCCAAATAGGTACCGGTGTCTTGGGTGTATTTGAATCGATTTGTATCTCAGTCTTTGGTGTCTTTGAAACGGTTGGTGCTTGAGTCTTTAGTAAAGTTGTTGCTGTTGGAGTGATGAACGGACCGGGTGTCATGAAACCTTTTGATGATGCAGCTGGTACAATCTTTTTTGTTGCAGCTACCAATAAGTTTGTTGAAGAGAAGAACTTAAGCAGCTAGATCAAAAATTAATCAGCAAGGACTTGAAAACAAACTTGATGAAAAATCCCAACCCAATCTCTCTAATCAATAAACAATAGCAGATTTAAAATTTCAGCAAAGATAAAAGAAAATCCTAAGCAACAGATTTCTGGTAAAAAAACTTCAAATATAAAAACAAACAAGGGAAATCTTAAATTAAAACAACTCGATTGAAAGTGAGAGAGACGAGTAGATGATGTAAATACAGAACCCAAATCGAATACTCAGATTTCAACGAAGGACAGAGGTCAAGAACAAAGGAGGAGATCGAAAGATTCAGTAGATGGGGGAGATGAGTTGAAGTTCTCCTGCTCGGATTTGCTCCAAAAGAGCCGATCTGAGCAGGAAGAACTCTAAAACGGCTAGGGTTTCAGAGGGTTTGGAGCTAAAATATTTTTGGGAGAGAAGGAGAGAAGGAGGATTCTAATGTTGTCAACATGTCTTAACATGTCTTAACCATATTCTTTTCGATTCGTTGAGGAGGTCATGTTTATTTATTTATTTTTTGAAGCAAGGAGGTCATGTTTTTTAAGCTTAGGAAGGGACTAATGTTATTTTTGTTGGACATCATTCAATTCCTACTTTCAAAAATGCCATAGCATTACAACTTTTGACTTTTTGAGTATAAAAACATTTAGGCTGTACATGTAGTTACATTTTTTCTTAATTTAGAAAAAAAAGGATACAAGGATAGCAAATGCTAATTAAGAAAATTTAAACAGAGGGGAATACGCTATTCATTTTTTTTAAAGAAATTATGAGATATTGAAGTACACTAAATAAAACAATACTCTATTTTCAGCGCACCACCTCATCCTAAAAGTTCTGGAAATTCTGATTTAATTGAAAAGAGTGAAGGTTGACGAGTGTTATCTTTGATTAACTAGCACGGAAATAGATAATTTTTATTGAGGTATAAATAATTGATTATTCACACAAGTTCTTCACCAGTCAACCGATGGGACAAGTCCTCGTAGACATTTAGATTTTTGACGGTTTGTTGGCACTTAGACTTCATTGTCTGTTCGTATATGTACTTCAACTTGTCTTATTCTTTCCTTCACAACAATAATTCAACAAAGTCGATAAAACTCTTTTTTTTCTTTTGGAAATCAATGAAACTTAATATTCAAAATCATGATCCCAAATTCTTTTTTAAAGTTCAAGTCGCTAATCCTAAGAGTTCTAATTGGTCCATCAATTTTGGTCCACCTTTAGCTTTTCCTTTTCCGCTCCACCACCACTAACTTGTTAGGATTCTGATCTAGTACTCAAATCAATATTTTTCAGTGAATATTAAAATCAATATATTATAGTTATGGTTGGTGTCCTTTATGTTTCAAGTTCAACAATCTCTTAGTTTCTTTCGATTTGTTCGACTAGTAAATTTTGAGCTGAAAATTTTCTTTTAATTCAGAGAGATGACAGACTTATCGTGAGTTACACCACAGTTTATCCCTTGGATCAGATCCAACAGTGAAGAGGGGAGCGATTCTAACACTTGGGTTATTAGCGTGTTAGGTTTGAAAATTGGCCCTCTCCATCCTTGCATTTGAGAAATTATGAGATTGAACCCGCAGTAAGTCAGTCTAGTTCAAATTAATGAGTACTTGAGAAGTTGGTACTAGGTTCTGGATCCTACTCATGTTTTAAAAAGTTCACATTTACTAATCCTATGGTGTAGGATAGATGGACGATTTTGGTCAAAATTTTGTTGGTCCACCCATAGCAAGGTTTTGGATGGAGGGCAGCGAGCGCGGGTGAAAATTAACCCATAAGTTATAATAAAATAATAGTAGAAATTCTACTCTTTTAAATAACATTTTTGGCCGATCGCGAGTCGGGACAACGTGCCAAATTAATAATTCGCTAAAATTATAAGATGATACATTTTTGATTACCTATGTAGACCCGTATAAAATATAAATAATAATGCATTACATATATAATCAATACATTAAAGATTTACGAAGACTTTTTGAAAAATGATTTAATTATCTTTTGTTTTTTGCTAAAATCAATATCGTATTGAATTTCATCCCTAATTTTCTTAATTGTAAGAATTTTTGGCGTTATTTGCTCATAGCTCAGCAAGAAATTATTCATTGTGAATGCCGTTTTTATAGCCTCGTTTCGTGAAGGGGGCTCTATTGTAGAACTTTCATCATCTTCTTCCACATCTTTATCAGTTCCCATAACACTCTCGATTATTTCTTCATCAGTCAACAACTATGTAATTTCATTTTCTTCCGCATAATTTAGGACATCTTCGACATTCATTGAATTGTGATAGCCCAACTTCTCGATCAAATTTTGCAAGTCTTAAGTGATTTCACTATCTCTATGTTCATCCAAATTGTCTAAATTTGTGTTATTTGTTGATCGAAGTTTACAATGACGAAAGCAGTTTGCAAGTGTACTTGTACGAACATCGATACTCCATGCTCAAATTGCAAGATTCATTGCATCTAACGGATTTATTTGTTCTGGATTTAACGCCCCTAATTCATTGCCTTTCAAAAGATTTCTAATTGGGGGATAGAAAAACTAATTGGGGGATATGTGCCGGCATAGTTTTCAATGAAAACTGGCACGGTCGATGGACTACCAGCATTGAAAAACCATGCCGGCAGCTACATTAAAATATCCCTCAATTAATCATTCTTTCAAAAGACCTCCATAAAATCGACGACGATAATGCATTTAAAAGCTCGTATAATCCCTGCGTCACAAGGTTGAATTTTTGGAGTTGTGTTTGGTGGCAAAAAAAAATAATTCAACATTTTTGAAGTTATGTTCGGTAAATTAATATCTCGCTTAGTTAATAAATTTTGATGGTCCCGACAACATTAATTTATAGAGTGTCTGCTGTAAGAGAAAAAATTTTTCTGTTTATCCTGATTTTTTTAAACATATATCCTTCATTTTGGTCAATGTTCATTGACGATAATAAAAGAAATCTTGGCCATGTATATAACACAAAGGGGTTAAGTTTACTTCAATGCTATGCAACATACTGGCAGCAAAGGTCCAGAATACAATGGCTCCAATCAGGAGACAATAATATAACCTTCTTTCATACCAAGGCAACCATACACCGAAGCCGCAACAACATAAAGCAACTACAGGATCATCAAAACAACTGGGTCAGTGATAAGGATCAAGTCATCCAGCTCATCCTCGATCATTTCACCACTCAATATTCAGCCCCAAGCACAACTCTGGACGAAGAACTCTTTGAAGATGTAGCTCCACGATTGACACCTTCACAATGTGACGAGCTCTCGGCAACCGTAAAAGTAAAGGAAATCAAGCAAGCGTTGTTCTCCATCAACTCTGAAAGTGTTCCTGGTCCAGATGGATACACCAGTTGTAGTAGCAGGATTTCCCACACTACACCCCTTACTCGATTTTGCTTAATTAATCCCTTGGAAGATGTAAGATCAAGAACATTTATTGATTGAATTCATGAAGTGTTTACACAGGAAAGTAGAATTACACTTAGAAGTTAAAACACTCTTAAACTTTCTCTCTCCTAATGACTTGCCTAACAATTCCAAAAGATCTCTCCCCTTAAAGATTCATCTAACCCTTTATATAGGGTAATACATAGTGGGTGACAGCTAAGCTACCCTTTATTTTCGGGAATGTCCCGCGAAGTGTCGCAGATGCAAAAACATTCGCTCTCGCGACACTTCTTAACCCTCGCCAGTCTCTCGTCTTCTTTATGTTTTGCCGGTCGTTATTCATTGCGTCGTTTATTTTAGCTCTTGCGACTGCCTCGCGACAGCGTCGTTTATTAATCCCGCGAGTCTTGTACGTTGCGATATTATGATCCTACATCTTGCCTCTTTTTCCTTAAATATTGCTTGAAGAGCGATCTTTAAGGAAAAATCTGTTGTGGTAGCAATCTTTGATTTTTGTTGATGAAGGAACGAGCAGAAGAATACTGGACTTGAAAAGTACGTACTTGCCTCTATTCTTTTGCGAAGTTCCGAAGATTCTTTGAGATATATACGAAGTATCGTCTCCCATCACTCCTCATACTTCTCCTGCGAGGGGAGGAGTATCATAAAAGTTTTTATAATATTCTTGCCGCGATCGCTTATCTTTATCCGTTTGATTTTGTACTTTTACACGGATTTTGATTATTAATGTCTTTTCTCGACACGTCTCTTTCAACCGCTTATTCTTGACCATTCATGTCTCTTCGCATTAAATGACCTCGTTTTTCTCGAGGATCTTTTTCCCTATATATAGTTTTCTTTTCCCCTCCTTTTCATTCTTTAGTTTTCTCTCGCAACCTTTCTTTGACTCTCTCCTTCCGCAATTTGCGCTCCCCGCTACCGCAAATCTTTTCTTCATCCTTTCTAGCGCCTGATCTTAATCTCCAATCTTCCATCCATTCCCATACCGATAAATGGCTTTCATCGATCGTGCATACAAAACTTCTTTTGAAGAAGTTCAACAGAAGTTGCTCGAGAAGGGTTTTACTCTGTCAACCATTCCTGATCAAGAACCTTCATCCATTCTTTCGCAAAGCTTTTCTCGATCATCAATGTGATGATCAAAAGATTATAGTCTCGCTCGGTCGCCTTCTCGCGGACTTCCCATTCCCTTGTACAATCCCGAGTTGCCTTTATTTTATGAAATTTTGGCCCATGAAAAATTCTCTCGGGCTGTTTATCAATTAAGTGGTGATTGTATTCGCCTGATGCTTGAGTTCGCGAACCGCGGTGCAGGCAAAGGATCTTTATACTCTAACTCTGTCAGAAATCCCAAATTCGCAGACTTGGAAATAGCTGTTGAGAAATACACCGTGGAAAACTTTTTGAAAATTACGCAGTGATAACTATGGTGAATGTGAAATCTCATTGGGGCGTTCGCCCTCAAGAAAAAGGATAATGTCTCGAGGATAAATTGCTCATGCGGGATATTGATTGGCACCGGGTAATAATACTACTCCTCGCCACTCCAAAGATGAGAAATGGTGGGTTGTACCCTTGATTTTAAATGGTCCTTATATCGCGGGCCAAGCACGTTCTTCCCGCGAATCTCGCAGGTATCATCCTTGGGAATTCAAATGGCCTGAGAAGAAGAAAGAGGTATGTTTCCGACTTCAAATTTGGCTTTCGTAACTTTCTTTCTATAATTGCTGAGTTTGTGAAATCTTTCAGATAGCCAGGTTGAAAAGAAGCTACAAAAAGGATCCGTCGGAGGATACTCTGACATTGCTTCGATCGCTTACGAGTGAAGTAAGAATCACTTCCTTTCTTCTTATTTAAAACAATATTGTTGCCTCTGTTTCTTATCTTTACGCGTATGCGAAGGTTGGAGTTGAAGAAACTATTGCTGCGAAGATTAAAAGTAAGGGTAAAACTGTCGCTCGCAAGGGTAAATCCTCTGCCCCCTTAACTAAGAAGCGAAAGGTCCAATCCTCTTCTCGCCTTAGCTCAAGCTCTGAATCTTCTGACGAGGATAACCATGACTCGAATCCTTCTCTCGCCAAGAAGATTCCATCGACCAGTTCTTCCATGGATCAGTTATCTAGCATCTTCTCAGACTGTTTCCAAGGAATGGGAGATGCTCCCCTAGCTTCTCTTTGCGGGGCTCTCGCAAACGTGTGTAATGTCTTTGCTTTCATCGAAGGCAATAATTCATTCAATGGAGTCTCTAGAGTTGTGTCTCCCGACCTTTTGAATGCACTTGGGTCTCGGTATGTGTACGGTCATACTTCCCGCTAACTTTAAATTGTTTAAGTATATATATATGTTTTAATGATTTTTCTATCTTCTTTTATAGGTTGGAAGAACTTCCTTTGTAGTTGCCTCAGACCTTGAGAGAAGACGCAACAATCTTGAAAAGAAGAATTTGCATTTGAGCAAGAAGATTCAAGAATTAGAGACCGAAGCTGCGTCATCTCGCGATAAAGACGAGAGAATTCAAAAGTTAAACACCGAACTTGACTCCCAAAAGGATAAGGTGTCCACTCTTCAAAACGCCAATCAAGAACTTTATGGTATAAAATTTTACCTCCTTTTACTATTTTTATTTTATCTGGCCGCATATTGCTACCTAACTTATTACTTTCGCAGATGTATATAATCTCTCCGATGAGGCTATTCTTCTCCATACATTTCCCGATCCTATGGATAATAATCTTCTTCTCGCTCACCTCAACAACTCTTTAAGTAGTTCATCGAATGTAATTAACTCTCTTTCATTAAATGAACTTAGGACCAAATATCGTCTTTTAGAAATTGAGCATAGATCCGGTTTAAGTGCTGCCAACCAATTTAAACGAATGTTTCTCGAGTCCCATAAAGAAACCAAAATTTTGAGGAAGAAAATTAGTGACCATATAGATGATAAAGATCGCATTGCTAATAATGGTGCAGGCATTAGCAACATTTCAAAATCTCTCCTTGAATTACAAATTGAGCGAGATGAATTGCTTCGCGAGAATTCCTTGCTTAGTGAGCGAGAAGATCAAATTCGTTCTCTCCTTGTTATAAACAAGGATTTACTTAATTCGCCTGGGCTGCGAAAGTTTTAGATAATGCCGAAATAACCTAGGTGTTGATGTTAGTCTTCACGCGAGCATACTTCCTTGGTTAAAGATATGATATCTCGGCGAGAGAAGGTTGCTTATTATACCTTATTGCTTCTTATTTCGTAGTATTGCTTGTAAATTGTTAACTTGTTATTTCTTATTTGCAGAATCCGAGAAGAAGCTTCAAGTTAGAATTAGAGAGCTTGAATCGAAAAAGAACAACTCACGGGAATTTTCCAAAGCGAGAATTGAAGAACTCGAAACCAAAAAGAACATTTCGCAAAGAATCTCTCCTTCGCGAGAATAGATATTCCAGTTGAAGAAACAATTTCTAACGATAAAGTGGAGAATTTTAGCAATGATGCTGTTCGTTTTCGCAATGGAGGCATGGAGTATGTTTGTAAGGACCACAATATCCCTCTCGCATTCATATCCCCTGTCTCCTTGAAAAGGTTCCCGAGAATCGCCTGTCTCGGACGTTTCGATAGCGAGGTTGGCGAAGAAGAAAATTCGCGATGAGAATAATCGATCAAGAATCGGATGAAGAAGAAGAATAATCGCCAAAGAGATAACTCTTTTTGTTTTCTTTTTCTCGCTTGTAATATCTCGTACATCTCTCGTATCCTTATTATAGTGTATTTCTTGGATTTTCCCCTCCGAATTCAATCTTCACTTCCCCTTTTTTGGTAGTTCTTCCTTGTAATATAATTGGCTAACATTATTGATGTATAACTCTTTCATCAGAAGATGAATAACAATATTTCATCTTTTCCATTCCCATACTTGCCTCTGTTATTTATCTTCAGATGGAAGATTTTAGTTGTCATCATGTATGTTGTTGAATAATTATTTTATTGTTTTTGAAATATATCGTTGCGACAAGGTCGCAAGCCGCCTTTATGCTTTCATGCAATGGCCCATTGACCTTGCCTTATCATTTTTGTGTGGTCTTCCAAGTCAGACCTCCCTAATTAGAGGTCTTCCCCTGCCACCTTTCATTGCGACAAAATCGTAGGACGTCTTTACACTTGCATGTAAAGACCCATTGATCTTGCCTTATCATTTTCCAAGTATTTTTGCCTCTGCAGGATGTTTTAGTTGCGACAATATGACAGGCCTAGATATCCTTGCGAACATAAAGCCCCATGACATTGCCGTCGTGCGACGAAATCGCGGGGACGTCCGTACACTTTCGTGTAAAGACCCATTGATCTCGCCTTACCCTCGCGTTAGTATTATTGCCTCTGCAGGATCATTGCACAAATATGACGAGCCTAAGTTCTCTTGCGAAAACATAGCCTTATGACATTTGCGTCTGTTTTGACACCCCCTAATGGAGAGTGTCGCCCTTATCATCTCCCGGTTGCCCCTTAAAGGAGGCGAAACATCGGCCATACAAGACTAGCTCCTCCCATCCGGTCTTAACAACAACCAGATTGTTTTCGCAGCCTCTTATCCCTTATACCTATAGGGTTTATGGTTACAAGGCTGCACCCTAAGTGGAGTTTTCTTGGGCGAGTGCAACATATGCCAAGACTTGCCAAGAATGGCCAGTGGTAGGTTCATCCATCCCGGGCACTCTGGCTCAACCGTGTACCTCGGCGCCTTGAGCATACACTGACTCCTAAGAAGAGACCCTCGGTCGCCCAACCAGGGTATAACCTACATATATAGTTGGGAATCCAAGGTACCTCTTCCGGATAGGCTTTTATGGGCCCCAAATTGCCATGACTCAGGCTTCAGGAGCGGTGTAACCTTTCCCCTGAGCCATGTCGAGAGATACCCCCATTATGACGCACTTTAGGTCTTACATTTGCCTCTTACGAAATGTTATTCGCGAACTAGGGTGTACGCCATAAAGGTTCGTCCCATTCTTTTACTCATTCATATTTGTTAAATCGTTCAATCATTCATGTTTCATTATTTGCTGATCCTTGTTTGCGAAGTATTCGCACAATTCTGTATTTTCATTTTTCTTTCTTAATTGAATTCCCATATACTCTTGGCTGCGAGATTCTCGCACATCATTACTTCAATTGCTACTTTTTCTCTTGTTTTTGTTGATTATTCACTTCTTATGCCTTTTGCTCCTCATATCCTTTGCTTCTTTATTACCATAATATTCGCCTGTCTCTAGGCACTCACCTCGCGAGGTATGTTCAGTCCTTACTTCTATGGCATCCACCATCAATTTTTCCTTTCTCTCGCTCATCTCTCACATGTTGTTTCCAACCTTTTCTTTTGGCATTCCTTTCTTCGCAGCTTTCTACATCTACTTCATGACATTGTTGCGACTCCTTCCAATCTCCCTGTATAATACCAATGCCATTTGGATGTGGGAATTTAATACATTGATGATATGTTGACGCGACTCCCAAGATTTCATGAAGCCATGGCCTCCCAATCAGCGCATTGTATGGAGATTCCACGTCAACCACACAGAATAAAATATCAGTTGATAATCCTTGTAGAGGTATTCTCATGTGAACCTCTCCCTTTGGTTTGTTTGCAGTGCCATTAAAGCCATATATCTTGTATGTAGAGGGGATCAAATCCTCATCTTTTCCTCCCATCGTCTTGTAAGTATGGTAGAAGAGAATATTCACCGAACTTAGGTGTCGATTAAGATTCGGTTGATCGCCCAGCAAGCTTCTCGCCTCATCATCTTCTCCATCAACTGGTTTCGGGTTAATCTCTAGTTTCACAACCAACGGCTATCATGTGTTTCTCTTCCTTTTGGCACTTCATCTGCAGAGAAAGAAATAGTCTTCTACTGCCACTTTTCTAATCTGCGTCGTTCTCGCAAAGCTCATTATTTCTTTATCATCGCATCTCTCGCAAAGACTCTACCGAGCACGTTGTCATGAAAATCTTCGATTGTGCGATAAGAGTGGACGATAGAGTTGCAATTCAAATTTTTGGCTTTCGTTCCGATTTCTATCACAAATGTTTCCTTTCCTTTCGCTGACACTGTTCTGTGCATTTCGGGGTGGTGGTGGTAATGTCCGGCCTTTTTCTTCTCCTTTTAGAAAGTGATTGACTTTCCTTGATCAATCATCCCGAGAATAATTCTTTTTTACGTTTCTGCAGATCGTTTGTTTGATGTCCATGGAAGCGATGGTAAGAACAAAACTCATGACTTCATGTCGCCCTGGTGGTGGTTCCATCCCCGCGTTCCAAGGTCCGGTACTTCTTCCATCACAAGTATAGCCTCCCGAGATCTTTTCCACACTAGCATTCGGTGGAGGCATCTTAATTGGTTCCCATACTATTCTCGCGGCTTCTCTGCCCTCCATGGTTATATTGCCTTCGTCCACCATAAGTTTCTTGCACATTGTCTAGCCTCTCGAATCTTATTATTGTTTGTTACGGTTATAGTAGTTCCTTTCTTGTTCAAATTCCTCCCGGTCATGGCTTCCCATAACTACTATCTTCCATTGTCTCTCATCGCCCTTCCTCGCTTTGCTTGTCCTTGCGAAGTGCTCGCCATCTGTATTGATGAATCGAGGTAACAAGCTTGCGTTCGCAGCATTCGAGTTTGTGTTCGCGATCGGATAAGAATTCATTTCATTCTCGTCTTTCTTCTAAGGTGATATATTCTTCCTGTAATTCTCGCAGTTCTGCCATCGTGATTGTATTTTTGACTCTAAAAATTTGAATGTATAACAAGTTAGTCGCGAAGAGAGCATTCACAAATGAGAGGATGAGATATCTTTCCTCAACCCGTCCTGCCATTTCGCTACACATGGTTCTCCATCTTATTGTCAATCGCCTTAAGCTCTCGCCAACCCTTTGTTTCAACCCGAATACATCTTCAATACCTGGTCGTGAAGAGTTGTTACTTATGTATGCTCCCAGGAATGTGGCTTGTAAATGGTTAAATGATGTGATTGTGTTCCTTGGTAGACCTTCAAACCACTTTAGTGCTTCTCCTATTAAGCTTGACGCGAAATATTTGCACAATATGGCATCATGATTCTCCCATTGTAACATACATCTCATATAAGCCTTAATATGTTGTATCGCACAAAGTTGTTCCATCAAAGATGTTGGTTAATGCAGGTAGATTGCACTTAGGAGGTATTCCTCCCATCTCTGTATTTCTAGCGTGAAGGGATTCTTCGCGGCTTCGCAATGGCTTCGTCTAACCTGTCTCCTTCCTCCTTCCCTTCTACTATTCAAGTAATCCTCTCATTTCAGCCAGCTTCTCTTAAGATTTGTTCATTTGCCTCGAATTTGATTCTACCGGTCTTTTTAGCTCGCTTCTCTCCTTCTTCGCTCGTGCCTATTTTGACCTTCCCGCTCGTTATTTTCTCCTCTTCTTTCCTCGCGACGCTCTTCTTCGTTTCTTTTCGTCACCCGCACGCCATTATATCGGTTGTTCTCTCTTCTTGGTTGCCTCTCGGCTCTCATCATCTCGCACCCTCTCATATTCTTCATTAATATTTCTATTGGTACGATTTTGTTCCCTCCTTCTCTCGCGGTTGTCATGGTTATTCTGCCGAATTGCTTCTTCCATCTCTTGATTTTCCATTTCTGCTCTCATTCTTTCTCTTTCGCGAGCTAGTCGCGTTTGTTCAATGTAGTGTCTCTCAATGTCATCTTCGATCTCTCGGTTTCTTCTCAATTCTTCTCTCCCATGCAAGATTATTCTCCCTTCAACAGCTGGGTCATTCGGTTCTTGGAGTTGCATGTTTCCTTGATTTTCCCTATTCCGCTCATTTTGAAGATTTTCGGGCTGAGGAATATAACGATCTTCTATTTCTTCTCTTCTCTCGCCATGCTCTATATTCGGATTTTGTGTTTCTTCATCGGTGCTTTCTGTTGGTAAAACTCTCCTTCTTTCTTCCCCATTCGATCTTGAACTTGATCTCACGCTACTTCTAGATCTCCTATTTTGCAACCTCATATTTTCCATCCTCAATTCATGATTCTGTCTTGTCAAGTTTGCTCGTTCCTCTGCCTCTAGCCGTCTCTCCTCGTGTATTGTTTGTCTCAATCTTTCTAATGCTGCGATTTCTTCGTTACCTGGATTCATTTCTCCATTCATTTCTTGCTCTCCTCCTCCTTGTCCATTGTTCACCAACTGCTGCTCCTCTTCTCTCTCGTCTTCAGAATCAGATCTCCAAGTATGTATACTTACTCTATCATAATCCTCGGCCGTGTTTGCTACTGGGGAGATTGGTGGCTGATTTTGATCTTCTCCATCATTTCTCCTATTCATCCTTGATGATTCTCCTGTTTCATTCCTCCTTTCTCCAGCAAGTCTCCCACTTCTTCTTACAATCGTTGGTTGCCCTTGTACATTTCTTCTTCTAGCCATTTTTCTTTCCAATGAATTCTTGAGTATCTTCTCCAAATCCTTTTTCTGTTAATCCAAATTCCTTCCAATTTCTACGTCAATCTCTCGACAAATCCCTGTTTCTAGCGCATATGTAGTAGCAGGATTTCCCACACTACACCCCTTACTCGATTTTGCTTAATTAATCCCTTGGAAGATGTAAGATCAAGAACATTTATTGATTGAATTCATGAAGTGTTTACACAGGAAAGTAGAATTACACTTAGAAGTTAAAACACTCTTAAACTTTCTCTCTCCTAATGACTTGCCTAACAATTCCAAAAAGATCTCTCCCCTTAAAGATTCATCTAACCCTTTATATAGGGTAATACATAGTGGGTGACAAACTAAGCTACCCTTTATTTTCGGGAATGTCCAAATAAGTGTCGCAGATGCACAAACATTCGCTCTCGCGACACTTCTTAACCCTCGCTAGGTCTCTCGTCTTCTTTATGTTTTGCCGGTCGTTATTCATTGCGTCGTTTATTTTAGCTCTTGCGACTGCCTCGCGACAGCGTCGTTTATTAATCCCGCGAGTCTTGTACGTTGCGATATTATGATCCTACACCAGTAAGTTTTTTAAAGTTTTTTGGGACACTACCCATATTCAATTAATTGTTATGGTTTAAAGTTTTTTCGATAATTTAAACATCCACCCTCTCATGAACCATACAAACATTACACTAATTCCGAAAGTTGACAACCCAACAAAACCATCCCAATTCAGACCTATAAGCCTCTGCAATGTCAGCTACAAAATCATTTCAATAATCCTAGTCAACCGCTTATGCCCTCTTCTTCCATTCTTAATAAGTCCATATCAAAGTGCCTTCGTCCCTAAGAGATCCATACATGATAACATCACAATTTCCAGTGAGCTATTTCATCACGTCAAAACATCTTCAACCACAAAACACCCCAAAATAGCTCTTAAACTTGATATCCAAAAAGCTTATGATAGCATGGACTAGGGATTCATCAAAAAATCTTTTACAAAACTAGGCTTTCCATCAATATTTGTGGAATATATCATGATATGTATCAAATCGGTAACTTACTCAATCAACATCAATGGCACACCGTATGGATTCATTACTCCTATCAGAGGCATTAGACAAGGTGATCCCATATCTTCCTACATATTCATTATATGCGCGGAAATTCTATCAACAAATCTTGCCAAACTGGAGGCAAAAAAACTGGTTCAAGGAATCCGGACATCAAAAAAGGCACCCCCGATCCTACACCTAATGTATGCTGATGATTTACTCATCACATATACAGCTACCCAGGAAAGTAGCAACCACCTTCAAAGAATTCTTCAATCATACGGTTCTTCAACTGGTCAAATTATCAACGCAGCAAAATCAACCATCATTCACCGATCAAGACTACAACAACACCACATAGATACTCTTCACCAATTCTTCGGCATGCCAACCACATCAATTCCACCAATATACTTAGGAGTTCAATTCGAACACGGGAGGACCTCAAGTCACATCTTCGAACCACTACTCCATCGATTGGCACGTAAAGATCAATGATGGATCACAAAATGCCTTACCCCTGCAGGCAGACTAGTCCTAATAAAAACCTCATTAACACCATCCTCAAATCACCTCATGCAAACACAGATTTTACCAATCCATGGTCACAACACAAATTGATCGAATCACTAGGATTTTTTTCTGGGGTCATGATTCTTCGGTCCGAAAACTTCACCCATTAGGATGGAACAAGCTAAAAAAGCCAATAGCGGAGGGAGGGTTGGGCATCAGGAAGAGTAGTCATCACAATAAAGCTCTTTTCATGAAAAAATTTGGAACATTCAAGACCAGCCACATTCCATTTGCTCAAGCCTCTTCAACGAGAAATACCTCCACCATCATCCTATATTGCAAAGTACAATTTCAATACCCTGTACCGCAAGACCGCAATGGAAAAAAATGGCATCTCTCATACCAACTGTCAAAAAGCATATATTTCACCAAATAGGAAATGGTTTAGATACCCTTATCCAAGCTAATTGGATACCTCACTTTCAAAACCTTGATCCAATCCAATGCGCTCCTATTCAATATGTCGCAGAATTAATCGACCCCATATCTCATAACTGGAATCACGATCAGCTAAACATCCTACCCAACACTGCTACCCAACATATTATAAATATTCACCTTCCCCTTAACAACATCTCAGACAAAATTATTTGGCCCCACTCTAAATCTGGTAAGTACACCACAGCGTCCGGGTACAACTGTCTAATCCAGCAAGAAAACAACTCTCTCCCACAACCTCACCCTCAACCCCTTCCAAACACGAAATTCTTATGGACCTTACCGTGTCCGCCAAAAATACATCTTTTCTTGTGGAAAGCTATAAATGAAGGTTTGTCAACCTTCTCTCTAATCCATCACATCAATCTCTCCACTTCCAACCTCTGCCCCCGTTGCAACTACGAGCCTGAAACAGCTAATCACATGCCGATTCATGTCCAGTGGCTCTGTCCTGCTGGAACACCCTCTCTAACCGCATATCAACAACCCAACCCCAAGGTAACCACCAACCAATTATCATAAACCACCAAACAACCATTTCTCAATTACTTCGAACTCGAGGTAATACCTCTTCTATCACACCCTGTTGTTTCCTCTTGTGGTCTATATGGACAACCAGAAATGAGCTAGTATTCAATCAGACACACTCCACCCATGACGACATCCTGGCAAGATCTTTCGCACAACAACATGAATTTGAATGGGCAAAAGTGACCTCCCCTCCAGCTTCTCCCCGGAGAGCTTCCTTGCAGATTGACAACAAACACAACAAATCTTTTACAACCATTCAAGTGGGTTGGAGTATCCCAACATCAGACTGGTTTAAAATTAATATCGATGGAGCAGCCAGAGGCAACCCGAGAATAGCGGGATCAAGATTCATATGCAGGAACTCAAGCGCGCAAACGGTTTTGGCTATTGCATAACCTTTAGGTATAACTACCGCACTAACGACGGAAACTTGGGCCGCAGTGATAGCAACCAAAGCAGCAAATGAAATAAATTGTACTAAAGTCGTATTCGAGACGGACTCGGAAAATCTCGTGCACTTCATTAAAACTCCAAAGGAAGCTCCATGGTATATCTCTACAATGATTGAAGAAATCATACATCGAATGCATCAAATCCCATCTTTGTGTTATTCAACATAATTATAGAGAAGGAAACCAAGTAGCGGATGGATCGGCAAACAGAAACTGACGACAGCCAAGCAAGAAACTTATCAACATCAATTTGGGAACAAACGAATCCGGTTTTTATTAACCAAATTATTTTGAGCGAATCTATGGGAATCACACGTGTAATAACAATTTAGTTGGTTTTTATTTTATTACATGCTCACAAAGGGGCCATGTGAACAATTGCAATCATGTATTATTCATCTTTTTGACAATAATAATTCAAGAAAGTTACTGAAAATCCAAAACCATTATCCAAAGAAAATTATGAAGTTCGACTCGCTAGTCCTAAGGCCAGTTCCTATGGGGGTGGCTAACCCACTCTTATGCCCTGCCAGCTGGTCATGGCCTCTTTGTGTTGTATACATGGCCAAGATATATGGTCATAATATCGCTCGTTGGTCATTCCAGCGCCAGCGATAGTCACGTCATCACTCGCTGAGTTGATCATCACTCATCAATTCCTTATCCAACTGTTATAATTTTCCCCCTCTATAAACCCATTTCAACTCACATCATCTCAACCTCAAATTCATTTCAACATGCCTAGTGCTCGCATGACCGAAGTGGCTAGTTTCCCTTCACTTGAGAAGAAGATGTTTCTCTAATTCGATGTTGGATTTCAGTTGCAAGCGATGGAGATTTAAGTTTATAGACTTTTAACTTATGAGACACTATGTTACAAAGGTTTATGACGTTAAGTCATGTATATTCAAGAAGAACAAATAAGTGTAACACCCCGTGTTTTTAGCATGGCGCATGATAAAAGATGCGTCATTTGCTTGTGATGAAGCTTCATCCAAAGCTTCCTTTGCATGGTGAAATGCATTTGGCACTGGGCCATATCTGGTGCAAAGTAAGGCACATCGCATATGCATATTGGCTAAGGCAAATATGGCATTGGTTGGAAGCTACATTGGCCAAGAGCCAATCTTGCATCAAATGATGCATTAGGTCAGTTGGGTAGATGACCTTGAAAATGGACAGCCAACATGGCTGGACATCGGATTGGATATGTACAGCCAACATGGCTGGACATCGGGTTGGCAGTGGACAACCAACATGGCTGGAGATCGGGTTGGCAGTGGACAGCCAACATGGCTGGAGATCGGGTTGGTAATATACATCCATCACGGCTGGACATTGGTGTGGCCTATGGTCCAAATTCGGAAATACAAACATCACGGCCCTTCATCGGGTTTGGCTTGGGAAATGTTCAGCCATCCTGGCCGGGCATATATAGGAACTGGCATGTGAGACAGAACTGAATGTACAGCCAGCTTGGCCGGTTATTCAGGAAAATACATGGCAACGGCCATGAATAGTAAACGGGGAGTTGATGAAAGATTTTTGGTCCCCCAAATTGAGTTCTAAAAATGTCAAATTAACATATATAGGGAGGGGTAGTTGGTTGAAGGTGCATATGCGGACTATGTACCAAGTAAGCTTCATAGATTGGCCGGAACGGTATGAATGATGCTCAGGCCTCATTCTTAGTCACGCAGCCTTATGAATGGAGCATATGATGCTGAGGCATCACTATGCCATTCCACGGACTCGATGATACATCACTTGGATGTATTTGACGGAACGGTCTATACGTACTAGGCCATTACCACTGTTGCTTGGCCACGGCGTAGGTAACGAGTTGGAATAAGTTTCTTGTCCCTTCGTGGATGAACTAAGGTTTGTGCTTGATCCCTTTAGAGTAGGGAAGGGTACGTAGGCAGCCGCAATGAGTTAAAAAGCATTGCCGGTCCAAAGACGTTGGTTCCCTCATATCATCTAAGCTCGATAGCTCGACGCAAGATGATTGTGGCAGACTTGATGAGGCTTAGTTGCATGTCAGTAAGTGGATGATCATACTTCCTATCAAGTTATAAAGAGTTGGTAAGCGAGGTAACGTATGAAATGGCAAGAGCTTGGTGCGGCCTACGCCAAAGTCCAAGGCTTATTCCTGGACAAGACACGACAATATGACGGTTGCTCAACTAGCTATGAAATTCAGTGATGAATTCCCTACGTAAATTCAAAGCCAGGGATGCATGAAAAATGCATTGGCATTGGCCTTAAACTGTTTTGCGGGACAAGGGTAAGTTGGAACGGTGTGGAAGCTAAATTAGCTACGTCATGCTCCACGAGCATGCTTGCAAGGGAAAATGGACGTGTATTTGCCTATCCCTAAGGCCCAGATCGTAGCTTCATCATGGCGCATCGGGGGAGTTACGGCCGGCGGGGCAATGCACCAAAGGCGTAATTTTCCGGTCCGTCACAGTTGGTATCAGAGCAAGTTCCGAGAAAACTCTAGGGACTTGTGCGGGGTGGACTCATTAGCGAGTATTTTCCATCAAGGAAACTTAAAGTTGGAGAGTAGGCCAACTTCTGCGTGGAAAGAGTTTGTAACTGCTGGGCTAGTTACTTTGCGAATCGAGTTGAGCTTGTATAAGTGTCGTGAGTTTGCCAGACCTCTGTGGCACCCCGCTTACGATCATCCGGAAGACCGTCTGGGACGGTGTGTAGACAATGGGACTGATCATCCCCACACGTTTGCACTGGCCAACGATGTGCGTTGTCAGGCCCGGCTAGCATCCTACTTACGAGTGGCAACCCATAGAATACGTCGAGGACGATGGCTTGCATCCAATCGCACTGGCATTAGAGATTGGTCCTCACAGTGTTGCGTTAGGTTTTTCTTTGTCATTTCGATGACATCTTCCAACCTTGTGAACTTTAGGGACTTCTGAGTGCGTAGCATGAGATGCGCATTCAGGATACCTGGTCGAGATATCCTCTTGGGACTAGCCAATTGCGATTCTTGGTATTGTTGTGGGCACTTTGGATTCCTGAGCAGGTGGTATGGGACATGTGCTCAGAAGGTCTAAATTGTTGTTCATGACAACTTGAAGAATCCCGTGATTTCTGAGCATCTGGTATGGGACTTTTGCTCAGGAAATCCAACTCGAAGAGATTGTCCACAATAGTTTTTGTTTTGAATTTCGGGTGTGATAATGTAACACCACGTGTTTTTAGCATGGCGCATGCTAAAATATGTGCCATTTGCTTGTGATGAAGCTTCATCCAAAGATTCATTTGCATGGTGAGATGCATTTGGCCCTGGGCTATATCTGGTGCCAAGTACGGCACATCGCATATGCATATTGGCTAAGGCCAATATGGCATTGGTTGGAAGCTACTTTGGCCAAGATCCAATCTTGCATCAAATGATGCATTAGGTCAGTTGGGTAGATGACCTTGAAAATGGACATCCAACATGGCTGGACATCGAGTTGGATATGTACAGCCAACATGGATGGACATCGGGTTGGTAATGGACAGCCAACCAAAGTAGTCGATATCGTTCCTCAGACCTACTCGGTTGGGGAGCTTGGAGCGAGGAGCAATAAGTTCTGACTTGGAAATCGCAAAACTCGGTCTACTACTCAAAACTTTTTTATTCGAGACTTATATATTGCTGCTCATAAATCATGAATTGTACGTAATTAAAATTAAAATTTTAACACTACCATGTAACTAAGTGTGTATATTGTTATATTGAACATATTGATCATGTATTTAGATGTTTTCTGTTTGATAGCTCTCATCTGAGGGGTTACAAAAGTTATATTTTTTGATTTTAGTGCATGCGAGGCCAATTCGGAAAAACCGTTAACTCGTTTTGCTCAAAAATCGATCCAAATCGGCAAAATCGGCCGACTTAATCGCTAAAAATCGGAAATGGATTAGAATCGGAAATCGCCTCGGTCATATAGCCTGTAGCGATTACTCGGGGAGTAATCGGACTTAGAGAGCGATTTTGACTACACTGCAGCCAACATGGATGGACATCAAGTAAGATATGTACAACCAACATGGATGGACATCGGGTTGGTAATGGACAACCAACATGGATGGACATCGAGTTGGATATGTACAGCCAACATGGATGGACATCGAGTTGGCAGTGGACAGCCAACATGGCTGGAGATCGGGTTGGCAGTGGACAGCCAACAAGGCAGGAGATCGGGTTGGTAATGGACAACCATCACGGCTGGACATTGGTGTGGCCTATGGGCCATAGTCGGGAATACAACCATCACGTCCCTTCATCGGGTTTGGCTCGGGAAATGTTCAGTCATCCTGGCCGGGCATATGAACTGGCATGTGAGACAGAACTCGAATTCTGCCTACCGCTTGGCCGGGTTATTCGGGGAAAATACATGGCAACGGCCATGAATAGTAAACTGGGAGTTGATGAAAGATTTTGGTCCCCAAATTGAGTTGTAAAAATGTCAAATTAACATATAGGGAGGGGTAGTTGGTTGAAGGTGCATATGCGGACTATGTACCAAGTAAGCTTCATAGCTTGGCCGAAACGGTATGAATGATGCTCAGGCCTCATTCTTAGTCGCGCAGCCTTACAAATGGAGCATATGATGCTGAGGCATCACTATGCCATTCCACGGACTCGATGATGCATCACTTGGATGTATTTGACGGAATGGACTATACGAACTAGGCCATTACCACTGTTGCTTGGCCACGGCCTAGCTAACGAGTTGGAATAAGTTGCTTGTCCCTTCGTGGATGAACTACGATTTGTGCTTGATCCCTTTAGAGTAGGTAAGGGTACGTAGGTAGCCGCAATGAGTTGCAGCATTTCCGGTCTAGCACGTTGGCCCCTCATATCATCTAAGCTCGGTAGCCTGACGCAAGAGATGATTGTGGCCAGACTTGATGAGGCTTAGGAAATGGCAAAGGGCTTGGTGCGGCCTACGCCAAAGCCAAGACACGGCAATATGACGGTTGCTCAACTAGCTAGGAAATTCAGTGATGAATTCCCTACATAAAGGCAAAGCCAGAGATGCATGAAAAATTCTTTGGCATTAGCCTTATGGCCTTAAACCCTTTTGCGGGACAAGGGTAAGTTGGAACGGTGTGGAATCTAAGTTATCTACGTCATGCTCCACGAGCATGCTTGCAAGGGAAAATGGACGTGCATTTTCCTAGCCCTAAGGCCCGGATCGTAGCTTCATCATGGCGCATCGGAGGAGTTACGGCCTGCGGGGCAATGCGCCAAAGGCGTAATTTTCCGGTCCGTCACAATAAGTGCCTTCAAAATGGTTATTATTTCATCAATATTGATGTGAGAAAGTATGCACAAATTATGTGGGTGATAAAAGGGGATTGTTCTGGGTTGTCAACTGAAGACAACAAAAATTATTAAAACTTTCTTTGACACACGTCGAGCAAGTACTGAGGGATATGTAAATATATGATAAAATTGGAGACCCCCAGTCATATGTTGGTGCTTTCTCTAAATCTTCTAATGCTTCAAGAAAACCGATTAACACCACTGAGCTAGCATTTGAAAACAGGGATTGGCCTATTGTCCACAACACGAAAAGACGTTCTAGCTCCTCATAATGTGCAGGGAACTATTACGATTATTTCCTAACCTATTCTAAGTTATTTTCCTAGAATAAAGTTGCAAAAAACTTTTCAAATCAACAACTTTTAATCCATTTGCTTTTATTTGTCCAAATGCATCATTTCCTTCTACATCATATCAAGCAAGTATTATTTTCCATCTATCTTTTGGTACCCAATTTAGTCTGTTAAATGGAAGTAAGTTTCATTGAAATGGAATTCCCGTTAACATGTACAAATATAACGGTGTAACTCCTAATTAACAACATATTCATAATTAGATATTTTATAATTTTATAAAACGAAAAACATAATCTAAAATTTTAATTACAAGAAAAAACTAACTTATTGCATTAAAAATCTTTGAAAAGGAACGTATTTGTAGTCTTCTACCATCATTCAAATATAACTTGAATTATTTGAGTCTTGTGGTTTCTAGGTTGTATTGATATAAATGTCTCCAAGGATATCTTCAGACTCTCTCTTGAACAACAGGGGAAAGTAACCCAAACACCGTGCGGAACTCAGACCACCCAACTATTATATTGACTGAATTAACTCGCTCTGGATGGCCAAATATGTGCATAGGGAGTGCACCATCACCGGCTAATTGTATAACATTTTGAAATTCATATTCTTTATCCACAATAACTTAATCCACTGGCTGAGGTACTAGTAGATCCAAATATTCATCGATGAGGAACCTAATGCTAACAATACGCAAATATACTTCTCGATTATGTTAAATTCCATTTTTGTATGTTGAAATCATCAAGAAGTCGATTTTTTTCACTCAAATTCGCTGAACCAGAGATGGGTTCGGCTTGAAATTATCAGCCGAACCTTACTGGTATGCTACAGAAGATGAACAGTCCGGCTTATTCGGAATACAATAGTTATTGGCCTATATTTTGTAACTTACGACTATTGGGAAAATGTTCGGCTAATAAGAAATTTTCATTATAAGCCGAACCTTCTCTTGAGAGTTTCAAAAAAACTGAAGTTAAAGGTTTAGTTTTTACTGTAAATATCGTATCAGCCAAACCATATATCTTTTCAAGTTGGGCTCGTGTTCAAAAAAATCGTATCATGTGAACATATTACTGATTTTCCAGAAAACACTTAAGTTCATACACATTTAGGGGTTCGGTTTTTTATAACGTTTATTTTTTATTCTGCAGCCTTTGTTAGGATGAAAGTTAAGTTATTACCTCTTTTTTTTTTCCATGAAAGTTGAGCTATTTTATTATTTGCTATTTTCCAAACAAATTCTTACTAATAACTAATGTTACAATTTTCTCTAAAAAGTAAAAAGTTTTTGGTAATTATAGTTATGCTCGTTTCTTAGGTCTTTTTAAAATATTTTTATGCATATAACATCCACGTATATCTACCTTTTAGTTTGTGAAAGTGAGAGATATGTCGATTAAAATTTTTAATACAAAAGTATAAATAAGGAAAACTTATTAAAAAATTATCTTCTCTCGTTTTTTTTTTAAATTGTGCAAACTTGAAATAATTCAATTTCCATGACAAATTACTAAAAAATGATCCTCTGCCGTGTCCATTAAAAGTACAACTTTTTTTTTGTGAAAGGAATTGACCGAAGGTCTTCTGATCGACTTTCGACTCCAACATCCCTCATAGATGCAACTCTGATCCGAAAATTGTTTTTCTTCCCCAAGATCATGTTGATGTATATTTTTAGCTTACCGATCTTATTATCACAGATTAGTCTTGGGGTATTATATACCTTCATGTATAATTTTTATAGCAATTGAGAAACTATGAGACATAGACGAGAACGGTGGAAAAACAAAAACCACAATGATTTGTATATACTTATTATTATAATGTTTGGGTATTTTTGAAAGCTCAAAAAGGTAGAACCATATTCGAGGAAATTTGTGAAGTTCATCAAGTTGCTCATCCTAAGAGTTTCAAAATTATGGTTAGTTTCAAGATGAAAACTTAAATGACTACTTGCAACTCATATTTTTATACTAAGTATTAACGAAAAGGGTGATCGAAGAATTGCTCCCAAAACAACTCTCTCGAAAAAAGAAAAGAAAACCAGAAGAAAACCCTAAGACAAAAATCGGAGAAAACCTAACGTCGCTCCCTCTTTTTACTCACATTTAGTCCATTATGGACTAGATCTGAGTAGGAATCCGTCAATAGAGCCTAGGTCTTTTCATTTAGCACTAATTTAGTTTGTTTTCTCCGTTTTTGCTTTGCTTTTTTTTTTTCCATTCTGTAAAATCATAAATCTATTATCCACCATGAATCTATACCCTATGCTTGGCTAATCTGCAATTCCACCGACCCTAGTATGGTTGTAGACTTTATTAGCTGCTAATTTTGTGATACAATCAAGTTTCATTGAGATTTATTTGTTTTCATGGTTTTGATTCAATCTTGGGGTTTCGGTCTTCTGATAACGGTGGCTTCTTTATCTGGATCTGGGGGATTATCTTGGTAGTGATGTTTTAGATCTTAAGACTCGTGATCGAAATTATTCTTCTACGACATCCATCTTCAGGATCTAATTTACCAGGTAATCTTTCACCACCTCATAATGATACCAATCGAATTCCGGGATCAAAGGGGGCTTATTTTCATGAAGACTCCGATTCCTTATAAAGCAATAGATGTGTTACCAGCATCTCTATTATTTCCCCTTACACTTTGATTGTGAAGCTTTCAGTTCGATATCTTTGCCTTGTGTTATTCAGCTGAATACCATTACTATATCAAAGTATTTACTGTTAGTAACCCTTCATCCATATTTTTCCACTTTCCCAGAACTTGTTTCAAAACCCCTTTTAAATTCCTTTCATTTCATACCCAACTGCACATTTATTCCTTCGTTTCATCGCTTAAAGTGTTACTTAAACAATGTTTGTATCTGTGGATGCCCTCTTGTTGGCAACCTCTTTATCCTTATTGTGTTTAGCCATCTCAGTATGTCTAGCTTCAATTATGTTCATGTGATTAGGATTTTGTTCCTGATTCTTGTAAGGCATTAAGCTCTTGGTTGCCTTGTTTTTCTTTTGGATGGTGCCTGGTGATTGGTTTGTGCGGCACTTGGTTGGTGTTTTTGTTTAGATGGTCAGGTTTGATTACTTCCTCGAATTGGTTGAAGTATTTGGACAAGAATAGAGTGATGTTTATGAAATTTATGGGGTTTTTATAAAAATGCTTTTTCCATGGGAATTTCTTTTATTATGAAGGAGTTACAGTTATTTAATGAAGACTTTGATGTCACCTTTTATCCTATATCTGGTACATTTGGGGAGGCTTAACCATTCATCAAGATTCTCCTTCTCGGAAGCATCAATTTCAGATTATAGTTATTCTGACAGTGGTTTCAATCTCTGGCATCCAATAATAATTTTGCAATTCTGCACTTCATCAGAAGAACCAAGACGAATCGTCATCAACTTCAGAAACATGAACCAGTTTTATGAATTAATTGAAGATTACAAGTTCTATTTCACAGTTTAGCACTAATTGCCTGTTAGCCTCACAGCCTACATATGGGACAGTAGATAATCCTCCATTTAGTTACTTGCAGATTTTTTTAGGACCTTTGTGACCTTGAGTTTTTTCAGTTTAGTGTAACTGAGTCATAGTCCTACAGTAGGTTTTAGTTTGCATTAGCGTGTTAGTTGGTTTAAATTAGAGTTTGTAATCGCATTGTGTCCTGTAACTTTACTTTCAGTCTTTCTTTTTTGTATTTTTGTTTTTTCAAGTACTCATCTAAAGACTCATCTCAAAAGATCATGAATCAAGAAGAAAAACGAGGAGATAAACAAGTAATGTTCGGGCTTCACACCTCAACAACTGGATTCATATTCATGGCTAGCACTTTCGATCAATTGCATCAAAAACCACCATCAACAACAATGTTCCTCTGGACATTTTTATGTCCATCAAAAATACAGCTTTTCTTGTGGAAAGCATTCGTCGAAGGCCTGCGGATCCTCGACAACCTTCATCATTTCCACATTACCATTTCTACCAGCTACCCCAACTGCAATTCTGATCCGGAGTCTGCTTTTCATTATCTGATCATCTATGTTGTTGTAGTTGATAAATATCTTGATATCTCATACCTTAATGTACTGACTCTTTAGTAAGTTAATGAATATTATGCTTAAAAAAAAAAAAACTCATATTTTTGGCCACCCTCATTTCTGGGTTCAATGGTCCCACAAACACCACTGAAGTTTGGGACCCAAAATTACTTCTAGTGTCACAACTATTTGGATTCAAATGCAATTTCCTACGGAGGAAAGAAGAAATGCCGCAATTGCTCGTACTCATCATGTCTAGGCCACTTTCTTTTCAATTAGTGAATGGGATCATGTTTACTTGCTTAGGGTAAGATTCATGTTATTTTTATTGGCTATCATCCAATTCTTACTTTCTGAAATGTTTCAGAAATGCCAGAATATTATAACTTGTGAGTGTATATAAGAACATTTAAACTGGGAAAGGGATATGTATTTGCCTCTTTATTTTAAAAAAGATAATATAATAGCAAACACAGTTTATTAGTTAAGAGGATTGAAACTGAAAAATGAAATATGAGAGTCATTTTTTTTAAATGAGAAAATATGAGATATTGGAGTACACTAAAAGCACAACTCCATATTATGGGTATATCACCAAGTCCTAATTATCTTAAACATTTTGGGGTGAAACATGGGATGGGAAACCAATTAGGATTACAGTGGTTGAACAATATAAATACTGTTGTGTTGTAGGGCTTGTAGCCCATGGATGTGCGGCCCAATAAAGTGTCTAGTGTCATCTTCCTACTTGTATATAAAAGAATATATTTATGTAACATATTTGATCCTGATTAATAGAAACTTTCTTCTGCCTCTTTATGTTCCCTATATTTCCACTGCAAAACGTTATCATGCACGAAGTTATACCGCAGAGCTAGATTGGATTGGTTGTTTTTTTTTTTCTACATGGGTGATTAATATCAAAGCACTTATACAAACGCTGGAATCAAATCAGCTAAGTTGAATCTAATTTTGATTTTTTTTTTTCTTTTCCCTATTTTTGATTTCGGTATATCCAATATAATCGTGACCCCGTACATACATTCTAGCTAACTAGCATAATCGAGAAAATTTATTTGACTGTAACAAACTTAGCTATTAAATCCTTTGGTGTTTGTGATGGAATTGATTTGATTTGATTTTTTGTACAAGTTATGTCTTTCCAAGTCTATTCTATTGAGTGATTGGATTTTGTAATATAATATGTGTGCTTGTGTTGCAATGGAATTGTTGATATTAGTTGCCTGTTGGAATTCTTCCGAAGAAAAAAAAAAGAGGGGAAGGAAAAGTTGATCCCGATCTGATGTACGGGAGAAGAAGAGGAGTAAAAAACCGGTCCGGTCCACCCAAGTCGGTCTGGTCTGGTCCGGCATGGACCGACCCGCCCCAACTCGGCCTGGTCCGACCCGCCCCAACTCGGTCTGGTCCAACCCGCCCCAACTCCGTTGCAGTTCGGTTATGTTCTGGTTTTGGACAGTGCGCGACCAAGGATATTCTGGTTTAGCGTATATACAGCAGGAACCAAAGTTCGAGGTATGTAACTAATGTGGGTTTTTATATTGAATATTTGTTGGTTTTATTTATCTGTTTGTAGAACATGCCTAGTTTTTTTTTTTTTTTTTCTCTTAAGATAAGTCCACATCGTATAAACGGTCAATTTAAATTACGATTGCTGATCTCGATCATTAAGAATTTTGGTCTTAATGTTATATTGTTTCTTGAATATGTTGTTGGCTATAGTTGAATGGTGTCTTTTGTTCAATTGTTTGTACTAACTCGATTCCAATGTATTCATTTGAAATTTAGAAGTACTTGAGCATCATTATTGCATGATATTTTCTCCCCAAATTTGAATGTTCTGAGGGATGTGATCCATTTGCTCGACTATTAAAGAGTCGGTATTTTCAAAAGATACATTGCAAATAAAATTACATGCATTCCAATTTTTGTGGAAGAACTCACAAAAGGTGATATGAGTCAGAAAATTTCCATTTTTTTTACTTCATCTATGATGCTAACGAACCAGTATACGTTGAAGTATGAAAACAAGAGAACTATCTTTAGTAATATATTCAACCTAAAGTAATTGGTTGACATGTGTAGTGAGATTCTCTTGGCCTGTTGAGATAAAGAAATTTCTCAAATTAAGTTAAATGTAACAAAATTGAAAATGGAAAGAACCCCGAAGTAATGAGGGTTAGATGTACCGACTCATATAAAGCATGTGAAAAGGGACATATATATATCATGAGACAAAGATGTATCCCCCCACCCCGATAGTAATGACACCAAAGTACATGTATCAATTGAATATGGGATGATGCTAAGATGTAATTCTAGCTCTCACCAAAGAGTTGGGAATGAATCTTCTTACCGGTATTGGTACAATAAATGCAATGCGGGTACTATAACAACAACCAATTTCTAGAGGAAATCATGCTTTAGACATTAACTTTAATGGAAACAAGAATTTTGCTTAGCCAATTGACTATCTTATTCGGTTGAACTAGATCCAATGTTTGTACTTATGGAATGAAAACAAGAGATATAAATTCTCTAAAGAGCTTGAGATATATTGGGCGAAACGTAATATATATTCACTCTAAAGTACTTGAGTTGAATCCCATTTTTATTACGTAATAAGGCCACACCACTTATTAAAACTCTCAAGACCCAAATGTCTAACTGATAGTTGTTTTTCTTCCACTAATTTAAGGAATATACACTAGTTGTTGAAATAATTCCTTATAATGTAACTACGATGATTGGATCATCGAGCGAACCACTGCTCAAAAATTTGATGCCAACATGGAATAAAAACTAAAAGTCACGAAAGCTCTATATGTACCGAGAGCTAATCACCTTGTTGAATTCCAAAGTAACTCATGCAAGTGGATATCGTATGGATACTCACACTGATGAGAATGTAATTGATTGCAGCTTTTGCACGTGGAAGGAAATATATTTTAGAGAAACTAATGAGTCAATCTAATGAAATGTAAATCATTATAGTATTTGGATTATTGAATCCACATTGACCCAACGATAAAATGTTGGGAATTGACTCATACAGGCTTTGACATAACCATAAAGACACTTTGGTTGTGACATGATGTTTCGTTTTTGAAAGGACTCATACGTACATCACTTTATTTGAGTGAATGAGACAACAGGAAAAAGATTGACAAAATGCGAAGTAACGGTATATATATCTCTCAAAAAGTGTTTTCTAAAGTACTAGATGCACAATCCCCCCACCCCCCACCCCCCTAATTTTACAAAGTCTTCAGTAAAATAGGATCGAGATCATCCTAACATGCAAATGGTAAACAACCTATATTACAAAGAAAATGAGGTGAAATTTAGAAAAATATTCATGCAGAATGTAGACCATTACAGTGACTTATAGTTGTGGTGAATGTTTTGACATTTTGGACTAGTTATAGTTCCCAAGAAATTTGCGTTTGAGAAACTACTAGCACATATTTTACATGTAAGGGCTCACCACCCCTTGTAAATGCTAACGAGTGTACATCAAACGGACTTGATGGTTATTGCATGTTTAATAGGATCAATGCAGAGCATCCTATACCACATGGTCTCGCAAAGGCTATCATCAAAGGTTATAGATGGTGCCTAAGGCATGGTTATGCGTACAAACCTACCTTTAACTGCTTGGGGAATATGCAATATTAACGCATCTTTACTTAATTCATTTTAGAACCCAATATTAGTCAACCTTTTTTGCGTACCAGTTGGTAACTGGATATAAGCATGATATTCATGTTTTTACGCATTTTTGGTTGCACTATATATGTGCCACTACGAGTCCACATCGTACTATGATGGGTCACGAAAACGATTAAGTAGTTATGTTAGATATTTACTCCCAACAATTATCTATGTTTTAAAACCTTTGGCAGGAGATCTCTTACCACTAGATTTGCGGGTTATCACTTTAATGATACAGTCTCCCGGTTGTTAGGGAGAGATAAGAAAAGGCATTTTCTAAGGGAACGACAGGAATTGTCGTGGTGTGTTCCCACTGTGTCTCATATTGATTCTTGTACTCCACAAATTTAAATGTGAAGTGACAAAGAATAATCGATTTTCAGAATGTACACTGATGTCACTAAAGTGATGAGATCACATATACCAGCTGTAAACCTACTTACAAGGTTACAAATCCTCAATAAGGGATATACACCATAGACTAAGGTGTTGAAACTACACTTGGTGGAAGTGTAGTTAAGGCCATGGCTCCACAAAGGAAGATGGACAGACCACCAGGTTCGATCAATACTCACCTATAAAGGAAGTAGATGAGTAAGGCACAACCTAATTGGTATCATTAATGAAATCATCTCATTTTATTGTCTCTGACTATGTCCATGAACCAATACTGGAGGACGCTCCGAAGTTTAATGATTCCGGAGAACAATGAAATTCTAAAGGATTATGAGAACACACACGAGTCAATGGAAAGATTGTGCGAGCATATTAATAATTATTTATATATATAGTTGCTCAAGGAAATAGAGCACGATGAGATCGAACCATGATTCTTATTGTTTAATTCAACAAAAAGCATATTTGGCCTATACAATCCAGGTAGAACTTGGTTCTATGACAAATATACAGGTATTTGGTGCGGTAGTGCTAACCAACCAAGTGTAAAGCCTAGTGGACATACATAATTAATTTGTCACAAAGCATAATGAGAAGAAAGCAGTCTTAAAGTATAAATACTTGCCTTGTGGCGCGGGGTTTCTCACAAAGCCCTGGAATTGTTCTCTTGTAATGAACTTTATAGTGTTCCGCTACTTAGTTAGCTTGGTAATTTCAAAAGGACTTGAAATGCAGCATATGTATGTGGTTGTTACGTATCTCTGAAAGATTCAAGAGATAGAAGATATTTACAAAAGTACTTGATAGCCTTTTGTTAGCCAAATCAAGTGACTCTAAACCAAAAAGTGCGTTTACAGTTAGATAGAACGCTTACTTATAGATGTAAGCACTCAGGTGGATGTGGTATACCCATCTAAGTGGCTATTTGATTTGGAGGGGATAGACAAGTAAGTTATTTTTCCTTGGGTATTCACAAGAAAGTTCCCGATTTGGAATTGTAGCTATCTATGTCAATGGTACAAACATGATGGGTACTCCTGATGTAATAAGATACCTTAAAAGCTATTTGAAATCCGAATTTGAGATGAAAAATCCGGGGAAAGCTCGACCGAATACTGAGCTTGTGGTATATCATTCCACCAGTTTGCATATTTCTAAAGTTGTTAGGCAATTTAATAAAGACATGCATCCTGATAGCACTCCCATGATTAGTCGAGGTTCAAATGTAAGTAAGTGACCATTTCGTCTAAAGGAAGATGATGAAGATGTGTTGGGGATGAAATTCCCAAATCTAAGTACAATATACGCATTGTTGTACTTAGTATAATATTTATACTCGATTAAATTTTACATCCTCAGGGAACTTGTTAGCTAGATATAGCTCAGCGCCAACACAACGTCATTGCAATGGTACAATGAATATAATCATGTACTTAAAAGTAACCATTGACATGAGTTTGTTTTATCCCTGCAAATACATAAAAAGGAATGCTAAAGGAACTGCAATCCAAAGGTTGTTGATTATGAAGGAACAATAATCTCTTCTCCAACGAAAGTAATCAGGGGGAGACACGGTAGAGTATTTTCTAAGTCATTACCGATATTCAGTTTCGAAAAGTACGTGACTAAAGGAACTGTCTGGAACAACTTTGAAAGTAATCATGGGGAGATGCCGACATCAGGGGGAGGATCCAAGGATATGATGTCGATATATTTTACTTCGAAATAGAAGTAGTGTTGTACTTTTTTTCCCTTCGATTGAGAATAGTTTTTCCCAAAGGGTTTTGTTACTCGAAAAGGTTTTTAGCGACACAATACTAAAAACATCAAGTATTTGAACGTTGAAGACATAAAGATCGCGTTGATATTACTGAAAATATCTGAATCAAAGAAATGAAACGTGATATTCTGTTAAGCTTCGTAACTTCCAGAATCAACAACAGGGTCTTATAAACATTCAAGTCACCAAAGTAATGTGTGATAAACTCCTTTTGACTGCATTAGACTAACGAAAATTGTCTGACATCAGAGGGAGCATCTAATGGTGTGTTGAACTCTTTTCCTTCACCGAAGTTACTTTTTACCACATGGTTTTGTTACTCGGCAAGGTTTTTAAAGAGACAACAAACACCAGGAATGTAATTTCCCAACCAAGGTTATTTGTCTTTCCCACGAGGATTTTCTGCCTTAGAAGTTGTGAAGCAACTAGTCAACTTCAACGAAGCAAAGTGATCATCTACAATGGATTACCTTTACTCACGTTGTACTCTTTTTCCTTGTCAAAGTTTAGATGAGGCAACATATTCGAGTCCAGCTATGTTCTAAGTTTGCTTAATATTGTACTCTTTTTTCTTTAGTTCAGGTTTTGTCCCTCTGGGTTTTCCTGACGAAGTTTTAACGAGGCAATTAACTTAGACTAGTCGGTCCTTGAAGATCGTATTGCATGTGATGAACTACATGTAAAGTACGAGATAACATGTGAAGTACCACATATGAAGAGTTGTACCAAGGTTTTGTCCCACTGGGATTTTCCTTGTCAAAGGTTGAGGCAATTGATTTCGGTAGAAGTCATCAAGGAGAGGATGACATTTGAAGAACTATATTCGAAGCACTAAATGTGAAGCACTGCATATGAAAGTCTACTGGACCGCACAAGGGGGAGTGTTTTAGGTCTTGTATCCCATGGATGTGCGGCCCAATAAGGTGTCTAGGGTCTTCTTCCTACTTGTATATAAAAGAATATATTTATGTAACACATTTGATCCTGATCAATAGAAACTTTATTCCGCCTCTTTATCTTCCCTATATTTCCACTGCAAAAGGTTGCTTAATTTTCATGTGCATAATACGTATGGGATAATTGGAGTTTGGTACTCGGGTTTAGACAACCACTAGGCTTTGGAGTTTGGTCTAACATTTGTCCAACGTTAGGGCTTGGTACCTGGACTGGACGTTGACTATCATTGACTAGGTTAAAAGTTGATTTATGTTTGTTTATGGGTAAAAATCGTTCCTGTCGATTTCAGTAAATTCGGTAGGTGAGTGAGAAACTGATTCAAACCCTAAACAAATGTGCTGCACGTGAGCACTTTATAGATTCGAGAGATCAATCTGTACAAGTCCGGCCTAAACCAAGAAATGGTCGTTCCAGACTTGCTTCGGTCACAAAGTGGAGGAGAAGGTTTGATTTGGGGAGGGAAGCAAAGAAAGGTGTTGAGCAGAGTAGTATCTCGACTTGTATCAGAAAGTAGAAGCTTGGGAAGCTTGCAAGAGGTGGAAGCTTTTGGGAGATCTTGCAAAGTTGCCTTTCTGAGAGTGTAGTATTTTTCTCCTGACCGAGACTTGTTGTCTGGTGGAAATAGGCAAGACCTATTTATACAAGTCGAGATTGAAACGTACCCTGGCCTCATGAAGGAAGAGAGTAAAGGGTGAAATAATGAGAGGAGGTGGTAACCGCATGGTTTAATGGGTGAAAACGTTTTTCACCATTATTTCCTCTTTTATTTGACCGCTTTATTCCTTTTCACGCTTTCTTAAAGTGAGCGTAGTGTACGTTGCATGCTGTGACCGCCAAACCAAAACCCTAAAGAAGCATCCCCAAGTTTGTGTTGATGTCTCGAGTGTTGGTTGCATCTTGAGTGCAAGTGGTGCTGCTAGTGGCGCGTGTGGCATGTGCTAATGGCATGTGCGGAATGCCTTGGTGGTAGGTTGCACGGTTTGCAAGTTAGGTTACCGGCGTGTGTGTTTGGCATGTGCCAATGGCATGTGCGGAATGCCTTGGTGGTAGGTTGCACGGTTTGCAAGTTAGGCTACCAGCGTGTGTGTTTGGCATGTGCGGCCATGTTGACCTAGTTGCAAGTCTTTGCAAGCCTAGGGCGCTATGTTTAGTGTGGGCCAAAGGCATAGCGGCTTGGAAATATGGCTTGCGACACGTGTTGGCATGTGCCAATGGCACGTGCGGCTATGTTGACCTAGATGCAAGTCTTGCAAGCCTAGGGCGCTATGTTGGGCGTGAGCCAAAGGCATAGCGGCTATGGCTTGCACGTGTTGGCATGTGCCAATGGCACGTGCAGCCATGTTGACCTAGTTGCAAGCCTTGCAAACCTAGGGCGCAATGTTTGGCGTGGGCCAAAGGCATAGCGGCTTGGAAATATGGCTTGCGGCACGTGTTGGCATGTGCCAATGGCACGTGCGGCCATATTGACCTAGTTGCAAGTCTTGCAAACCTAAGGCGCTATGTTGGGCGTGGGCCAAAGGCCTAGCGGCTTAGAAATATGGCTTGCGGCACGTGTTGGCATGTGCCAATGGCACGTGCGGCCATGTTGACCTAGTTGCAAGTCTTGCAAACCTAGGGCGCTATGTTTGGCGTGGGCCAAAGGCATAGCGTCTTGGAAATATGGCTTGCGGCACGTGTTGGCATGTGCCAATGACATGTGCGGCCATGTTGACCTAGTTGCAAGTCTTGCAAACCTAGGGCGCTATGTTTAGCGTGGGCCAAACGCATAGCGGCTTGAAAATATGGCTTGCGGCACGTGTTGGCATGTGCCAATGGCACGTGCGGCCATGTTGACCTAGTTGCAAGTCTTGCAAACCTAGGGCGCTATATTTGGCGTGGGCCAAAGGCATAGCGGCTTGGAAATATGGCTTGCGACACGTGCTGGCATGTGCCAATGGCACGTGCGGCCATGTTGACCTAGTTACAAGTCTTTCGGACCTAGGGCGCTATGTTGGGCGTGGGCCAAAGGCATAGCGGCTTAGAAATATGGCTTGCAAGCACGTGTTGGCATGTGCCAATGGCACGTGCGGCCATGTTGAGCTAGTTGCAAGTCTTGCAAACCTAGGGCGTTATGTTTGGCGTGGGCCAAAGGCATAGCGGCTTAGAAATATGGCTTGCGGCACGTGTTGGCATGTGCCAATGGCACGTGCGGCCATGTTGACCTAATTGCAAGTCTTGCAAACCTAGGGCGCTATGTTGGGCGTGGGCCAAAGGCATAGCGGCTTGGAAATATGGCTTGCGGTACGTGTTGGCATGTGCCAATGGCACGTGCGGCCATGTTGACCTAGTTGCAAGTCTTGCAAGCCTGGGCGCTACATTTGGCATGGGCCAAAGGCATAGCGGCTTGGAAATATGGCTTGCGACACGTGCTGGCATGTGCCAATGGCACGTGCGGCCATGTTGACCTAGTTGCAAGTCTTGCAAACCTAGGGCGCTATGTTGGACGTGGGCCAAAGGCATAGCGGCTTAGAAATATGGCTTGTGGCACGTGTTGGCATGTGCCAATGGCACGTGCGGCCATGTTGACCTAGTTGCAAGTCTTGCAAACCTAGGGCGCTATGTTTGGCGTGGGCCAAAGGCATAGCGGCTTGATTTGGCATTGTTGCCATGGTGCGCAGTATGCGGCTTGGTTTGGCATTGTTGCCATGGTGCGCAGTATGCGGCTTGGTTTGGCATTGTTGCCATGGTGCGCAGCATGCGGCTTGGTTTGGCATTGTTGCCATGGTGCGCAGCATGCGGCTTGGTTTGGCATTGTTGCCATGGTGCGCAGCATGCGGCTTGGTTTGGCATTGTTGCCATGGTGCGCAGTATGCGGCTTGGTTTGGCATTGTTGCCATGGTGCGCCAGGGTGCGGCTTGGTTTGGTATTGTTGCCATGGTGCGCAGATGCGGCTTGGTTTGTCATTGTTGCCATGGTGCAAAGTGTGTGGCTTGGTTTGGCATTGTTGCCATGGTGCGAAGATGCGGCTTGGTTTGGCATTGTTGCCATGGTGCGCAAAGCATGCGGCTTGGTTTTGGAATTAGGGTTACGTGTTGAAAACCCTAATCGGTATTTTGAAAAATACCCCTATTAATTATTTACACTGAGTTAAATGCTCTTAGTTAATGTGTTGCGGGTAACACTAAGTCATGGGGTTTTATGATTTTACCCCTTGTCTAAAACCACCATCAACATTAAGTCCCCTGCTTAGCTCGGAACAGGGGCTTTGTTGTGAGGTAAGCATAAGATGGTGACAAACTATTAACAAGACAAACCGTAAAGAAAATTGAAGGAGGCTTGTCTAACCTTTTATAAATAGGATTTGGAATTCTTGCCTCCGGTAGTTTTGCACAAATCGGGAGGCCGGCACAATTGGTGGGCCCCGGTGCAGCTTGGGCGACGTTGGGAAGTTGGCGTGAGTTGGGAACCGAGTGTGCTAATTTGGTGGGACCGGCGCAAAGTGTAGAGGCTGTGCGTGCTTGCAGGCGTGACTTGGGAAACTGAGTATGCTAGCTGGTGGGACCGGCGCAAGGCGTGGAAGCTGTGCGTGCTTGCAGGCGTGACTTGGGCTGCGGCGTGCTGAGCTGGCGAGGCAGGCGCAAGGTGGAGAAGGCGATTGTGCTAGGCTGGCGAGACAGGTGTAAACAAGGAGGGAGTAGGTGCTTCTACGGATAGCAAAGTTTCCTTGTTTTGCCTTCCTTCACGCGCGGCTTCAATCGGGGCATTATCCATGCTAAAATCTGGAGGCGTTATGTCCCTCATTGCTTCCTTTCCTTTTTAAGGTTCCGTATTCATACCCAACGTAATTGCATCATCTCCCTCGTTTGAGAAAGGGTTCTTCATGTTGAGTTTCTCTCTTTGTCATGTCGCACGGAGACGAACCATCTTCTAACCAGCCAGGTTCTCCAGGTGAAGGCGCGAGGTCTGACTCTGACAGGAGCATCCCAACAAAGGTTATTCGGGTTAAGAAAATCATACCGGTATGTTTTCTTCTTCTTTGGTGGTCCGACGTACGCTTTACCGCTTGTTTGATGAATTGAAAATTTTCCTTTTGTGCAGAGATATCCCGTTGGAGCATGCGTTTCTTGTTATCGACGAGGATGACCTAGTCGTTCCCCTCCCTTCAAATCCAACCTTGTTGACTTCTGAGACTTGGAGAACGATGATTTAGGGATCTCTTGTCATGAATACCCTTATGCAGGTTCGTCGTTTGGGACTCGTATGAGGTGTCTCTCCTCCAATTATCGGAATGTTGGCGGTTTCCTGGTGCGGAAAGAATTCGTGGTCCTTTATACGAGGATATGGAAGACATGCGGCCATATCGCTACCCGGAGCGCAGTGAAGTGATGTTCGTCCGCCTTGGTTTCAGTAGTGAACTATCTTTTGCCAATGATTGCTTTGAGATGGAGAATATGTCCATGCGTCTTCGCTGCAGAGTTAGCCATTCAAAGGTGGGAGAACATGGTGTCCACCTATGAACCATTGGAGTTTAATATCAGATGGTTGCGACATCGTCTCAATATTGTGAAGGTCGACAGATCTGGTATTCTTTTTGGTGTGATTCCTGCCACAGAATCCATGCTGGAAGAGGAGAAAGCTTTGGCCTTGGAGTCTCAGAGGATTGAAGTTTTGACTCGAGACTTGAAGAGTAGGAATTTTGATGTAGCATGTTGCAAGGAAGTGATTAGGCATAGTATGCCTTAAGCCACTTTCCGTTGATGACTGCCTCTAGCTTTCCCATCTTTCTTGATAATCTTGTAGTAACCACTGTCATACGCTTTAGTGATTATGTACGGACCTTCCCATTTGGGAGAAAACTTCGGTGCTGATGCATCTTGCTGGATGTGTTTGGCGGTTTTTAGCACCAGATCTCCTTCCTTAAAAACCCTGGATTTTACATGGCTGTTGTACGCCCTGGAAATCCTGTTTCTGTATGCTTGTGCATGTTCCTCCGCCCGGGATCTTCTGGAGTCTATAGTATCTAGTTCTGTGATTCTGGTTGAGGGGAGTGAAAGCATCTCACGCTGGTAGTCCCCTACTTTCATTACATCGCCTTGAATCCCCCCTCCACGGGATTTGATATAAGCCTATCGTACTCTTCTGTATGTGACACTGGGATGGTCAGAAATTTCATGATGACATATTCTGGATAGTGCAGGCTCGGGATCCTCCGCGGCCTCGTAAAGTGTTGAAGGCGTCTTCTAGACAGAGAGGTGATGATATTCTTGTGTTGCACCCTTGAAGAGTAGAGGACCTCGTTGTGGGTACGACTTTTTGGTGGACTGTGTATTCGGAGCTTTGACGGTGAAGGGATCCCGTGTATATCTTCCATCCTCAAGTATGGTTTACGTGTTTCCATCTTTGTAGTAATTGCTGCTGCGGTGAGGCAGGATTGGCTGAATGCGTAAGGGAGCAAACTTTGCAGGTAAGCGAACGTCGAAGCGAAGCCGCTGCTGGAGAACGCTGATGCGTAGCTACTTCTGGAGAGAACGTTGATGCGGAGCTACTTCTGGAGAGAATGTTGGAACGACGTCTTGCAACTTTCAGAGCCTTGACGGTTACCATTTTGAAGTCGGAGGCCGCGTCACGTTCTGTCAAACTCGACATCCCTCAAGAGAACAGAGGTTAGGAGTCCCCAGTTTCATCTATCGATCGTACTTTCTAGGAGAGGTTGGGGTTTGGGAACGACTTCCCTGGCTGGAAGCGCCTGCTTTCCTGATGCAGTGCGGTTGAGGGGTGAAAATATGTCTTGACGCTACGCCTTGGAGAAACATAGAATCTCACATAAATGTTTCATCATAGACTGTACGACTTTGTGGGCGAAGTTCCCATTGTGCGGGTCCTGATGGGAGAAGGGTCTCCGTGAACTCAGGAGAGTTGTTGATTTCCCTTGCTTTCGATTTTTTGAGAAGTCTTACCTGATCTTCATGTGTGACAAAATTGGATTGCTTATCCCCTTCTATCAAGCGTCCAAGAGCAACGCGAGCCTCTTCATCTATAAACGCACGTCCTGCTGAAGTATCTTTTGTCTTTTCATCAAATCAACAGTGCTAAAAGAAGGTCGGCTTCTTCCGGATCTTCCAGTATCTTGCCCTGATGGTGGAGTAGCGTCTCTGGTGACGGTTGAAGCTTCCATGCTTGAAGAACCGTTGGGGTGGCGGAAGCGGCTCTGGTTCTGGTGATCGTAAATGTATCGTGCAGAGATGACATGGTTTTGATCACGAAGTGTTGGAGCCATGGCACTGTTTCGAAGGGTAAGGATGGTGCTGGAAGGGCGCAAGATGTTAGCGCTGGAATGATGCAAACTGTTAGCACAGAGTGTGGTACTGCGGCTGGTATGCGCGTGCGGCATGTGTGCCTGGCATGTGCGTCTGGTAAGCGTGTTTGGTAAGCGCGTCTGGCAAGCGCGTCTGGCAAGCTTCTGGCATGTGCATCTGGCAAGCGCATCAGGTAAGTGCATCTGGGAAGCGCGCCTGGTGGATCGTCTTGGAATGGGCGATGACTTGGTGTGGACGCTGGTTAGGCGTGGCTTGGACTTGTTCTTGCGGGCCCAGTTGCCTCTTCCCATACGTAGCTCAAACAGGAAATCCTTTCCTTATTCAAATTCAAAAAGTGTTATGCTTATGAAATGGGTTGGCTCCCCTTTTTACCTCGTATCTTTGTTATCACATCATGGTGTTATGATAGCGCGGTAGTGATAAAGTGGGCAAGCATATCCCAGCTATGTACTCCAGCGTTTCTCTTTCAATTTGTTTTATTGTTTTCTTGTGCTGGTGTAAACCGTAGCCATAGGTATGCCTTTCATAAACTCGTGGAAATACTTCATCATAAATAATTCTTCAAATGTCACTGTAGTAACGTCTGCTAATAGTGACAGGTAATTATTATTGTGCAAAGTAGGTATGTACGGGTAGGTGAATATTTTTTTTTTTTTTTTTTTTGAAAGGCAAACAAGGCGCTTGGTTTATGGTTTTTGTCATCCTGGATTTCTTGGGTTGATAGATAAATGTTAGCTTTTGAGGATATTGGATTATTTCTGGGATGAATGGTTTTGATAATATAACTCTGATTATGTTTTTGGAAAGAAATATTGCTTTTATGAAAGTGTGTGCTAGAAATAGGCACAAGACGCAATAGTATGGCGGTTTTATTAAGAACCTAAAAACAGATCGTATATCTTGCCCAATCTAAATTTACTCACTTGCAAACACGCCTCTCTCCAAGTAAAAGGCAGCGTTGCTGGTAGCAAGGCGGCTTTGTTGGTAGCATCGCCAGTTAGTCCCCAATTGCTGGTAGCGTCTTCAACGAGTCCCCAGTTTTCAGGTGTAGTTTTAACAACTGATAACCGGGTTGTCTGGCAGTTGAGTCGGACTGAGTCGCAAGTCCCCAATCGCTGGTAGCATCTTCAACGAGTCCCCAGTTTTCAGGTGTAGTTTTACAACTGGTAACCGGGTTATCTGGCAGTTGAGTCGGATCGAGTCGCCTTCCCCTACCATCTTGACATCTGGGTCGAAGAACGAGATCGACAGTCTGACATTGTAGCCGATAGATCAATCCTCCCACTGTGGTCGCCAATTATTTATGGGTAAAAATCGTTCCTGTCGATTTCAGTAAATTCGGTAGGTGAGTGATAAACTGATTCAAACCCTAAACAAATGTGCTGCACGTGAGCACTTTATAGATTCGAGAGATCAATCTGTACAAGTCCGGCCTAAACCAAGAAATGGCCGTTCCAGACTTGCTTCGGTCACAAAGTGGAGGAGAAGGGTTGATTTGGGGAGGAAGCAAAGAAAGGTGTTGAGGAGAGTAGTATCTCGACTTGTATCGTAGTAGAAGCTTGGGAAGCTTGCAAGAGGTGGAAGCTTTTGGGAGAGCTTGCAAAGTTGCCTTTTCGAGAGTGTAGTATTTTTCTCCGACCGAGACTTGTTTCTGGTGGAAATAGGTAAGACCTATTTATACAAGTCGAGATTGAAACGTACCACGGCCTCATGAAGGAAGAGAGTAAAGGGTGAAATAATGAGAGGAGGTGGTAACCTCATGGTTTAATGGGTGAAAACGTTTTTCACCATTATTTCCTCTTTTATTTGACCGCTTTATTCCTTTTCACGCTTTCTTAAAGTGAGCGTAGTGTACGCTGCATGTTGTGACCGCCAAACCAAAACCCTAAAGAAGCATCCCCCAGTTTGTGTTGATGTCTCGAGTGTTGGTTGCATCTTGAGTGCAAGTGGCGCTGCTAGTGGCGCGTGTGGCATGTGTTAATGGCATGTGCAGAATGCCTTGGTGGTAGGTTGCACGGTTTGCAAGTTAGGTTACCGGCGTGTGTGTTTGGCATGTGCCAATGGCATGTGCGGAATGCCTTGGTGGTAGGTTGCACGGTTTGCAAGTTAAGCTACCAGCGTGTGTGTTTGGCATGTGCCGATGGCATGTGCGGCCATGTTGACCTAGTTGCAAGTCTTGCAAGCCTAGGGCGCTATGTTTGGCGTGGGCCAAAGGCATAGCGGATTGGAAATATGGCTTGTGACACGTGTTGGCATGTGCCAATGGCACGTGCGGCTATGTTGACCTAGTTGCAAGTCATGTAAGCCTAGGGCGCTATGTTGGGCGTGGGCCAAAGACATAGCGGCTTAGAAATATGGCTTGCGGCACGTGTTGGCATGTGCCAATGGCACGTGCGGCCATGTTGACCTAGTTGCAAGCCTTGCAAACCTAGGGCGCTATGTTTGGCGTGGGCCAAAGGCATAGCGGCTTGGAAATATGGCTTGCGGCACGTGTTGGCATGTGCCAATGGCACTTGCGGCCATGTTGACCTAGTTGCAAGTCTTGCAAACCTAGGGCGCTATGTTGGGCGTGGTCCAAAGGCCTAGCGGCTTAGAAATATGGCTTGCGGCATGTGTTGGCATGTGCCAATGGCACGTGCGGTCATGTTGACCTAGTTGCAAGTCTTGCAAACCTAGGGTGCTATGTTTGGCGTGGGCCAAAGGCATAGCGGCTTGGAAATATGGCTTGCGGCACGTGTTGGCATGTGCCAATGGCACGTGCGGCCATGTTGACCTAGTTGCAAGTCTTGCAAACCTAGGGCGCTATGTTTGGCGTGGGCCAAAGGCATAGCGGCTTGGAAATATGGCTTGCGGCACGTGTCTGGCATGTGCCAATGGCACGTGCGGCCATGTTGACCTAGTTGCAAGTCTTGCAAACCTAGGGCGCTATGTTGGGCATGGGCCAAAGGCATAGCGGCTTAGAAATATGGCTTGCCGCACGTGTTGGCATGTGCCAATGGCACGTGCGGCCATGTTGACCTAGTTGCAAGTCTTGCAAACCTAGGGCGCTATGTTTGGCGTGGGCCAAAGGCATAGCAGCTTAGAAATATGGCTTGCGGCACGTGTTGGCATGTGCCAATGGCACGTGCGGCCATGTTGACCTAGTTGCAAGTCTTGCAAACCTAGGTCGCTATGTTGGGCGTGGGCCAAAGGCATAGCGGCTTGGAAATATGGCTTGCGGCACGTGTTGGCATGTGCCAATGGCACGTGTGGCCATGTTGACCTAGTTTCAAGTCTTGCAAGCCTAGGGCGCTATGTTTGGCGTGGTCCAAAGGCATAGCGACTTAGAAATATGGCTTGCGACACGTGCTGGCATGTGCCAATGGCACGTGCGGCCATGTTGACCTAGTTGCAAGTCTTGCAAACCTAGGGCGCTATGTTGGGCGTGAGCCAAAGGCATAGCGGCTTAGAAATATGGCTTGCGGCACGTGTTAGCATGTGCCAATGGCACGTGTTAGCATGTGCCAATGGCACGTGCGGCCATGTTGACCTAGTTGCAAGTCTTGCAAACCTAGGGCGCTATGTTTGGCGTGGGCCAAAGGCATAGCGCTTGATTTGGCATTGTTGCCATGGTGCGCATATGCGTTTGGTTTGGCATTGTTGCCATGGGCTAAGATGCGGCTTGGTTTGGCATTGTTGCCATGGTGCGCAGAATGCGGCTTGGTTTGGCATTGTTGCCATGGTGCAAAGATGCGGCTTGGTTTGGCATTGTTTCCATGGTGCGCGAAGATGCGGCTTGGTTTGGCATTGTTGCCATGGTGCGTGAAGATGCGCCTTTGGTTTGGCATTGTTGCCATGGTGCGCAAGATGCGGCTTGGTTTGGCATTGTTGCCATGGTGCGCAGTGGTGCGGCTTGGTTTGGCATTGTTGCCATGGAAGCGCAAAGATGCGGCTTGGTTTGGCATTGTTGCCTGGAGTGCGCAAAGATGCGGCTTGGTTTTGGAATTAGGTTCCGTGTTGAAAACCCTAATTTGGTATTTTGAAAAAAATACCCCTAATAATTATTTACATAACGAGTTAAATGCTCTTAGTTAATGTGTTGCGGGTAACACTAGGTCATGGGGTTTTACGATTTTACACCTTGTCTAAAAACCACCATCAACAATGTTTTAAAATTATTAAAAAAAAGAAATAACCAATTTAAAAATAAATTAAAAGTTGAATTTACTATTATAGCCTCATATCTAAGATTTTTAGATAGTAGTGTCTTCTTCCCATCCTTCAAAAGCAAAGACGACCAAGACAACACCATTACTTTATTTGTATCTTCTTTTTTCCGCACCAGTTCAACCGGTGTAACACCACTCCACCGTAATCACCAACACCACTTTGTACAAAACAATAATTGGGATTTTGATTTAGTGAACTTAGGTTTTCGATTTAGCGAGATTATGGTTTCGAGAGCATCAAAGAATCTTCATTTCTTGTCGAAAGAAAAAGGAAAAGTTTCTCACCGGGTACAATTATTGCGGTGGAGTTCAGGACCTCTTCCAACAAATAGAACGCCAACGATGGATTCATGGGTTTTCAAATGTGATCTGAAAATAGAAGCTAAGATGCAGACATTTGAGTTTATTTTGGGGTTGATTGATTTGTCTTGCAATCAATTGAAGAATCTTGGTACTTATCTGAATTCATTCTTCAACAACGAAGTTAGGTTATCATGGCGATTGAAGAGCACAGAAAGGGGATCTGAGGCAGTGGTGGTTGTAGTACAGATTTGGGGGTTTTCTAGGTCGTCTGAGATTGGTGTAGCTGATGGTTTTCGAATTCAGGCTATAGTGGCAACGACAATAAACAATTAAATTTGGGGTTTTTGGTTTTCTAAAGTAATAAGGAAAGAATTAGTGTTGCTGCTGAAATTGGGGTCGATTGATTGAAGGGTATTATGAACTGGATTCAGCCAAGAATTAGAGAGAAGATAATGGAAGAGAAGGATTCAAATTAGTGTTGCTGTCATCGATTCGTGGCTGTGTAAGAGAAGATCAAGAACAAAAATTGAGGTTTTGATTTGATTCAGCACTTGGAGTTACCCTTTAGTGAAATTGAGGGTTCGTTTGATTCAGAAATTTGGGTTTCCATTTAGTGAAATTCGGGGTTTCATTAAATTGGTAAATTAGGGTTCTTAGGGTTTGTTTGATTTAGTTGAAATTCAGGGTTTCATTAATAAGGGAGAAATTGGCTGGGTCTTAAAGAATAAACAAATGTGAGTTTTTAAATTGAATGATTTTCAAAGAGTAGGTTTCAGTTGAATTTGAAATTGGCAATCAAAGATCGAAAATGATTGGATTTATTGAAGTTTTAGGACTAAAAATGGATAGAGGGAATATGTAAAGCTGCTGCTGTTGATGATAATGAAATATAAGGGAAGAAAAGATGAATCTGGTGATCGATGTTGAAGTGGGTCGAAGGAATTGGAAGATGAAGTTATTGCTAGGAAGAAGTGAGTTGTTGTTGGAACAGATTGGGTGCTCGGGTGTTGTAGTTGTTGCAGAAGAAGATTGAGTTCGGTATGCAGGTGGAGGAAGAAGAGTGAAGAATTAGGGTCACTCTTACATCCGAGCCGTAGACTAATTGTTTTTTTTTTCCACCGTTGGATCGTAAACCCACTTCGAGGCTAGACTTGTAAATTCATTATTCTTGTATTTTTTTTATTTTACAAAATTAATTAATGTTAGGTCACAGACAGTCAACCACAGTCAACATCCAGTCCAGGTACCAAATCCTAACATTGGACAAATGTTAGACCAAAGCCTAGTTTTGGTCTAAACCTGAGTACCAAACTCCAATTATCCCAATAAGTATTGTCGCAACTTTCTGTAGGGACTTATAGGGCGAAACAACGAATGTTTCATCTGCATTATTTGCATATGTATTCTGGTAGTATGTTTATTTCATTTGAGAACTGCTTTTGTTTGTCATGAAAAAAGTAAACAAATAAAATCATTGCAATTTCTTCTTTCATTTGATTCCAAGATTTTTCCTATATTTGAAGTGTTTCACTCTTATTCAAACCTTCATGTGATTTACTGTTTCTTCTTCTTCTTCACTCTTTATTGCTTTATTATTTAAGAAAATTTTAAATAAAAAAGAAATATGAGACGTCGGAGACTCGAAGCAATGAAAAAAAAAGTCCAGAAACTCGCAACCATTACGGACATCGTGTATTTAAATTTTCTAAGTTTCCTTATTATTAACGGTCAAAATAATTATGTGTATGGACTCTGACATATGTCAATAACAAGTATAACTTTTTTTTTGTGGAAAACATCCATCAAAGGCCTACGGAGCCTTGACAACCTCATCCAGATCCACCCCCACATTTTCAACTCCTACCCCCAATGCAAGTCTAATCCTGGGATTGATTTTCATATTTTACTTCTCTATCATGTTATTGTAATCTATGTATTCGAATCTTCGGGCACTGCATACCCTTTCGTAATGGTCCATTAGTAGTTCAATAAATATCATGCTTTAAAAAAAAAATTATGTGTGTTTTGGTTTTATTTCCTTCATGTTTTCCTGATCATGTAATTAGACAAGATTTCATTCTTTAAAATTAGAATCTATGCAATTTAATATTTATTCGTTTTCTCAGATTATAGAACAAGAAGTATAGGAGTTGATTTTACAAATTTAACAATATTTTCGTTCTTACCAATTGGCATGGTAATTTGATTTCTAACATTGCTTTGTTTTTTTGTTTACCGACTTTCCTCTTATGGTTATCATGAAGCTCAAAACTTCAAAACCATTATCAAAGAAAATTCATGAGTTTAAGTTGTTAATCCTAAGAGCATCTCCAAGAGAAGGTGGAAGATTTATTTTTTAGTGACACATAGGATTTTAGACCTTCAATTTAACTAAATCCATCTCTAAGAGCTTCTCCAATGGTTGATGTGCTTATTTCATATGTGTCAACATTGTCTTGACTTTCTCTTGGTAAAAGTTCCTTTACATAGATGTAAATTTCTAAACATTAGGAACTAAAAAAATTCATCTCCAACCCAAATCAATCTTAATCTTTTATTTCTTAAGTGTCATCTAATAATTGGTTAACAATTATTCCATTTTTAATTTATAACTTATTTCATTAACATAAAAGTGACTAGGATAGGAAGACATTGTGAAGGTGAATGTCTAAAACTTGACATTCACCTTGACAATGTCTTCCCAAAATTAAGCCACGTCACTCCACATTCATTTAAGAAGTTAGGGTTGGAGAAGGATTTTAGAGAAAATTAATGTGTATCCTATGTGGATTTAAATATTTATCCTCACACATATTCCATTGGAGAAGCTCTAATATTAGGTCCTATAAAACATGAGGGATGAAATACTAATTTTGAAGGTTTTGAAGAAAGTCTTATCTTGACTTCCGGAATGACCTCCATGTCATATTTTTTATTTTTAGTAATTAATTAAAAAACAATTAAACGGTTAAGATTTCATCACACAAGGTTTTTAAGGGTCAAACCTCTGTACTACTGGAGATGGTTTACTAGTCATAAGGTCCTATATTTACTATATGTACAAATTCTTTAAATAAGGATCTCAAAAAAAAAAAAATCCACGTAGGATTTTTAACACCCATTGTTAGAGCATCTCCAACAGAGGGTGAATCTTGTTTTTTTAAGTGACACATAGGATTTTAGACCTCCGTTTGGCATAAATCAATCTCCAACAGAAGGGTCCTACAAACTAGGAGGGACCAATAACTAAATATGAAGGTGTTCAAGAAAGTGTTATCTACACCTCTGGCTCCACCTCCACGTCATATTTTTCACTATATTTCTTAAAAATTTCTTTACTGTTGGAGATGGTTTTTTAGATGTGAGGTCCTATATTTACTGTATGTGTAGACCCCATAAATAAAAGGACTAAATTAAAAAGCCACATAGGATTTTTTATACCTTCTGTTGGAGATGCTCTAAGAGTCAAAAATTTGGTGTCCACCCCTTACTTCGGGAGGATCCTAGTAAATACTCGTGAATCAAATGCCTGATTTCAGCACAAGCACTAACAAGATTTGCTAGTTAAACCGAAGAAGGATACTACCAATAGGACATGATACGAGTGAGCGAGTCCCCCGAGTCCCCGATTTGACTTATTATGAGACCGAGAAACGTAGTTGGGCCTCAAAATTGTTTCTAGGTTCCCAACTATAGCCGGATCCAAAGGCGATCTCCTCGTGAGGAGAAAAGCAATGCCGGTTCATCTCGTGGTCAATTTGTTTTGGACATTTTCTTTAATCTGTATACAAGGTCATTTTTTTTTGTTTTCGAAGCATGCAATTTATTTAAACTACTAAAAGGCTATTACATGAGGGTACATAATACCCCAAGATTCATCAGTTACACTTGGATTAAGAAGCCAGGAATGTGCAGTAACATAATATTGGAGCACATTAGTAATCTTCAGATCATAGTTGCAGCAGCGGTGGATGTTGGTTTCGAAAGTCGAAAGGCCTTCGGTCAATGCTTTCCACAAGAAAAGCTGTAGTTTTAATGGACATAAAAATGTCCATAGGAACTCAGATGGAGGTAGAGGTGTCCGATGCAATTGATTGAAGTTGCTAGTCATTCCTTTGTATCTTGATGCCGCGGATAACTGCCTGAATAATATGTGTCTACTCCTTCGCTTTGGGGCTTGATCCATAACTTCAACGAGTCTTTAGCTTTGAATAAATCTTGATGTATAATCCAATCTCTTCCCTTGAAAGATTAGTGCTAATAATGCTATTAGAAAAGTCACTAACTAATTCACTAAGTAATCTAGACTAGAACTAAGGACTACAGTACCTAATTAGACAGAGATCTAATTAAGATTACAACTTATATATGACTAAAATACAACAAAATAGCAAATCAATCTAGTAAAGGAAATTCTTAAGCGCGATAGAAACTGAAACTAGACTAATTAGGACAGGACTACCAGCCCTTGAGAACTGCACTTCGGTTGTATTGTTTAGCCATGTGACACATGCGAATTTTCAAGGGATTATTCTCGCTGGCGTGTTGCTGCGGTGTTGCTGAATCGATGATGTTGTCGTTGCTGAATTGATGCTGCTGCTGTTGTATTGTGTTGATATTGCTCGATTTCAATATGCAGATTAGGGCCGATTAGGTGATAGTTCTGTTATGCTTTAGAAAACCATGATTAGGGTAGAGCTGCTGTCGGTGAAGAAACTGAACTAATGTTGTTGAAGGTGCTGTCATGCTGGCAGATCATATAAAACGCATGAATACACTCGTTTGTTACTTTCAGTATCATAGTTAGCTTGCCTTAAACTTCAAATGAGATATGTTAATGATGTTGTAGAGCTGAAACTGTCGATTGCTTGAAATTATTAACAATACCATCCCCATATGCTGCACGAAAACTAATATGAAGAGGCTAGAGAACAAATCAGTTGATGTCGAAATCCTTATGAAAGAAGTCATATCTGAATTTAGGTGGACAATAAGCACCAATTTCCATTTCCGAGCACTGAATTGGTACGATAAATCCAATCATTTTTTAATAGATAACTCTGCCTTAAGATCAACTTCATCCCTAAAGAAGATGATCTAAACCAGACTCCATGCGAATCAGAATAAAATGTCTTCAAGGAACACATCTCAGATAAACTTTGAAAGATATGAACCAACACCATACAAAAGTCCATACCTTGAGAAGATTTTTTACACAAGTTCAAAAAAACTTACATTCCACCAAATATCCAAAGGAATATCAGGCACTAAAACCAGTAGTGCCTACCCATATCGAACAAACAGGTTCAGAAAAGTAGAGGTCCTAGAACCTACATTCAACCAACAAATGGCTCGAGAGATGAAGAGGCTTAACAATAGGTTCGTCAGCGTAACAAAAAGGGACTAGGTGCAGAGGGCAGAGGATAAAGTCCAATTGAATTTCTGGACTCAAACAGGTATGAAAGTTAAGGCATAAGCAGCAAACTAGCGAGAAAGGCATGGGAGATGTTGGGGATTCATTTTGAATTGGTTGATAAATGTTTCAAAAGCATATAATCGGTTCTAAACCCAAACAAGATCAAGCTAGCATCATGGAATTGCACAGAACTCTCAATCTTCAAAAATACAACTAACCCAGACAGCATAGAGATCTCAATCTTCAAACCACATCTAAACCCAAACAATAGCAAGCTAACAACATGAGATTAGGAACGATACCTCAACCTTAAAATCAGCTGAAAATTATGAAGTATGTCGATAAAATAGCCACATCATCTGCCAATCCTGATGTAACTTCAATGAATCAAGGAACCACCGGATCTAGTCACCCCCAATGAGAAAAAACAAATCAATCAAAGGGGAGCAGAAACATCAGAAAATTGAAGTTCATATTGCATCCAGGTTGAATCGAGGAAGGAGACACCAGATTTCAATCTTGTACATCATTAAATTGAAGATATTTTCATCATTAAATTGAATATATTTTCAGCATCATTGAATTAGAAAAGCCAGCAAAATTGGAATTTAATTAGAACAACATACACCCAATATTAATCGAGAGAAGAAGATAATCCCATGAAATAGATTTTGTATCACATAGATCTAAACATTTACAACCCTAGGTGAGTCTCTAGGGCCAGTAATCAAAGTTAGCCGGTGTCGATTTGAGAGACCATGGAAGTTTTTTTAGGGTTTTCGGATAAAAACTCGAAGAAGGAAGTTGTACCGTGGGAAAGCGAAAAAAGGAAGTCGGTCTCTCCTTACAAGGTCATGTTTTATTTGCTTAAGGAGACGCTCATGTTACTTTTGTTCGTTATCATCCAATTCCCACTTCCATAAATGTCAGAATAATGTAAAACACTTAAACGGTACGTGTATTTACTTCTTAATTTGGAAAACGGTGATATAAGAATAACAAAGATATTTTATTTCTACTTTACTTCTTAGAAAAATTTATGCAGAGAGAAGAAATATGGATTTTCCTTTTCGGAAATGAGGAAATATGAGATATTGGAGTACACTAAAAAACAAACTCGACGAATTCGTCAAGGAGCATGGAAATTTAAGTATTTAGGTTTTTTTGATTTTTCATTTTATTTCTTATTAACATTCATTACTTGCACATATTTATTCCTTTATTTGTCATTCAAAATCAGCAAGAATCCTCTAAAATTAAGTGTATGCTATTCTTTGGACAAATGATCTGTTTTTTGGCTTTTATCAATTGGCATGCATGGTAATTTTTACCGAACCTTGCTTTGCTTTGATAAATATTGAGCTCGTACACTTGATGCGTGCGTATGCAGCAAATGAGTCTATCTCTTGATTCTCTTCCACTATGGCAAGGTAAGCTTAATTATTCAATAAGCTGGCAGATTTACGCTGACCTCTTTGGAAAGAACACACAATTGGGGGATATCAAAACTAATTGGGGGATATAGCCACATTACAAAAACTGGATCCATATATCAAATCTGGGTCACCCCTTATGTAATTATTTTTTTAATTCCTAATATAGCCCTCACTAATCAGGTTTAGTGATTAATAGTAATTAGGAAAATCTTAAGTATTTGGAGGATAGATTGGTGTGTATTTTTATTTGAATTTGTGTGAGTGAGGTGAGAGTAGAAGGAGGGAAAAATATTTTTGAGTGGAATTTTTTTTGTGAAAATGGAAGATGATTGTGAGGAGAGAATTGCAGCTACTGAATCTTTAGCTCAACTACAACAACAATCATATCTTCAATCTTCGGTTAATGATAACAACTCACAATTGGAATTATATGATGAACCAACACCCTTGGATCTTGATTTTCGTGAGCATGAAGTGTTTTTTGAAGAACCAAACCCAAGAAAGTAAACAAGTTCAATATACAAGCATCCCCAACACACAGGGTAATGCCGCTAAAAGTTCGAAAATTTGATTTTTTTTTTTTCTGAAATCGCCATTGTTTCTCTGAAAAAGCTTGGTGCCGGCATACTCGTAGTATGAATACCACGCCGGCACCGCTATAACCGGCATGGTATTCATGCTACTTAAATGCCGGCTTACATTATCCCCCATTTTGAGACAAATGCCGGCGTGGTCTTCAACTAAGCAAATCCATGCCGGCACGCAGTTAACTTTTTACCTACCACCGAATATTCAAACCGGCATGGTTCACTCCTAACTTTACCATGCCGGTACCGCAAGAAAAACATCCAGGAGTTAAAGATTTTTGAACTTAAATACCGGCGTGGCATATAAATTACCGAGCACGCCGGCAGCGTATACCGGCGTGGACTTTGAAATATGGACAAAGCCGGCACTGAATACCGGCTACATTGTGACATACATTGATCCAACAAATTCCAAACCGCTTGGTCCGGATACGTCCGAATACTATAAAATGCCTCCGGTATGTTACCAAACAATTAATACTTTTCACCTAGTATTTAGAACTTTATGTGGGGATTGCTTGTAATGAACCTTATAATCTTCCATTGTTGTCCTAATGTAGGGAATACAATCTCCAGAGGAAGCAATTGCTTGGGCAAAACAGACGGCTCTTAAGAACATGTGTGTGTTGGTGAGGAATACCCAACGTTCAGATAATCATTTTGAAATGGTTTGCGAGAGAAGTGGGCAATACATGAAGAAGGGTAGCCATAAGAGAAAGGGTTATGTATATCCAAAGAAGACTAATAGGGTATACAAGACTCGTACGAGGAAGGATAATTGCCCCTTTAAGCTTATATTATATTTAAGAGACAAAGAAAAGGAATGGGATTGTACGGTGTGGTTTGGCAAACATAACCACCAGGATCCGAAATATTTTGTTGGTTACTCCCTAATTGCGAAGCTAAAACCTCGTGAATTCGAGGATGTAAAGATAATGACCAAATCATGTATCAAACCAAGAGTGATTCTCAGAGGCTTTAAGGAAAAGGATAATCAAAAAATTTCTTCTCTAAGTACAATTTATAGCGCACAAGCAACCATTAGAAGGGTGAAATGGGAAGGGAGGACCGTTATGCAAGATTTGAGAAGATAGTTTGGGATCACAGCTACACGCGTATCATTAAAAGAGGATCGGACAACAAACCCCTTCAAATATTCATTGCGCATCCTTTGCTTTCACAATTGGCTCATACATGTTGCGGTGTTATTATGATGGATTGCACCTACAAGACAGACAAATACAACATGTCGTTGGTCAACATCGTGGGGCAAACATCGGACAAGGTAACATTCACATTGGCTTGGTGTTTAATGGAAAACGAGATGGACTACAATTATCATTGGGCATTACGAAAATTGAAATTATTGTTCCCGGAAAATCAATTTCCGAGGGTCATCATAACCGATCAAGAAGACGCACTAATGAGTGATATATCCGACGTATTTCCGGATGCACAAAATTTCCTATGTACGTATCATATAGGTCAAAATGTGACAAAACATTGTCATTCTTTGTTTGAACCCTCTAAGGTGGATATTAAGAAGAGAATGATTGGTCAACTAGAGGAAGATGTTCGCAAGAAGAAACTATCACTCGAAGAAGAAGAAGATGAAAGAGGAAAGATTAAAGAGCGAGTGGACAAATAACACGATGAAAATCATAAAAAGTGGTTGGAATTTCTAAAGGATTGGGAGAAAGTTTATTGGTATCTTACCGAGGATATATATGAAAAGAGATTGAACATGTTTAATTCCAAATATAACGAAGTGTATCCAAGTGTCGTCTCATATTGTCGGGATAAATTGTTGGATAAGTACAAGGAAAAATTTATGCGTGCATGGAAAAACCGGTATAGACACTTCAAAACTGAAGCAACTAGTGAAGCGGAATCCGCTCATGGGAGATTTAAAGATCTCATCCAGTCCGGCCAAGGCAACGTGGTTACGGTCACCGAGGCAATTAATCAATACTTTAAGGCTGATATCGATAGGATCAAGAAGGATTTTGAGAAAAGCTCAATGGAAAGGATGACTCAATTTCTTCAATATGGTAAGTTTCTCCAAGGAATAGAATTCAACGTCTCTCATTGGGCAATAAAACATATGATGAGAGAAATACAATATGAGAAAAATTACGAAAAACCGGGTGATGTGTTTATCTGTCCCGACATGTCTTCATTGGAGCTTCCGTGTCGTCATATGCTTGTGAAGTATGAAGAAGTGATAACTATTAGGGTTATTGATTCTTTTTGGAAGCAACTATCTTTCGAACCTCCCCCTTCGGGAGATCCCGGGCAATCACCATGGGATACGAACGAAGCAAAGGAATTCTTCGAAGCTTACTCACTTGGCAACTCGGCTATCCCAAGTCTTGTTGATCCAACTAAGGCTATTTACATGTCCATGGATAGCACAAAGTGAAGAGCCAAGAAAGGGATATCCTCCCGGTAGACTATAAACTAAAATTGCAAGGAGAAAACAAAGGAAAAAATTAAAAGAAATGACTCGACGTGAAGAAGAACTCGCGGCAACTAAGAAATGAGATATATCCGCAAGTGAGATTTCAGAAGCAAGATTGCGGAAGCGCCGGTTCCAAACAAAAGAGGTAGGCCGAGGAAGGAACCGCTATCAAGTCAACAACAAACGACGGGTTCCGTATCCACACCAAAAGCCGATAGATCGGAGGTTCCAAAGAAAAGGGGGAGGCCGCCAAAGGTAACAACGTCAAGCTACCAAGAACAACAAGGTGAGCATTCCAAAGCCACACCCATAGTCGATATATTAGAGGTTCCAAAGAAAAGGGGTAGTTCACCAAAGGTACCAATATTGAGCTACCAAGAACAACAAGGTGAGCATTCTGAAGCCACACCCATAGTCGATGTATCGGAGGTTCCAAAGAAAAGGGGTAGGCATCCAAAGGTACCAACATTAATATAACAAGAACAACAAGGTGAGCATTCTGAAGCCACACCCATAGTCGATGTATCGGAGGTTCCAAAGAAAAGGGGTAGGCCACCAAAGGTACCAACATTAAGCTACCAAGAACAACAAGGTTATGAGGCGGCGGTGCCAAACAAAAAGGGAAGGCCAAATAAGGAAGCTACATCAAGTGAAGTACATCAAGGTGAAAACTTCATAATCACGACCAAGGTTGATGTAGTTTCGGTTCCAAGGCGAAGGGGTAGGCCAAGGAAGTATAATCTCCTGTCACATACCGAAGACATTGGAAGTGTAGAGATTGCAGAGGATGGTTTGGATATAATTAAGATAAAAGTTGGTAATATGACAATGTATAAGGATTCCAAAACGGGCAGGACTTATAGACATTACCATACCAAGATAGAGTCTTACATATACCAACTTCTTGAGGATATTCGCGAGTTTATTGTGTATACGGATGATGTCGATGGAGATGGAAATTGTGGCACCACCACAAGGTTTTAAGCAAGCAAACCAACCCAAATTGGCATTTATATTAATACTAAGGAAATAAACTAAAAAACATTAAACACATAAACAACGTTACACATAAAATGAAAGATCTCAAGCTAATTGCAACTAGCATCATTTCTTGGAACGAGATTCAACAAACATAGCAGCTTCGAAATGCCTAAAAGGCTATGTTCTCCACTTGGTATATGCGGCCTGAGCTTGAAACCTATTCCCTCTGTATCTTGCAAGAAACTTGTTGTATTTGCGACATAATTTTATGAGTGCAGTTATTCGATTGCGTACATAGAGATCACCGTAATCAATTCTGCATTTCTTACCGTCCAAGAAGTTATTCATGTAAGGACCAGTCCTAACAAGACCCAAAAAAAGATTCGTAGGGCGGTGATCTTCCGGGAAATCCGATACTATTTAGAAATTTTTGATCCACTAGGTTTCTTCCTCAACATCCGCTTCCATCTTAGATTGTTTTTGACGTTTAAGGATCTCTATAGCTTCTTTGCGATATTGTTCAAGCTTTGCTTCCTCCTCTTCTTATCTTTTCCTCTTAAGTATCTCTTCTTCCATTGCGGCAATTGACTTGGTGGTTTCTTCCTTCCTTCTTATTTTTTCTAGTATAAGGGCAACTGAGTAGGTGGACGATAATTGATTTCCCAACGGAGTGGATAGTTTGTTCTTCTTGAGTTTTTATTTCTCCATGGCAATGATGAAATCGGTTTTTGTTGATGGATTTGAGTTTGTGGAGGATGATAATTGATTTCCCATCGGAGTGGATAGTTTGTTTTTCCTAAGTTTGTCTTTTTCCATGGCAATGATGAAATCGGTAGTTGCTGATGGATTTGCCATTGGAGGTATGCGTTGGTTTTTTTTTTTTAAGAGGTATCAAGTGCAATGGGTGAATCCATTGCATTAAATAGATGAATACACAACGGCTTTATAGTACTGGCACAGTCAGTGACCTAGTATCAACGCCGACACTTGTCTTTGCTGGTTCATGGTTTAAAAAAATAGCCGTTGGGCATTGAATTTTGAACGAGCCGGCATTGGGATAAGGATAACCGACATGCCGGCACTTACTACCGTCATTTTGTAATCTTTCAAACCAATGCCGGTATAAGGGTATTTGTACACAGAAACAAAGTAAATTAAACACTCTATCCCGGCATAGAGTAATATACTATAATCCACGCCGGCACCAGTAGGCAATTGAAATATGTTCACATATTCGGGTTACCGTAATCATGAATCAACTTGTTAAAAATCTTCAACCACATGGAATCCCACGTGATGTCGCGATATTCTGGTCCTACATCTTGCCTCTTCTCATGTCTTCTCTGCGAAGAAGAGAATTTCATGAGAATTATCAGTTGAGATATCAGTTGAGATATCACTGCCTTTGTTTTCTATTTATTTTTTACCGACAAGATTCCGTGGCTTCAGGGATGACTGTTTACACGTATCTAGAATTTCACTTTTTTACCGGCACATTAAATGTTATCCGGTTACTCCTCCCTTGTCTATTTAAAGGGATGTTCCTTTCGAAAGTTCTTTCTTTCTTTTACTTCATCTTCTTTAGTGTCTGCAACTTTTCTCTGCCGTATTCCTTCATCGTCTTCTTCATCGTTTTCCTGCTGTGATTCTTCTGCTACTGTTTCCATGGCATCAAGGTCCGTTGATTTTACTGACTCTGATTATTTTGTGATTAATCTCTTAAAATTACTTTATTCTGATATTGCTCTTCTTTTAATGTCTCTTCTGCTATCTTTGTTTCAGCAAGGACAAGCCCAGCACCAAATTCACCATTACGAACCCTAACATTTCTTCAAGTTCAAAATCAAAATCCTTTGCTTCTAAAAGGCAGCCTGCGAGTGGCAAGGTATTTAAGAAACATTTACTCTTTTAATAACAATATTGTTGCCTATGTTTCTTATTTAACTTGTAATTCGCAGGATGACAAAAATGATGGTAGATCTCCCAAGAGGCATCGCCATTCTAAGCCTGTCGCACCTTCTGTTTCCTTTCCTGGATTCAAACTCGTTTCTTCTCCTATTATGCCTTCGCAAAGCGATTCATCTCTTCTAGCGATTGACTCGCAAGATAAATCAACTCCTGAGTTTTCTGTGAATGAAATTCTTCAAAATGTACCCCTCTCAACTTTTTCTCTTATTACTTCTGTCTCTCCTTCACCTGTTTACCAGACTTCTTCAACTGGCGTTCTTACGACCAAGAATGATTCAACTTTTCCCTCCTCCTCTTCTGAGTCTATCCCTCTTACCAAAGAAAACTTAGAAGGGATAGATGTAGCTTTTAAAGCTTTATCAGACATCATGAACGATGTCAAGAAAACCTCTACTGATCCTATTAAGTCTTGTGTTTTTGAATCTTTGAATAAATAATTTGGCTCCGACACAGTGTCGTGAATATCTTTGGAGCAAGAAGTTAAGATCTTAAAGAACGATCTTCTCAACGTTTCACTAGATCGCGACAATCTTCGCAAGAAGAATGAAGACTTAAAAGGTACGTTTTGCCTCTTTTTTTTTTTTTTTTTTTTTTTTTTTTTGAAGACTCAAGTCCTTGTTCACCCTTCAAGCTTTAAACCAGAAACGAAAAATGGAGATATATCAGTTGGAATCTACTGTTGAAGAAGTTCGAGCCGATAAAGATTCTTGGGTGGAGCAATATAACCAATTAGATAATCTTCACACATATGTCATTGACCAAATAGATAATCTTTCTAAAGAAAATGCTGATTTAGCCCAGAAACACGACTTGTTAAGTAATGATTTATCTCGCCTCTCGTACTCTTTGTCTAAAGCTAATCTAAAGTTGGAAACTTTATCAGATGAGAATGGAACTCTTTCTCAAGAAAAGCGAACTCTTTTAAATAAGGTATCAGGTTACTCGCAACAGTATGATATTTGTCAGAAATTGTGTAAAGAGCAAGAACAATCACTTCGTTCGCTGAGGAATAATCTTGAAGAAGTTATTGTCGAGAAAGATAAACTCATTCAGGGTAGAATAACTTTAAGTGTAAAAGCAAACCAACTCAAGGATCAATGTTCCAAATTAGAAAAATCCAATTCTTCCCTCGCAAAAGAAAATGCCACACTTATTTCTAACGAAAAAAATTTGCGAGCTCGTTTGAAAGGATTAGTTGGAGATAACTTTGATATCGCCATGGATTAATTGGAGAATAGTTGTTCAGCGTTAACCTAGCATCTTATCTCGCAAAAGGAAGGTAGTCATAAAAGTTGACTGCCTCATCTATTCTTCTTTTATCGGTGCTTCATAATTTTTGTTTATTATAATATGTCTTGCTTTTATTCTTTGTTTCGCAGAGTCCGAGAAAAATCTTCACTCCTCCCTTACTGTTTTGAAATCTGACCACTCAAAAATTCGCAAGGAGAATAAAATGCTTGTTACTTCCCTTATGCACTCTCGCGACAGAGCAGAAAGAAGATTCAACTATATGTGTGGTTACAAAGATATAGAGAGTAAAAATCAGCAGAAGGCGCTCCTTCGTCAACTTCATATTAAAGATGAAGTTCTTGTTAATGGTGTTTTGCTATCTAAATCTCTTGAACCCGTCTCTGTTGCACCTCTGGAAGTAAGTGATGATGAAGTTCCCAACTCCCCTGACAGTAACTATGATTATCAAAGCTGCGAAGAAGTCGCTAATGAAGAAATTTTCAATAAGGACCTGAATGCAGGAACTTCTGATGAAAATCGTCTAACTGGCGAAAAAGAGGCTGATAAAATTGTTGAAGAACCTGTAACATCTCCTGTTGTCGAGAGAGTTGATGTGGAGAATTGAATTAATTCTGTAATTTTGCATTTTTATTTAAACTTCTTTAACTAGATGACTTTTTGCATATGACGCTTTTGAATTTCTTGTTGAAGTACTTCTTTTGATTTGGAAGACGAAATCCCTTGATGATTAACTCTTATTATTTTATCTTTATATCTTGCCTCGCCATTATAATCTCGCAAGCATGTTCAGCTACCTTTATTTTTGTTGAAATGTATTATTGCGACAAGATCGCAGGATTTCTTCATAATGAAGAAACCTATTGATCTTGTCTTATCATTAATTGTATGGTCTTATTTTGCCTTCCTAGTTAAAGGTCTTATTTTGCCATCCCTCAGTGCGACAAGATCGCAGGACGTCTTTACATTTTCATGTAATGACCCATTGACCTTGTCTTATCATTTCGCAAGTATTTTTTCCTCTGCAGGATATTTTACTTGCGACAATATAACAGGTTTAAATATTCTTGCGAACATAAAATCCCATGACATTGTCGTCTTTGCGACGAAATCACAGGACGTTTTTACATTTTCATGTACAAACCCATTGATCTCGCCTTACCTTCATGTTAGTACTTTTGCCTCTTCAGGATCATTGCACAAATATGACAAGTCTAAATTTCCTTGCGAAAATAAAGTCTCATGACATTTGCGTCTTTTGACACTTATCAGCTCCCTAATGGAGGGTGTCGCCCTTATCTTCTCCCTGGTTGCCCCTTCAAGGAGGCGTACATCGGCCATACAAGACTAGCTCCTCCCATCCGGTCTTAACAACAACCGGTTGTTTTCGCGACCTCTTATCCCTTATACCTATATGGTTTATGGTTACGAGACCGCAACCTAAGTGGAGTTTTCTTGGGTAGAATGAAAGATATACCAAGACTTTCCAAGAATGGCCGAGACACTTCAAATGCCCCAGGCACTCTTGGCTCAACCGTGTACCTCGGCGCCTTGAGCATACACTAACTCCTTGGAAGAGATCCTCGGGCGTCCAACCAGGGTATAACCTTATATATAGTTGGAAATCCAAGGTATCTCTCCCGGATAGGCTTTCATGGGCCCCAAACTTCCATGACCCAGGCTTCAGGAGCGGTGTAACCTTCCCCCTGAGCCATGTTAAGAGATACCCCCTTATATGACGTACTTTAGGTCTTACATTTTCCTCTTGCGAAATATCATTCGAGAACTAGGGTGTACGCCATAAAGATTCGTCCCATTCACTCACTCATTCGTTTTTCTTTATGTATTGTTTGCGAGATATTCGCACAATCTTTCCTTATTTTATTCAATCTCGCAATCATTCTGTAGCAAAAACATTACATCAAAGTTCACTCCATTTCCTTCATCTTCTACGGATAATACCTCTTAAGATATAACCTATTCCATGGTCTATTCAATTTTTGTCCTACATCTTTGCCTTCAGGATCCATCAATTTATATGCCCCTGTACCGACTATCTCCTTGATGATATAAGGTCCATCCCATTTTCTTGCCAACTTGCCACCATTTTCTCGTTGATATATAGGTGTTTCTCGCAGCACCAAATCGCCTGGTTGAAATTCACGTATCTTAACACGTTTGTTATATTTCCTAGCCAATCTTTGCTGATAATTTTCCATATGTTGTAATGCTCTTTCCCTTTTTTCTTCTAATTCATCCAACTTAATTAGAATATTACCTGCACTAAGATTTTTCTCCCAAGCCTCTTTTTTTGTTGTTGGAATCATGACTTCTGTTGGAAGAACAGCTTCCACCCCATACGTTAAACAAAAGGGAGACGTTCCCGTAGCTTCTCTCCTGGTGGTATTGTAAGCCCATACTGCGTTGTGCACTTGTTCACACCACCCTTTATTGTATCCCTCTAATTTCTTCTTCAATATGTCTGCAATTGTTTTGTTGGTAGCTTCTGCCTGGCCATTTGCATGCGGATATAGAGGAGTTCACTACAAGAAAACATGGCTTTGGTGACAATAGTTTTTGCGTCAAAGAAGATTTCATTGCTAAAGCCTATTTATTGTGACCAAAATAATTTTTGTCATTGTTGTTAGGTTTTCTGCGACGGGATTCGGCTTTCGTCACTCATAAGTTTTTAGTGACTTCATTTAGAGACAAAATAATGTCTAGTCACTAATAAGTTTTTTGTGATTATATATTTTTGTCACTATTTAATTCCATTATGATGAAGCTAAAAAAACGCATAGAATCTTTTTGGTGATAATCTATAATTTTCATTACAAAAGAAAAGTTTATATTGACAAAATTAGTTCGTCACTAATTAATTTTATAGTGGCGAAACTAAAAGTTTGACACTATATTTATTTTTAGTGACCATCAACTTATTTGTATGCAAATATTTATATAGTAACAACTTCTAATCGTCACAAGAAAGAACATCCGTAACGAACTATATTTTGTCGCTTTAGTCATTTTTAGTAACGCTATAACTTTATCACAGTTCGTGACTTCTGTGACTATTGAAATGTTGTCACAAAGAATAATTTTTTGGTAACGACATATTTTATCACGTAGTACATAATATTTAACAACTTAAAAAATTAGTGGATATCAATTTATTCGTCAAACTCGGTTTTTATTATTTACCTTAATAATCCCATGTTTATCTTAATTTATAATTACATACTTGAACGAGTGTTGAATCTTTAATATTAGAATCTTGTTCGCTATCAATTCATTCTCGAAAATTTAATGTTTATAATTTATAAGGAAAATCCTCTGTTCGTTTTAGGTCGGGATTAAATCTTTAGACGGGTTTTCAAACTTAAATGTCATAATCTCGTTCGTCATGAGTACATAATCCAAAATCGAACATAATTTTGTAATACTCTTAAGTATCTCGTGAGATAGAGTCAAGTATAAAGCACATAAATTTTTTGACTCGGATCAAACTAGTATCACATGCTTAAACAAACTTGTGAAATCGGGGCTACCTTCAAATCGCTCTTTAAGACCAGGCTTCATATCGGTTACATGCTTGAACACACTTGTATTGTATCACATGCTTGAACAAACTTGCGAAATCGGGGGCTACCTTCAAAAATTTCCAAGCGAATATTCGCTCTTTCGATTCGTATAGGTTACTACGTTACGTTTAAGGATTGGAAATTATGGTATATTATGAAAAAATTCGGGTTGATTTTTATTCTTACATTTCTTCAAGTTTGTAGTGGAGGTCGATCAAGATCAGGTCCGGTTCTGAGGGGGGGCTTCTTGGACTCCAGCACAGGGCGGAACAAAGCAGTATTATTTCACCCATATCGTTTCAATTTAGATTGCATAATATAATTAGGGTGTACAGAGCAATAATCTTTAGTGGCGCCTATATATGTTTGGTAATGAATCATGGGCGGCGCATTTCCTAGCAACATGAATTGTGCTTATATGGTGATGAAGTTTCATGCCCCTGCATCTTACTGTGCAATTTTATTACTCCAATATCGGGACCAAAGGGCGTTCTGATCTTTTTCGCACAAAGTTGTCTAAATGTCAGGGACGGCCCTGATCAAGATTCTAAATTTCATTTATCCTTCTTGTGGTTCAATATTATTTTTCGGATTTAATCCCATTTATCGTGTCAAAGGTCGATAAGATTTTGTTTCATTTTTCATTTTTAGATTCATTTTAATTTTTCAATTCATTCTCATTTTTATTCCTAAATAACAAATCATTTTTCATATATCAAAGGTTGCTGAATCGACATAATGTAATCAACAAAAAAAAATGACTGCATATTTAATAAAATTAAATAAATTGGGAAACCATTTATGGTCCATAGCCCTTCCATATTAATTTTTTATTATTGAAACTCAATTATCATATTCATTTCTTAGTCTTTAAATTCATTTTCATTCTCATATATTAATCCGATTTATGTCAAACCAAAATTGCAGCCAATTCTTCCTTGCCCAAAATTTGTTGGCTCCACAAGAAATTATGGAGGCAATTTTCCCAATTTTACCGGAGAATCTGAGATTGAAAAGTCAAAAAACAAGATTTTACCTATTCACCACCCACATTTTTCCTATTCACCACCCACCTCACAATTTCTAAAGTAAAAGTAGTTTTCAATTCTACTTTTTCCTATTCACCACCTATAAAATAGTTTACAGAGACAGATCATACGAACCCGGTTGTTCTTGATTAAATAGTTTGGTGTAATTTTACTACCCTTGTTATTCGTTTTGATTTTATGAAAACAAATGAAACTAAAGATGTCAGTCCATTTTGAGCTCTTGGTGCAAAACAGACTACAATCACAGTGAACATTGGTTGCAGATTTAATTTTTTTCTTTGTTCCGAGTTTTCTTCTCGTTATGTTGTTTCTTATGAGTTTTTCTTCTCATAATGTTGTTGCTTGGTGTGTGGTTCTGAGGCAAGATTATTTAGTCGCTGAATGCACTCATGTATCATCCATTCTCTCATATGGTGATGAATTTTCAATGATGATTCTACCTTTGTGTGTGCTGTGTCGGTTTAGTGGTGCAAGGTGAAGATGGTGTTGGTTTCTATGGTGTTTCTCCACTTGTTAATCTCTGCGATGGGTTCATTGAATTTTCAACCAACCTTATTGACATCCCACTAAATAATCATGTAGCAGTCGCTACACGATTGACTATGGTAAGACATAATCGGTGCTACCAGTAATCCTTTTGGGCTACAGTAATGCCGCTAACATAACTCATTATGTTGAATATATACTACCTAGATATGACACTCAACATAGCATGAGATTTTTAATCCTCTTTCTCCTCATGTAAGCACCTGATCCTTTTCAACAGTACGGTATGCACTCATTAGTGCCATTGTTTATTATAGAAATAAACTTCATTTATGTGTGCTCCATTAATTAGCTCATCAACTGAATGAGCATCAGATGCCATTTAAGTGTTGAATTCTTATTGTACTGTAGGCTAAGACTGCCTTAAATCTTTTAACGGTGTGATCATTTATCCAGTATGGCCAATTCTTCAGGTCTGCAACAAGTTGCACACTTGTAGTTTTTTTTTTTTTTTTTTTGGTGTTTATCGTGACTAATGACAGATTGACAGTGGATGACTATGGTAGTGTGGATGACTAATGATTTTTTCATCCACACACAACCACTACAGATCCTTTTCAGTGCAGTCATCACATAGTTTGATTTCTAATCATCAGTTTATAGTCTTAGAGGGACACCGATATTAGGTACGCTGACTATTGTGGGTGTCCGACATTTTACTTTTGGTCTTCAACGCACTCATTAGAAACATCTTCAACTCTTGGTTTCAGTTCTACGTACAATGGGGAAATTAAGAGCAGGCCTCAAAAGAAAAAATTTTTTTGCTAATGCTAGAAACATCTTCAACTTCCTTAATAGGGTAGATATACTAATAATTATCACACGAAGCAGAGATCATGGTGACATGAACTAATTTTTAGCCCAACCAGTAATCGGATCTACACTTATTTGCGAAATGTTCTTGTACGAGGATGGAGAGATGACGAAGACGAAATAGATTCTAGAACTAAAATTATTTAGGTGTTCAATTGTTGGGTGGTTATAGGTAGTGGGTGTAAATAAAAAGTCAATGAGTAGTAATTAGGATATTTAAACTTTAAATGGGTGGTAAATAGGATAACTAAGGGTGGTAATTAAGGTGGGTGGTGATTAGGAAAAATATGGGTGGTGAATAGGTAAAACCAAAAACAAAGATTTTTTTTTTTTGAAACAAAAATCAAAATGATAAAACATGAATTCAGAAACTATTTTACGGAAAAATCGCTTTCTCTTAAAATTACATAAAATTAACAAGTTTGTTGTATTAGTCCTCATAAGTATCTGCATTGTTTATTGTATCACCATATGTATCCATTAAAAAATTCGACTTATTCGGTAAAGAATTAAAAGAAAATTTATTATATTAACACCTACAAGATTTTGATAAAAAATATTTTTTATTTTATACTATATATAGTAATATTATTTTCTATCAAGTAAACAAAAATAAAAATAAAAATGTTAATATGGATACGCTTACGTATCTCAATGGTGTTTACCCATCCCTATGGTCCCGAGATAAACGGCTAAGATTATGAAGATTATATCTTCATCCACGCATGTAAGAAGTTTAGCTACCAATATATCAAAGGATGATAGCACAATACAATAAAAAATTGATCGTAACTACTCCTCCGAATGTTTTACCCTCCTCACTCTCTTATCTCAAATCTCTCTCTCTCTCTCAAGATCTGCCGCCTCCTTCCCTTTGTTCTTTACAAACAGAACCAGACCCACCTTCACCAATCGTTAAACTTCTACTAAACCCTTGTGATCCTATAAAAAAAAGAGGGTATTCATGGAAAACATCTTCCACTTTTGAGTAATAAAACAGAGAGAAAGAAAATGTGGATTGGGATTTTGTTTGCAATCAGAGACTCAAACAAATTTCAGGTACAATTTTTATTGAAACCCTTTAACGATTTCTTTGTGTTAATTAGCTCAATCGATTTAATTTCTTATTTGTTTTTTTTTATATGTTCGATTTTGATTTTTGTATTTTTAATATGAAATTTATTCTCTAGCTCACTAAACCTAGTTCTATCTAATGATTTCATAGTGATTGTGATCTGGCACTTGTGGTGGTGTTGATTCTAATTGCGAAGGTTGTGGTGATAATGGTAGTTGTTTAATTTTGATTGGTTTTGGTGGATAGTTTTCCTGGCTTAGTACAGGGTAATTTTTGGGTGAATTCATGGTTTAAGTTTAGTGATTTTGATGTTCTCTCAATTTAGAATGCTCAAACACTTGTGATTTATTGGATCTCGTTTGTGATATTTAAGTTTTTTAGTTGTGATTTTACAAGATGATGCATTAAGAAATGTTTGAAGAAATTAAAATAATTTGTTTTTGGTATTTATAAGAAATCCTTAAAAATACTTTGGTGAGAAAAATTACTCATTATTGTATTATTAGTTACAATTTAAAACTTTGATTCAGTATTTTTATTTTAGTTTAAGTTTTCAAGTTACAAATGTCAAAATTAAGTTTTTTGTTTTGTTTGATTTTAGTGGGTGAACTATTTGATAAGTTGTCTCAATGAACATAATTTTGTTTGTCTTAACTTTCATAAGTTTAATTGCGTAGTTACCATTCTATTCAATCGAAATTAGTTATGTTAGATTATGGTACATCCAAATGATATTTCAATGATGCTTAGAGACATGTTACCAAGGATGCCGGTGTGATTGCTGGATTAAATATAACAAGAATCATCAATGTGCCAACTGTCGCACTATAGCTTATGGTTTCCTTGACTATAATGGGTGTTGAGTCTGTTGACATGGTAACGGAAAAAAAAACAACACATAAAGAGAAATTATATAGAGTTTTGTGAATATTAATATGCATTTGACCTTACCCACCGTTTCTTTAGTGTAAAAAATCTAGGGCGCTCCTTTTGTCATTTACTTAATTAGTGATGCACTTTTTTTTTCTCTTGCAGGTAAGCCTTTTGAACCATGACATTTCTCATTGTCAACTCCCATACCACATTTCATTTTTTTCTGATGCACTTGATTCTGTTAGATATCTGCCTGTGATTTCAATTTGGACCATTCATAGGCTCACTTATCTAGGGAACGGATGGGAATAGATAGATACCTCTGTGCCAAACATTATGTGAAACTATTAATGCTAACTGAATTGGATTAGTCTTCATATATTTAATATACATTTCAGAGTCATTATATATATGACTACTAACCCAAGTTCGGTCAGCCCACTTCTGCAATAATCACTTCATTAGTTGGTCAGGACTCAGGAGCTGTGGATGCACACATGAAGGATATAAGGTCGTGGAAACTTACATTTTATCTTATTGTTACAAGTATCCTATTGTTACATCTTAATATGTGAAGTAAAAATATCATCGTGATAGCTGCATTTTGATTAACTATATTAAAGAATGATCCAGTGGATCTCTTTGGGCGCACCTCTGATGCAGTATTTACATTTTATCTTGTTTACTTGAAATGAGCTTTAAAGTACTCATTGCATCTACTAATAATGCATTCTGCCATGTAGATTGGAGTCTAGTCCATTACCAAGAGGCAACTCACAAGTTTTCGAACAATAAGGTAACCTGCATTATGTGCTGGTCCTTTCTTTCTTCCATTTAAGGAATTATATTTCGCCAGGGGATTGCAGCCGCCACCGCGACCATCAGTACTGTCCATGTCATAACAATGAGCTATTGTAGGAGGCAGCGAAGAAGGAGCTCCACCACCCCTGAGGCAGAAGTACGTGCTGAAGTTTTGAAGATAAAGTGAAAACGACGACGTGCTACAATCAATGATACAAGCGCAGGCTGATAGAATTCAAGCGCAGGCTGATAGAATTCAAGCGCACAGAATGTGATTTTCAAAAAGATGCAAGAAGATGATGAAAAGTTCACACAAAACATGTAGAATCTGATGCGTACACTCGGGATAAACAACAGTACCGCTGATAGGTCAACTGAAACTTGAATGCTAGATCTGTAGTTGTCACATTGATGTTTAATCTTGGTGTTATCTTTTTACTAGCAACAATATTTATTTATTCGTAGAGTTTATCTATGAGGTGTTTTTTAGTTTGGATATTGTTTCAACAGTTTATTTTAATGGCTAATTATTTTTTATTCAACTAATATTATTTATTTAAATGGTCAATAATAATATAGGCTAAAACTATATTTATTTATTTTTCTGGGATGAATAAATATCGCCGCTAAAACTATTCATGTAACGAAATTGTTTCTTCACTATAAGTATATTTTGAGACGAACAAATTTCACGGCTAAAACTATTTTATGTGACAAATTTGATTCTTTACTATAAATATATATTCGGAGGCGAACAAATTTCGCAGCTAAAATTATTTTCTGTGAAGAATTCGTTTCCTGACTATATATGTATTCCGAGGCAAACGAATTTTGTTGCTAAAACTTATTTTAAGTGATAAAATAATTTTCTCACCAAAAATACCTAGAGTGACAAAATTCTTTGTCACAAAATTAGTGAACAGTGTCAATTTTATTTGCTCACGGAAAGATAGTTTTGGTGGAAAATAGACTTATGTCGCTAATTAAAAAAATTGGTGACGATTTCATAAGGTCGTCACATAACACTTTCTACGACTCACTATAGGTGACGGAATTTTTTGTGCCGCTGAATTCTTTTCGTAACGAAGAAATTGATTTTCGTGACACAATGTTTTGCCACTAAAAGCGACTTTTCTTGTAGTGGTTGATTTACCACAACGTATCTGAAAGGCATTAAGCAGCAATTCTATATTTTGTCCCTCAAACTGTTTCCCATTGTCAGATACCAACTGTGCGGGAATCCCAAATCTGCATATGATATTTTCGAATATGAAGGTAAAGACATCCTTATCGCGAATATGTTGTACCGCCTTCACCTCTGCCCATTTTGTGAAATAATCTGTAGCGACAATTAAATATCTTCTCTGTCCCGTTCCTGGTAAAAATGGTCCCACGATGTCTAAACCCCATTTTCCAAATGGCCAAACACTTGTTGAAGAACTTAATGGAGCTCCTGGTGCATGTATTTTCTTCCCATGCCTTTGACAATCCTCGCAACGCCTTGATACTTGCTTCGCGTCCTCATGCATATACGGCCAATAATAGCCCTGCATTTTTTCTTTATGTGCTAAAGATCTTCCGCCACTATGATTACCAGCATCCCCACTATGCAACATCTTCAATATGACTTCCCCTTCCTTTCTTGTTAAGCATCTGAGTGAAGGCCCATTAAAAGATCGTCGGTATAATGCTCCATCTCTTTATTCATAATTTGTTGCTCGGATTTTTAATTTGTGTGCCTCTAATCTATTTCTTGGGGTTTCTCCTTTCATCAGATATGCATGAAGCTCCACTCTCCAATCTTCTTCGCAAAGTGTTTGTACTCCATCTTCTACTAGCATTACATCGGTTTCTTGTTCTTCTCCTTTATCAATTGACGGCATCAAAAGTGTTTGTATTTTAATGTTTCTCGCAGTCGGATCTGTCATCATACTTGATATAAAGGAAAAAGCGTCCGCGAGCCTATTATTTCTCCTTGATATATGTCTCCACTTTATTCTTGGTATCTGCATCGACAACTCGTCAACAAGTTTCTTATATTTTTGCATAGACAATTCATTTATGGCATATTCTTCTTTTATCTGGCGAATTGCCAATTGTGAATCACTGGTAATCCTCACATTCTCCGACTTCATTTCTATTGCAAATCGCAAAGCATGTATTATAGCTTCATATTCTCATTTCATTATTTGTTGATGCAAACTCCGATCTCGAATGAAAGAGCTATTTTATTGCCCTGGCGATATCACAACAATTCCTATTCCATTTCCTTCTCCATTTGATGACCCATCTACTAATATTTCCTATCTATTCGGATTCACAACAAATCTTTTGGATCTCCATGTTCTTCTTCTACATCCATCATTTCTTCCACTGATTCATCCTCTTCCAAAGGAAATTCTGCTAGAAAGTCTGCGACAACCTGTGATTTTGGTGAAGATAGTATTTCATATTTGAGTTTGCAATGACTTATTTGAGCATTCCATCTCTCAACTCTTCCCGACCTCTTTGAATTCTTCATCACTGATTCTATTGGTACTTTTGTCACCACCTTGACAACATGCGCTTCAAAATATATACGAAGTTTAAATGTTGCATAAACTAATTCCAAGATTAATTTTTTAATTTTTGAGTAATTCCTTTCTGCAGCATTGAAAGTTTTGCTTATGTAATAAATTGGTTTTTCTACTCCTGCGTCTACTCGCAGTAATACTGCACTTAATGCATGCGAGGTTGTCTCAAGATAGATCAATAATTCCTCTACTTCTTCTGCTTTTTGCAAAATTGATATATTCATTAAATGTTCCTTTATTCCTTGTAAGGCTTTCTCGCAGTCATCTATCCATTTAAACTTCGACCCATTTCTAAGGATATTGAAGAAGTGTTTACATTTATCAGATGATCGCGAGATGAATCTCCCTAGCGAAGCTAACAACCCATTTAACTTCTGAACATCTTTTACTGTCGCCGGCGTTGGCATATCGCGAACTGCTTGTACTTTTTCTGGATCGACTTGAATTCCTTATTTGGATACAATGTACCCTAAAAATTTTCCAGATGCGACTCCAAAATTACATTTTTCTGGGTTTACTTTTATATTAAATTGCCTCATTTGTACAAAAATTTCTTTCAAATCTTGTACATGGTCTTTTGCTTTTTTACTTTTTATTAACATATCATCTACGTATACCTCTAATGTTTTGTGTATCCATCTCGCGAACACCTTTTCCACCATTCTTTGGTATGTCGCACTGAAGGCATTTCATAAGCCAAATGGCATTTTTGTATAACAAAGACAATCCTCTTGGAGCAAAGAAAGCGAGATGTTCTTGATCTTCTTCAACGAGAGGAATTTGATTGTAACCCTTATATCCATCAAGAGATGATATCCTTTCATTTCCCGCGCCGCTTCAACCAATTGTGGAATATCCGTAACAGGAAACTATCTTTAGGACAAGCTTTGTTTAGATCAAGTAAAGTCTATACAAATTCTTATTCCTTTTTTCTTCTTTGGGACTATAACCATATTTGCTATCCATTCGGGATATTTTGCTTGTCTAATGATTCCTGCGTCCAACATTTTCTGCAATTCTTCTTCTATTTGAGGATGATATGCTGTCGCGATCTTTCTAATTCTTTGTTTAAATGGTCTTACATTCTTGTCAATTTCCAATTTATGGCAAACCACTGACGGATCTATACCAGGTATTTCATCCATATCCCACGCGAAGATATCTTTGTAATTTCGCAGCAAATCAACAGTTCTTCTTTCTTTATCCGCTTCCATTTTAGTCCCAATTTTAAGATTTTGGGTTCCTCCTCGGTTCCAACATTTACTTCTTTTGTTTGTTCTGCTGCGATATAACTAGACTTCGGTTCTCCCATTGGAGTTGGTCCTTAATTTCACTTTCTTCGCGAACTCACTCCCTTTTCCTATGATTTCGCTAGGTATTCCTTTTCTCTCTTTTGCTCTTATCGTGTAAACTCTAAATTCTTCTTCTTTCTTAGCTGCTTTTATCATCTTCCTGCGATCTTTTCGCTTCTTCACTTGCTCTTCATAATGCTTTACTTCGATTTGATGATATATTCTTCCTTTATCTATATCTCCTTTGATTTCACCAATTCCACTCGGCATAGGAAATTTGATGCACTGATGAAATGTCGATGCTACCGCCTTAATTTCATGTACCCAAGGTCTCCCTAATAGTATGTGATACGGCGATTCCATATCCACTACACTTAATGTTACCTGTGTTTCAACTTCTCCGAGTAAAATTCGTAATTTTATCTCTCCTTTAGGTATTGTTATGGATTTTCCAAAACCATGGATATAATACATTGGGGAACTCATTTCTTCATCTTTATATCCTAATTTTTTGTAGGTATGGTAAAACATGATACTCACCAAACTCCCTGTATCCACCAAAGTTCTATTTATTGCCCATTCTTCCGCTGCTTTTACCGATTCTTCTCTTTTTTTGCTTGCATTTATCGTGATCACTAGTGGAGATGTATGATTCAAACTTTCTCTAGGCACTTCTGCCGCTGTGAACGTTATTTTCTGTTTTTCCCATTCCTTCAGGGACGATGTCTTCTCATCATATATAATCTTCTTTCCCTCAAAATCTCGTTTATGTATCCTTCCTCTAATACTTTCATGAAATTCATTGATCATTGCTTTTGTAATTGAGCTGTGCTCCATATCTTCATTATATTCCTTGTTTCTTATCTCCTCTACCTCATCTGATTTAACATTTTCCTTTCTCATTTTCTTGATTTAAACAATTTTAACCGCACTCTTCGATCTTCAACTTCTTTCCTCCCTGTTTCTAGCGCATATGTAGTTGCAGGAAATCCCACACTACACCCCTCATTGGATTCTACTCAATTAACTCATTTTGAATATGAATTGCTATAGATTTTATTGATGATTCTCTTGAAATGTTTACAAAGAACGTTAGAACAGAGTTAAGGAAATTACAATCACTCCAAAGTTTCTCTCTCCTAATATCTTGCATAACAATTCAAAAAGACCTCCCCCTGCAACAAACTTACTCGATTCTTTATATAGGGTATTACATAATGGATGACAGCTAAGCTGTCCTTTATTTTCGGGAATCCTTCGCGAGGTGTCACGAGTATATAAGTCTTTGTCTTCGCGACTCTCCTAAATCTCGCCAAGTATTCACACCTTTCTCATGTACTGGCTGTCGTCATCTGATGCGTCATTTATTTTTCATCCCTGCGACGTCTTCGCAATGCCGTCGTTTATTATTCTCGCGACATATTGATGTCGCGATATTCTGGTCCTACAGAGATATATAAGAACAAATGAGTTTTGGGCTTTTGGATCCAAGTATTAGCTCTCCTTATATAGAGAAAAACCTCAACGACTAGTTTTTTTGAAATCACCCAAACGTCGGCATTGAAGTAAATGTGACATAGCATCTTGAATGGGTTAAAAGGTGTAGTCTATACCATTAGATGTTCATGCTGGTACTAGTTAATTTCTTCACAGAGAAATATGCAACTTATACCGGCATTGAATGTTTAATCGCGACTATGTCGGTATTTTTGAATTTCAAAAAAAAAAACGGCTAGTTTTTTGAAAAATAAGACCGTTGGAGATTCATTTCTATATAATATGTTTACATATTATAAACTTGTTAAAAATCTTCAACCAGTAGGCAATTGAAATATGTTTACATATTCGGGTTACCGTAATCATGAATAAACTTGTTAAAAATCTTCAACCACATGGAATCCCACGTGATGTTATCTATAGTTGAAGGACGAGTTTTGGCGTACCATGCTTGGATGATTGCTAAATTTTCCTCGGACTCGAACGATGCCATTTGTTGTATGTGGGATTGGGTACTATACTAAGCTATTTATTGATGATTATTCTAGGGTTAAGGGTTTCTAAGTTAAGAGGCTCAAGGAGATATATAAGAACAAATGAGTTTTGGGCTTTTGGATCCAAGTATTAGCTCTCCTTATATAGAGAAAAACCTCAACGACTAGTTTTTTTGAAATCACCCAAACGTCGGCATTGAAGTAAATGTGACATAGCATGCCGGCAGCTGGTTCCGGTGTAGTCTATACCATTAGATGTTCATGCTGGTACTAGTTAATTTCTTCACAGAGAAATATGCAACTTATACCGGCATTGAATGTATTACCGCGACTATGTCGGTATTTTTGAATTTCAAAAAAAAAAAAACGGCTAGTTTTTTGAAAAATAAGACCGTTGGAGATTCATTTTTATATAATACCCCCCCCCCCCCCCCCCCCCCCCCATTAATTTGGAAAAATCTACATAAATCACCCACCAAATCACAAAAATCATTCTCTCAAGAAATAAAACACAAAAAAATAGATCAATCAAGCACGGTTAAAGCTTCACAAGCGATGGGAGATTCATCATCAAGCTCTATTTGCAAAGTAAGTAGATTGAACATTACTAACAATATATGGACACTTAAAATCTTCAATACTATGACGCATAACTAATATAATCTTCTCTTACAGAATCATCCTTCCAGGTGTCAAATTTGCAAGTCACCTTCTCATCTAGCCATGGACTGTCCTTTTATTTATTCAAAGTGTAGAAGTTGTGATCGCCAGGATGATGCTGAAAATGGAAGAATGTTTCTAAGGTGTTTGAATTACCCAAAGTGCGATGAGTTTCAATGGTTTGACAAAGCTGTTGAACTAGCAGAATCAAGAGAAAACCACAAAGGCCAATGCAAGCCTATTGATGGGTGTGATGGGTGCTATATGAAGGGAAAGGAATATGTTGAAAGAGAGAAGATGAACCAATGAAGATGTTTCTTGACACCGAGATTCCATACGATGTCTTCGAAGATATTCGCGAAAGGCTCAAAGGTTCCGCAATTGTTGAAAAGGGATGGCTTACTAAATAGGAGATCATCTTAAACCAAAAGTGCTCCATTACCATGTTTTAATATGTTTTAATTGAAAGTTTGAAATCTAATGTAATAGATTATCTAGGAATGAAATAAATAGAGCATTCGTAACCTATTTATAATCAACACCGGCATAGTATATTTATCAAAAACCAAAGCAGGAATTGTACAAAACTATGGAAGAGTAAGAAAATCAGAATTTCGGCTTGAATAATTCTTTTAATGACGGAAATATCCAAAATCTACACAAAAACATGGTCATTTTCATCCATTATGGTCGGCATGGATTTATAGAAAATTGTTCCGTGCCGACATAAATTCCGGCATAAAATTTATATTGCTTTTAATGCTGGAACTACCCATAATCTACACAGAAACATAGTCATTTTCATCCATTGTGCTCGGCATGGATTTAGAGGAAATTGTTCCGTGCTGGCACAGGCGCCGACATAGAATTTAAATTGGTTTTAATGCCGGAAACAACTACCGGTGCTGTGGAACTTAAACATTTGAATGCCGGCGCTTCTCGTGTAAAGAAAACTTACAGAGACAATATTTTACTAGAAATCTAAACATGTTCAACATAAACCAACCAACTGAATCGTGCCTAAATGTTCTTCATCAAAGTATCGTAAACCAAAAGTAAACCAAAAAACTAAAGATTTCAACCAAAAACAAGTTAGAAATTGTTCAAAACATAACAACCACCATCCAAATAATGAAACACAACTATAGAGTTCATCACTAGATCTTTTGATTCTTGAAGACGGGCGCCTTCCTTGTTTCCCCAAACAAAGATCTTTTACTCGGGTCTTCAATTTTATCAAGCTTTTCCATGACTTCCTTCATTTATTCAAGGGATAGCACCTCTCCTTCCTCGTACTTGCAACCTAACATCTTCTTCAACTTTCCAAGCCGACGCCGCTAGTTTCATACATACATACAACACATAATTAGTACATATATGCTAATGTAAGATTATGTGTACATTAAATGACTAAGCAATTAACAATACTTACTAGAAATCCAACGGGTATATTAAGTTGGGACATCGTACGTGGTGCCTTTATAGGAGTTGGAACGGGAGGGTTTTTCTGGGGTGGAACTTGGACGTCTTCCGAGCGCACGACAATAGGATATGACCATTCCAAGTAATCATGAATGTAGTGTGGGTCGTCTTCATCACTGTTGTTCACAAGCTCCCAATTAGTAGTATCTACCAAACGACGTGGTTCCCTATCCCTCAAATGTGTTGGTTCTGGAGTTGGATCATACACTACCCCTCAACTTTGTGGAACTTGTCATGCACTGAGAAAAATCAAGAATGTACCTTTAAGTCGAGGCTATCATGCATCTAGGTAATTGCTTGTATCCAAGTTGCCGCATCATACGTCGAGGATAATCCATAACGTATCCCTTTGGGTAGAACAAAGGCCCTTAGTAAAATGCAATCTTATAAAACCTCATGTATTGGCGGTTCTCTCTAGCCTCCTTGTAAGGGTCGAACACAACATCTTTGGTAGTCATCGCGTCCAGAGCCAATCTCATTTCTGTCAGTCAAAGATCGTTACCGGGCTTGGGATGGCAGTTGAACTCGTATCTCTTGGCTCTAGGCTCCTCGGGGTCATCAACGGGAATAAACTTCAAGAAGGGTTTGTCCTTGAACAATGTTGGGAAATGTTCATAAGCCCACACCTATACAAATGTGAAATGGTACATATAAAAATCAGTAAATTTTGTTTTTAAATTCATGATAAGGGTACATGTGAACAATATAAATAAGAACATTAGTTTAAAAACAAAAATACCTGGAGTAGAGTGAAATTCCCAACAAATTGGTTTGCAACCGCCTTAGAGGCCTTCTCATCTCCGCCATCAAATGTGCCATTGCCACGGTGCCCTATGAATAGGTATCCAAGTACTGAAGGTAGTTTGCACTAACCCTGTTGGTACTAGTGTAAGGGAATACCCTAGTGCCCAAGATGAATAACAGGTACGCAGCGGCTGTATAACGAATCTTTGTGGGATCCCATCCACCCTTGAAACTTCTTTCCTTCATCTTTTCAAACTTCTTGCCTTCATCAAGATGAATAACAGGTCAGCTTGATGTTCTTTGTCCTACTAGCCTTACTTACATAGAAGATTTCCACGGAAGTTTTGTAATCCCAACCAAACAACTTGTTAGTAAGCTCGTGCAACTTCGTCCATTCTAGCTCAAAAGAATGATTATCTCGTTCTGCAATTGATTTGCCGATAACTTCCAAGCCTAGAATGTTCGAGCATCTTCGAGGATCAAGGTCATCTCTCCAAAGCGGGAAGTCCATGGTATCAGTTTCACCATGATACCTTTCGACGAAGCAATTGACTGTCACAATATCTGGATTCACATAATTTTCAACCAAATGATATAGACCGGAATCCTTTACTATTGCTTGGACCTCTTCATGCTCCAAAGACAAATCCCAATGAGCCGCGGCTTGGTTTCGGAAAACACACATAACCTTCGTATGATCCTACAATTAGGAGATAATACGATTAAGAGATTTCGCATAAATACAAAACAATACATATGCACGAGATAGAAATTCTTACATAGGTCTGATATATAGTACGAGGCCATGAGTCCTTGTAGCCAAATAGATACTCCGTATCAAAAGAAGATGCGCCCCAAAATTTACCACGTTCAAGGTCGGGTATCATGTCATCAATATGAGGAAGGTGCGAACCTTTAACTTTTACTTTGCCTTTGCCTTTCCGCTTGCCTTGTGTGGGTTGTTGACTTGGACCACCTTGTTCCACTACCCCTTGGCTTTGGTTTGCTAATTTAGTTGGATCAATCTCATTGTCTTCCTCCTCACTTTCCTCTTCATCTTATTCACGGATTACGATTTTACTACGATCACGACCACTCTCTCAAATATCCCCTCTTGTCTCAGCACCCAAACGCTTTTTGTTATTCCCTCGAGGAGGCAGAGACTGAGGAGTATCAAGACCATCCTTCCTTTTTTTCTTAGTGACAGCAGCTTTAGCTTTTCATTTGTTAGCCTCATTTGCTTTGGCTTCCTTTGCTTTAGATCTATTTCAAAAGAAGCACGAAATAAATATAAGACAACTAACTTTCATTTCTAATACCGGCATAGATACACCACATTGCGACATAGAATCATCACTACCGGCATACATAAAAAAGGTATCGAACATGCCGGGAAGTAGTACCGGCATTGAAAAATAGTTTTTGAGGATGCCGGTACACTTTGGGAAATTCCTGGAATACAAAATACTAATACCAACATAAACGTAAAACAAAAACCCATACCGGGACTTAGTACTCGGAATGAAAAAAAAATATCGAAGATGCCGGTAATAATTCTGAAGTTCCTGGATACTAAAACTCCAGCGCCGGCATGGAATCTAAACTACAATGTATGCCGGTACAGATGAAAAAATTCTAGGATTTTCTGAAACTAAGTTCCGGCGTGGTATTCAACCTAAATTAAATGCCGGTATAGACTGCCGGTGTGGTCTTCATCCTAGATTGAATGCCGGTATTCGTTCCCGGTGTGGTATTCATACTAAATTGAATGTAGGAAGCAATTTCGGTTTGGTATTCATCATAGATCGAATGCCGGCACTTGCTTCCGGTGTGGCATTCATACTAAATTGAATGCCGGAATTACTGAAACTCAATAGTTCCAGATAGGGTTTCGCGATTTTGACCTAAACCCATAGCTACAAATCGATTGAAACACTAATTAAACAGTTTTAAATGACTTACCTTCTCACAGAAGCCATATTTCTGAGTAGTTGATCGTCCGATAACTCTTGTTCTTCTTCTTCTAGCTCTTGAGAAATTATAGCAAGTCTTGATTTTAATTTCTCTTCACCAATTTTTGACTTCGATTGGGCTTCTGATTTCCTTCTTGGAGGCATGGTTTTGATTCAGGTAGGTTAATCGACGAAGAATTTTTTGATTTAACGATTAATTGTCGATGAACAACGATGAAGAAAAAAAAATCGAAACCTAACCCTAACTGAGAATGCCGGAACTAATAGAGAAATGGGGGATATTTTATTTGGTTTTTGATTTTATGTTTTAGTTGAAAGGGTATAACAGTCTTTTCATAATGTTTTTTAATTAATCTAAGGGTGTTTTAGTATTTTCGGCCAAAAAAAACCCTTAGTAGACAACTTTGGTTGGGGGAAGTAATTTATATCCCCCAATTAATTTTGATATCCCCAATTGCGCGTTCTTTGGAAACTGTGAAGCTGAGTACACACCGAGGAGGAGACTCATTCAATTCTTACTTTTCAAAAGTACCAGAACAACATGATTAGCGTACGTGTATAAGAACATTTATATCGTGCATATACTTGCATCTTGTAACTTATAAAAAGGTGACACGGAGATAGCGAGACAATTACTTGGTCAAGATAATTTAAACAGAGGAAAAGTATAATGGTTCTCGCAATCTGAAAAAAAATATGAGATATTGGAGTACACTAAAACAAACAACTCTATATTTTGAGCGCATCACTCTATCATAAATGTTCCCAGAAATTTGAATTTAAAAGAGTAAGGTGATAATTGGCAAGTGTTATGATGGTTAATAGCATCGAAATTGATAATTTTTACTGAAATATAAACATCCTTCTTGTCGGCTCACAGAACAAGTCGTAGCAGACATTTTGATTTTTGACGTTGTTGTCTACATCTGTTGCATATATGTATAATATTATTAAACTTTAGTTAAATCCGATAAGCTTTATTATTATTCTTATTTTCAATTTATCATGTCTTATTCATTTTCTTCGTAACAATAATTCAACAGTTAATAAAACTCAATATTCAAAATTTTGATGGAAGAAATTTTATAAAGTTTAAGTTTTTATTCATAAATAATCTAACTCATGATTACTTTCAATGATAACTCACAACACAAAATTGGTCAAAAAGACCAAAATCAACAATTCCTGGGTGAAAAAGACACTCAGGTTTTGATACTGTTTAAATAGCCAAAAATTAAAAAGATACTGTTTAAATGGACAAAAATTTAAAAATATGCAGGATGTAACCAGTTTCATCCTGTCCATTTTCAAAAAAAAATTTCTTATTTTTATTTTACACAGGATGCATCCAGTTTCATCCTTGCTATTTTTTTAAGTATAAGCCAGGATGAATCCAGTTTCATCCTTGCTATTTTTTTTTGGCTATTTCACCCGTACTTTTTTTCACTCGTCCATTTGAACCGTGTTTTACATTTTTTTGGACAAATGACCCATTTTCTCTAACTCAAAAGACTACCTTCATCTCGCATATTATGGCCACCAGAAATGATTTATCCCTGACTCGTGCCTCAAGATTCTGCCACTCCTTAGGTAACTTTTTTTTTTTTATTTTTTTTTTTTGACAGGAAGGTTGTATTATTCTTATATTTAAAACTTCCGAATCAGTTACATCCAGGGGAGGATTTTTTTTTTGAACAATTAATTGGGGGATATTTCACTGTAGCTGCCGACATGGTTTTCCAATGTCGGTTATCCATCAATCATGCCGATTTCATTGAAAAAACATGTCGGCAGCTACAATAACAGTATCCCCCAATTAATTTATGTATCCCCCAATTACTTTAGTCTCCAATTTTTTTTTTTTTTAATTTTTTTGCTCAATAATGTGGTACCCATCTAAACCATAAATCTAAAAAGTGATGGTGTGTCCGATGAGTCCAGGCTGAACAACTACATATTATGCGGGAACAACACACATGGAGAGAAGCTTTTGGATATATAACGCTTTTTCGAGCAACATGAGGTATGTAGCATTACCGATAGACCACAATAGTCCTGTCACTTGTTATTCTGGGTCTAGAGATCCGAGTCCCTGGTACCAACTTCTCAAATACTCATTAATCCGAACTAGATTGACTTACTGCGGGTTCAGTCCCACAATTTTTCTTGGGAGGGCCCATTTTTCAAATCTAACACGCTACTGGCCAAGTTTTAGAATCCCTCCCTCTTCAATGTGGGATGTGAACCACGGGATAAACCCTGGGATAAGGCCTCTTCCTATGCACATGCCAAAAAAATGGTGTTTGGCATGCCAGGTGGCATGCCAAACTATTTGCGCCATTATGGGGAAACCGAGCGATCGAATCCCTATTGAGGATATTGACAATATCGACGGCCGATAAAGTGAATATCATTTATCGATATTATGTATATCATTGGCGATATTCACTCTAGCGAAGAATTGCTATTTATTCATCGCTATAAATAGGTAACTTTCAAACTCAACACTTACCCCAAATTTTTTACACAAAAATTTCTCTTCTTCTCAATCTATTATTCTCTTTTCTCAATCTAATTTATTTCTTCTATTTTATCCAAATGGCACAATTAACCCAACTTGATTCGGCAACACAACTTGATTTTTCTGGAGTAGTACTTGAAGGTGCCGTTGAGAAGATATGTGATAGATTTAAAGAAATAAGTAAGAAGCAAAGAAGTCTCCAAGTTTTGGATATCAACCAAGTCAAAACCGCAACTAAGAGAAGGCTAAGAAAGGTTAAAGGCAAGGAAAATCAAGGCAAAACAAATTTGAAGCCAAAGAAGAAGATAAACAAAGGAGACTCTGTTCATGAGCGCATTGATTGGAAGTTTAGTGAAATGAAGAAGATGAACAAGATGAAAAACATTGTTCCAAATTTTTTTTTTTAGAGTCTTTCCAATTATTGTCTAGTTTTATGTCTTGTAAAATGACTATTTTAATTATATTGAAGTTTTTAATTAAATGATACTACCTCCGTCCCACTATTAGTTGACCTAGTAGCACAATTTAAAAATGATTTATTTCTCAAACTATATCACGGATATTTATAAATTTTATATTATCGGAAAGAATTTTAAAACACCTACGTAACGTAGGGATGGCAATGGGGCGGGTATGGGGCGGGGACCTTGAATCCCATCCCCTACCCCGTTCAAAAAACCAAAACCCATCCCCTACCCGTTCCCCAAAAGAATGGGGCGGGGACGGGTATGGGGAATCCCCGTAGGGGATGGGTTTCCATGGGTTACCATAACATTACAATAAATATTTAAAATTTTGTAAATAATTATAATTTAAAAATAATTATAATGGTTCAAACAATGATACTAACTTAAGCAGTGCATTTTGAAATTTTAAGTTTATAATAACCAACTAAAATTGAAAAATAAATGAAATAATTGATCCACAATTAAGTACTATGGTTCATTTTACTTCTTAGTTCCTCATTATTAACCATCTTCCTCCATGTTAATCATCTCATCATGATCTTCTTCGTTATTTTCCAAAAAGTTCCTCGATTAGATATAATAAGTTATGGTATGGGGCGGGTATGGGGTGGGGACTGAATCCCATCCCCACCCCATCCCCGCATCACTACTTTCGGGATTCCCCCGCACCCCCGCCCCGTTCCCGATTTATACGGGTAAAACCCTAACCCATAGGGGCGGATCCCCACGGGGATGGGTTTGGGTGGGGCAAATTGCCATCCCTAACGTAACGAGTATAAATATGAATATCAAATTATATAAAATCAACTATTAATTAGAAAAAATTAAAAAACAACTAGATCATCCAATAGTGGGACGGAGGGAGTATTTAGTGGGAGAGAGATGAATAATTTTTATGACAGAGAAGAGGTGACATTATGCAACTCCAGAAAATAAAATCACCAAATTTAAGTTGTTTATAAATTTTCTTGATAGTCTTTTCCTATAAAAACTAATCAATTTAAAGCATCTTAGACATAATAATCAATTGAGAAAATAGGGATCACCCGTTCAAATCCCCAGACAATTTATATAAACCCAAATACAAATTTCAAGACCCGATATATATTCAATAAAAACTAATTCATACCCTATAATGCATTTCAAATTGATCAAACCACAAGCCATCTTAAATGAAATTAAACTCAATAATTGAAGAGGAGGATTATGATGATGATCGAAGATTATCTTCGGAGAAAACATTAAAGAGATGAAGACGTTCAACATTCATCAGTGTATTGATATTTAATTTCATCCATTCTTTTATCATTGTTTAGATTATCCGAAGCACCTTAGATCTTTGAAGTTATTGTTGCTATGGAAAGACGAATACAAAGATGGAAGAGAAAACTTGCAGAGGGTTTTGGTTGCAGAGAAAAGTTTTTAGTGGAAATTGAATTATTATCCCTACTTTTTATGGGTCTTCATAATTATCCTTATCAACAATATTTATATCCCTCTATCTTTAAAAAGAATCTGATTTTATTAATTATCCCATAAAATACCCTCTATACATTTCTAAAATTTAAAGGACTCGTCATTCCTTTTCGTTTCGGATCTCAGTAACTTTCTCTCTTATTTTCCCTATGAACAATCACCGCCACCACCTTCTTCATCTTCCCGTTAACAATCACCGCCACCACCAGTAGTAGGATTTAGAGAGTTAGAGTTTGATCAACATCAGTTAGTATGATTCACTAAAAGGTATGTTGTATCACTTTCTCTTCTTACTCTTCTTAAATTTAAATTAGGTTTTCATAAAATTGGGGGTTTTGCAAATTCAAGAAATTGTCATAATACGGAACTTGTGAATCATATGGGAAGGTCAATGTTTGAGTCTAGATTGTTTTATCTTCAAGTCATTTTGAATCTGATGAAATTATTTGAGAAAGTAATTAGAAACCCTTTTTTAAGATTTTGTTAATTTGTTCATATTGTTCTGAGATTGTATGGATCATTTTTTTTAAACTTAAATTGTGGTTAAGTTCTGGATATAGGGTATGTAGTGAAAGAATCATGCCAGGGTAGGGCAATTGCCCCTGCATTGTAGTTCATTTCAGTTTTTAACTCAATTCTTAAAATGAAATTTGCTTATTTTAGCATTTGGATTAGGTTATGAAATGAAAGAATTGTGTCACTGTTGGGGCGATTTCCCTTGGGGTGCTAGTTTAGTTTTTATCCTACTTTCCATCATCAACTGTGAAATGTTGATCAATTGTTCTACTTTTGTATTTAGCCACGAACCATGCATGTCCTTTTTTAGGGAAGGGGAAACATCGTACCATGTGTTCTTGAAGTTGTTTATTACTTAACTTGATTTATTTATTTTTCCGTATGAATTCCGTGTATTGTGATCATGTTAGCTTCATCTCGATGCAGGAGCTGATGCAGTACTTAATGTTTCCTTCCATCCCCTTCAAATGCTCTATTGGAGATTAATGTTCCTCTTGTGTTTAAAGGGAATATGTTTCTCCTGGATTAAGAAAAGGTATGTCCTAAATATACTGCCATTTTTCATTGTTTATTCTTGTGTGCAGAAAAACTATCTTTCTCTAATGTGCAAATCATATATTTCATTTTGATATCCTGTTGTTTCATGCTAAGTCTGTTCGTATTTCGTTTTAAGTTTGCAGCTCACCTGTGAATGGCTGGTCGCTGCTAGCTAATGTGAAATTTTGTTGTTATTTGTATGTTTTTATGGGATCAATTGTTGTTGCTGATCCATCTATGGGATCAACTCCTGTTGTTGATCCAATTTTTTATGGGATCAACTATGGTTGTTGATCCATCTATGGGATCAACTCCCGTTGTTGATCCAATTTTTGATGATGTATACGGAGGTGGTTTTGGTTGGAATGATGAAATTGGTGTTGGATTTGGTTCTGGTTGTTCTTGGTGGTGGTGGCGGTGGTGGAAGCGATGACGGTGGTGTTTATGAAGCTACAAGTAATGATCAATTCTTGTTGTTTTTATGTTTTTATGGGATCAATTGTTGTTCTGGATCCTTCTATAGGATCAACTCCTGTTGTTGATCCAATTTTTTATTGGATCAACTATGGTTGTTGACCCAATTTTTTATGGGATCAACTATTGTTGTTGATCCTTTGAACTCCTATTGTTGACGATATTTCTTTGGATAAGTATAATCATGCTTGTAGTTTAAATCATGCTTCGTAGTTTAAATCATGTAAATTTCTTCCTATGTTGAACTTGTGGTGCAATGGTAGCATGGTTGACTCCATGTCAGATGATGCGTGTTCGACTCACGCCAAGTTCACTCCATTTTACATGAATCAACTTTCATTGTTGATCCAATTTTAATGGATCAACAATGGAAGTTGATCCAATAAATTGGATCAACTTCTACTGTTGATCGTTTTTTTTTGGATCAAATATTGTTGGTTCTATTTTTTTTTTTGGATCAACTGCTGTTGTTGATCCAAAAATATCTAAACCAATGGCGATGGCGGTGACGGCGACGAACTAATGGTGGAGGAGTGGTGTAACGGTGGGGTAACGGTGGTGGTGAAGGAGTGGTGGTGGTGAAGGAGTGGTGGTGGCGGTTGTTTAAGGTGGTGGTGGAGGAGGACTGTTGGTGGTGTAACGGTGGTGGTGAAGGAGTGGTGGTGGAATATTGGTGGTGGTGGCGGTTGGTAGGTGGTGGTGGAATGATAGTTGAATGTTGGTGGTGGTGGTGGTAGTGCTAGTGGTGAAGTGGTAGAGGAAAAAATTTGTGGTATTTTGAAATAAAGAAAAATATTATATGGGTGAGGGTACTAAGGTAATCTAATATTAAATGGATAAGGTTATAAAAAAGTAGGGACATATTTATTGTTGTATAAGGACATATTTATTGGGTGTCAAAAACAGGGACATATAAATAATGTACCCAAGTTTTTATTTCTCTCTCCCTTTTGAAACTGATACGTGGAATGAATAAAAACTAATCGACTGGCCACATCACTGCCCAGCTCAGCATGCGTGAAAGCAACGAGCAAGTAGCGTTGCGCCTAGCGCAACCTTTGATTTAATATTTACTAGAAAATGTCGATTTGAGTACTAGATTAGAACTCTGACAAGTTTGTGGTGGTGGAGCGCAAAAGGTCAAGGTGGACCAAAATTTATGGACCAATTAAATCAAGCCAAAAAGCCCACTCCACCAAATTCTATGGGGAAGGAAAGGTGGACCTATTTAGTAATAGACCACCCAGCATCTCCAATAGAGGGAGAATCTTTTTATTTTTCATGACACATATGATTTTAGACCCTCGATTAACATAAATTCGTCTCCAATGGTTGAATCCTACAAACTAGGAGGATGTGAAAATAAATATGGGGCTAATTGGACTTTAGTACTCAGGTTTTGCCCAACACTAGGCTTTGGTCTAATATTTGTCCAACGTTAGTATTTGGTACCTGGACCAGATACTGACTTGCATTGATTGGTTAAATCTTGACTTCGGTTTCATAATTATTAAAAAAGTTTATATAAAATTAAATAACTAACTGATTACAATTATATCCTTCACCCCACTAATATTTACATAGCAACCGTTCAGTGTTCGTCCTCCTCCAAACTTTCGCCGCCGCACTATCAACAAGAGAGAAGAAAACACATCCTCCCCATTAAAACATCACGACCATCTCATCACATCAAACCAAAACCATAAAACTCATCTTCGATTGCCTTAGATGAACGACTCCATCTTCAGAACCATACAAACCCCTTTGTTCCCTGTTGTCTTCTTCTCAAACTCATGCTAGTAGAAATTTTTTTTCGACACCAATAACATCAACTTCTCTCAGTCACTTGACAATCAGCCACCACAACTATTCAATCTCAACAACAAACAAGCATCGACAAACCATTACAAACACAAAAGAACTCCATTTTTTTTTCAATCCTTAAAAATCAAATTACATGAATCAAAACATAATTGTTCAATTTCACAAATTCACTATGGTTAATATCATTTAATTTCACATATTCCCCATTTAAACCCTAATTTCAACAATAAAATACACTAATTTTTGAATTTTCCAAAATCAGTAAACCATAAGTTCAATTGAAACAAAATTAATCAAATTCAACTGAAATTTCGTTGGAATAATCAAACACAAAAATGGGTTTCCACTGTTCTTCAGCTCTGCAATAACAATACCACTTGGTTCTTTCTCGATAATTTAATCTTCTCTGTAATCTATCAGATAAAGTAAACCATCTTCAGTTCAAAACTGAATATGCATCATTATCTTCACAACCCCTGTCCTAACATACATCTAAATTTGCACTTCATGTTCTTCTCTGCATCAAGAATACTGAACTCGTCCTCCTAGCTCGCTTACTGAAATCGGACATTAAATCAACTACCATCTTCGATTCAACCAAAATCATTCAAATCCAATCAAAATATTACCCCCGAAATCACCATAGATACAACTCTTATTTGTTCAAGTCTTCATCCCTGAACTCCTCCATTAAAACCCATCTCTAATCTTGCAAACCCTAATTTCTTCTTTTTGTCTCTCCAACGATTCAAACCAGGGATGATTTTTTCTCGAATTAACAAAACCATTTTCATGGCAGAGACACCAACAAACTTCTTGTAATATTCAAGAACAATTCCTTCCTCAATATAGATTTATAGCTGCAGTAGAGAGTATATAGAAGGAGAGGAGAAGAATTGGGAATGAATAATCTCGATCTAGTTTCAGGGAATAAGCCCACCTCAAGGGTACACTTGTAAATTCGTTATTTCTATAATATTTTTATTTTACAAATTTATTAAAGTCCGGTCATAAACAGTCAATTTGAGTCAACGTTTGGTCCAGGTACCAAGCCCTAATGTTGGATAAATGTTAGACCAAAGCCTAGTCTTGGACAAAACGTGAGTACCAAAGGCCAATTATCCTATAAATATGAAGGTGTTCAAGAAAGTCTTATTTACACCTTCACTTGCACCTCCACGTCATATTTTCATTTATTTTATTTTTTTAGAAATTAGTTAAAGTAAAAATAAACTGTTAAGATTTTATCATACAAAATATATTAAGGATTAAACCCTTCACTATTGGAGATAGTTTCTTCACCATGGGGTCCTATATTTACAGTATGTGTAAAATCTCCTAAATAAAGGTCTTAAATAGACTTCCACGTAGGATTTTTTACACCCACAGTTGGAGATGCTCTAACAAAGTGGATAGAGGGTGGCTAGTGCCGGTGAAAACTGACCCATAAGTAATCACAAAATGAGAGAAAAGTAAGGTTAAACGCTTATCCTGATTTTTCTAAGAACCCTAATTTGGGGCATACAAAAAAATTTGGGGGCATACGAGATATGATGGCACCCAATGCAAAATTATAAGGGCTGCCATAATGATGCTTAAGTTACTATAATACCCCTTCCTAGTTTAAATTACATTACTACCCTTCCACTTAATTAAAATCTAATCCTAAAACTTTCCCACTAATTAACCCATCCCACTAATTAACTACCCTCCCACTAATTAACTCACTCATTAATCCTAAAACGGTTAATTAAACAAAAAAAAAAATTAAAAGTTTTAAAAACTAAAAACCCTTCTCTCTCCCTCTTCTTCTCATCTTCTTCTCCAAAATTTCTGAAAATTTCTGAAACTTTGTTCGTTTAAGTTCTCGATTAAACACATACATGGCACCTCGTGTTAAGATTCCCTAGAAATACGGTGTCGAATCCTGGTGTTGCATCTGTAGCATCTCAATCTAGGGTTTTTGAAAAAGATGGAGATGAAGTGGATAGTGGATCGATTGGTGTTGAAGAGGGAGAAATAGAGGCCGATTCTTTAAAATTGCACATAGAAAGGTATTTCCCACAAACCCATTGTTTATTTTTGCGTATTTCGTTGATTTATGACATGTAATCGATGATTCGTCTAGGTTGTTGTTAGTTTGGGGTAGTGTTCGGCTGAAATGTCGCAACCGAACTTATTTTTATATATAGACCAAGAACAGTTCGGCTTAACATTTGTTATATTGTGAATATAAATGCCAGTGCCGAACCAATGAGTTCGAGTAAAATTTTGTATGATAACCGGCCGAACCTGTTGGTACATTGTTCGGCTCATTGTGATAAATATCGAATGTGTCGAACCTTACTCGACCATGGCTAAATCTGATGGGTACCTTGTTCGGCTCATATTGATAAATATCGTATGTCTTAGAACTTTACACTATGTATGGCCAATAGCTTCCTCTAAACTTGTCCAGTTATAGGTGAGTTATCAAATTGTATAGTAGAATCATATTTATTTAATTTGGAAAATTAATTAAGGTTTGTCATTTGTTTTAGCACCCATCCGGGAAAATTATGGAACCAGGTTGCGGCGGGAAAGGAGTTGTTGAGAAATTTGAAGAAAAGAATTTCTTGCAAAAATAAGATGACGGTGGAGGAGCAAAAGGATTGGTACAACCAGTGGGATGCAGTCATAAACAAAGGGAAAGGACCCAATAAACCAGGAAAAAGGCCGACGAGCAAGAGTCCACGACAAGAAGGTGAAGGCTCAAGTCAAGCTGCTAGGGGCGGGCCAACCTGGTGAAGAGGACGAGAATGTATGTCCTAAAGGGAAAAGAGGTCGTGGTCGAGTGAACTATAAGTTTGGATGTGTCGTGAAGTACACTTAGTTTGTTATATTTTGTTATGAGTCGTTAAGCACACTTTCTTTGTTATGAGTTGTGAAGTACACTTAGTTTTTTATGTTATGTTAAATACACTTGTTTGGTTTAGTACCTTAAATCACATGTTTTAATGTAATTTTGAATGGTTTTATATGTTTGGTTCGAATGTTAGGTGGTCTTTGAAACAACTTAAAGGAACATGGATCGGCTCAAATTACAATTTTCGTAGTTGCCGAACCTGTGGCCTTCAACAAATTTTGAATTACGCATTTGGTTCGGCTCATTATACCAGACACGAATAAGCCGAACCTTTAAATCAACAGGTTCGGTTTATAAGGAAATAGTTAATATAAGACGAACATTACACTGTCTTCTGTAAAAAATAGATTCCTTGTGGCCTTTACTATATAATGGAAATAAGGAAATAGTTAATTTTGGCTTGGTTGTCAAAGTGCTTGTGGTGGTTTTTAAATGCACTAACAAATCTATGTGTGTTGGTATCCAAGAATTGCTTGCGTAAATATATAATGATTTCGGGGTATTTGACGCCCCAATTCGCAATGAGCTTTGCAACATTTTCTTCAAACACTTTTTCGGTGATGGACCGAGTCAAAGCTTCCCAATCATTGTGGAAACATGCCCACATCCTTTCATTAGCCTCATGCTTTCTTGAATTCTTTCTTCTTCACTTCTCGTTCTCCATCCGGTAATGTAGCAATCTTCTCTAGCTCTTTAAACTTAAGCGGTTGGATTATCCCTTGGCATTTCATCCGAACATTATTCCATACATGAACGGTACAAAGAAAGTTTTGCGCGTTCGAAAATACCTTCCTTATAGCAAACATCAATGCCGCCTCTTAGTCGGTTACCATGACCTTTGGAAGAGCATCCTCCTGGAAGATTAACTTCACTTGTTCCAGTGCCCACACATAGCTTTCTTTCAACTCATCATGCAAAAAACAAAAACCAACGGTGAAAGGTGACTTGGTTAACGTATGACCAACAACGTTCATCAAGGGCATCTCATACTTATTGGTCTTGTAAGTGCAATCCAATATGAGAACTTGTGGGAAGCATAACGCCAACTTTACGCATTCTGAATGGGCAATAAAAAGGTGCGTCACATGGCCGAATTCATCCAATTTCTTTTGGCAAGCATAGTTCTTCTTTTGCGACAACCACGGTTTTGGGTCAGGTTCGGCTCACACACAGTACTCTATGAAAGCCGATCTCAAGGTTCGGCTAGTTCGTGTTTGAGTTATAAAGCCGAACTACTTGTCAAACATGGATTCAGCCGATTGGGCACTAATATTATAAGCCGAACCAGAAGACTTGAAATTTATGAAAACAAAAAATAATGTTCGGCTGGATAACGTGTAAGCCGAACATTACACTGTAACTCCTATATTTGTTTTTCTACGGTTCGACTTATATTATCACATCACAGTTGAGCCGAACCATGAAAATCATTTGGCGCGAAAATAATTGAATGACAGTTCGGCGTATATATTTCTCAATCGAAGAAACCGAACTGTTTTTGTTTATTATGGTTCGACATATATATTATCTGCCGAACCTTACTCTGTTGCGCCGAACTAGTTGCAGAAATCATAACTTTTGGTGAAATCAAGCTACAAAACGGAAATTAAACAACTTCTACAGCCATACCTGTGTATTATTAGCATTGAGTTCCTCATCCATGTACTCATCTTCGTGGATTTGGCTCCATAAAGGAATCATCTTGAGCTTGAGAAAAAAGTTGAGTTTGGGTAAAATCATTTTCATAATCCAACAAATAAGCCATGTCTGGATCTCCATCGTAATTGATATGTATTTTATTAGCTTTACGTGATGAAGATTCACCTTCCTCACTCGAATTTGTATCACACATCTCTCAAAGATCACAAAGAAAAAAATAAATAAATTTCCTCATCTCCTTCTTCTTTCCTCCTTCTTCTTTGTCTAAAATAAGTCACTAACTATCTTTAAAAAGATAATTATTATCCTAAACTAACTACAATCATTAACAACTAATTAATTAAATTAACACTAATTTAACACTAATCTCATAAGGGTATTTTCGCATTTTTGAAAAGAGGGGGATAAGGGCCACCCTAAAAATACTATTAGCCCCATTTTTTTGTCTTATTCCATATGCCCCCAAATTTTTTTGTATGCCCCAAATTAGGGTTCTTTTCTAAACATTCTTCTTTTTGGTCAATGTGCGTGGATAATACTCAATGAAATCTTGGCCCTGTATATAACACAAAGGGGCCCTGTAAACAACTGCAATCGTGTCTCATTCATCTTTTTGACAATTCACGGAAAATTCAAACCCATTATCCAAGTAAAATTTTAAAGTTCAGGTCGCTAGTCCTATAAGTTCAAAATCATGGTAACTTTCCTTTCTTCAAACGGATACCATGGTTTGCACTTTGCACAACATCCTCATCCAAGGTTATGGGAGCATAGTAGTTGGCCTAAATACAATTTTACCCCTAAATTTTTACATTTTCTTTGTTAATATAAATTACGGAAAATAGGTCATTGTCCAAATATTTTTAAAACATGGTTCAAATGGACGAGTAAAAATTAGTATGAGTGAAATGAACACTAAAAAAATAGCAAGGATGAAACTGGATTCATCTTGAGTTAAACTTAAAAAATAGTAAGGATAAAACTAGATGCATTCTGATGTAAAATAAAAATAAGAAAAAATATTTATAAATGGGTAGGATGAAACTGTTTACATCCTACTATTTTTACATTTTTGTCCATTTAAACAGTATCAAAATCTAAATGTCCTTTTCACCCAAGAATTCTTGATTTTCGTCTTTTTAACCAATTTTGTGTATAAATTACACTTTTCATTATTCTAAAACTAGACATCATATGAACCGGAAGAAATCCATTTTTATTATATTTTCTTAACTTCTTCGTTTTCGTATTCATGAATATTTGGATTCTGAAGTGAGCGATGGTAAACTGTGCCCGGCTGTGTGAGATGAGGTGTTGCACAAACCTCTTGTCATTCTTTGAGAGAAACGAAACAATGCCCAAAAATCCACAACTGCTCACGCTCAACTTATCTTGGGCCCTTGGCCAAGTTTTTTGACTCTTTAACGAGGTCATGTTAGTTTACTCGGAAATGACTCATGTTATTTTTGTTTTCTATCATCTACTTCCTACTTTAAGATGAAAAAAACGGAACATAAGAACATCAAACATAATTGGTTATTTTTCTAATTTTGAAACAAGAATTTTTTAAGGATACTAGATACCAAAGGCACTTTGGAGATATGAAAGTTTTCTCCTTCATTTATTCTAAATGAGAAAATACGAGAGATTGGAGTACACTAAAAACAACAACTCTATATTTTGATTTTTTACTTAAGACTTACAAACCAGTAGTTGATTAGTTCTGGTTTATCTTTGTTGCCTTTATGTTGTTTGGTAAAAATCCTGAATTGTAGCCTTTGTGTAATCGGGTTCTCCCCCATCTTCTCTTGATTTTTGCTTTCTAAAGCTTTATGTTTGGTTAAAACACTTGGGCCAGTTTTTCCTTTCTGGATACATTTTTCAAGATTACCCATTTGTCTCAAAATCAATATCAATTAATCTTTATCTAAAAAATTCTTTTGGTGATTGTTGATCACTTGGGTCTTTCTGTTCAATCTGTTCAATTTCAAGTGATCAACTTTTCAAGTGATTGTTGATCACTTGGGTCTTTCTGTTCAATCTGCACTTATGTTTCAGGAGTGGTTAGTATCCTAAAGTAAGTAATTCATGGCGATTTACGCCTGTTCAGGTGTATGTGTACCTGCTCGTGTCAAAATTTCAAGTTTTCTCTGTTAGGGTGTTTTATGAAACAAGTGTACGTGCATTTTGTTTTAAAGGAATCATCTTTAAACTCCTAGTCTTAAATCTTAAAGTTTTGTTTTCTTTGTTCCTAGATGAGAAGGGCCTTATGCTTCAGAGCAGGCGGAGTTGCTTTTTGTAAAACTATTCTTGGTGAGAAATTGTGAGTTGATGCGGTATTTTCAAGATCTTCTCAATGATTTTGATCGACTAAGGAATTGTGTGTGGTTTACATACCTTTATAGTTGTGGTTTTTTTATTAAGAGATCGGTTGTGTCTTTTATTAGAAAATTTAGAAAAGGGTTGTTGATCGGGTGGTTTTGTATTAACATTAACACCTTTGGTGGTCTAAACATCTCCTGGAGATATAAGTAGTTAATATTGGTAGGCTCAAAGTAGTCAGTCGACTTAGTAAGTAATTTTTTTAGATTAAGTTTTTGGGGGATTGGTTTCCATACCATGCTATCTGTTTCGGCTTTAAGGGTATTCCCAGATAGCTTCTGAGCTATTTAGATAATTAAGGACTAATGGGTATTAGTGATTAGTGGGTACTAGCTAGTAAAAAGGTGTTTCAAAATCCATTTAATTTATTCTGTGTATTGCTAGTTTTCAGAGGCATGTCTTCGCTTTTTCTTGATTGTTTTTCCGTTAGGAGTCAATGGTGACTGGTTTTATCCCCTATGTTTTAGTTTTTTGATTTTTGCGAATTTATAAATTAACTTGAATAAAATCATCACATTTTTGCTAGTCATAAACGTCACATCTAAACCTTCGCTCCTCTGACCAGATAAAACCCAAAGGTAAGATAACCTTATCTTTTGATTTCATTTTTTCAAGTATCTCCATGTAGTTACCTAAAATCTGAGAGAGGTTAGAAGTGGGTTCTAGGGTTTCTGAAAGTGAGTTACGGGAGGTTGAGCACAAACAGTCTTCGCCTAAACCACGCACAGTGCCCTTTCAAAGGCTGCTTCAGCCACAAGGAAGAGTTTTAGGGCTGGTTTTAGGGAGGGAAGCAAATGAAGAGAAAGATCAGAGAATTCTATGGTTTGAAGAAGAATTTCTCTGAGAGGTTTTGAGAAAGTTATCGTAGCTTGAAGAAATAGATGACCTATTTATAACTGAATTCTCTAATTTCGGGTCGGTGAAGATAAGGATTGCTTTCCGTGCTGTGCGGAACAATTCTCCCGTCTCTTCGGGAATAGAGATAAACTAGGTTGAGTTTATCTCATTATTCCACCATCTTTACTCTCTTATGCGGAAAGAAATAAGCCGGGTATTTCTCATACATGCCGTAGATCGCCAGGCCAAAACCCTAATTGTTATCCCCCCATTTGTGTGAAGCTGAGTCAGCCTTTGTGAAGACATGTTGAGGGATAGAAATATTCTCTTTAGCCGAGTTGGCCGAGATAGAGAGATATTCTCCGATTTGTAAGAATGACTGAGTCACGAGAAAAGGCATGGGATGTCTCAGAATTCGTGTGGAGAGGAGACTCGATTCCTGCATGAGGGTCGTGCCTACCATGGGGAATATTTAGCCTTATCTAAGATTTCCCGAGAGATTTGAATCTCTTCGAGATTTTGCAGAGAGATTTGAATCTCTCCGAGATTTTGCAGAGAGATATGAATCCTTCTGAGATTTTGCAGAGAGATTTGAATCTCTCCGAGATTTTGCAGAAGGATCAAAATCTCAACGAAGATTTTCTTAACGGATCCGAATCTCTCCGAGATTTTGCAGAGAGATACGAATCTCTCTGAGATTTTGCAGACGGATCAAAATCTCCACTTGCCTTGGCCAATTTTTTTGAATCTTTAACGAGGTCACGTTATTTTACTTGCTTATTAGGGAGTTACGATTAGGGTGAGACTCATGTTTTTTTTTGTTGTCTATCATCTAATTCTTACTTTAAGAAAAAATAACAAAACTATAACTTAAGAACATAAAACATTAAAACTACACATTTGCTTACTTTTTTATTTTAAAAAATAAAATGTTATTAGGATACAGGATACCAAAGACACTTTGGTGAAGAGAATTTAAACAGATAGAAGAAACATGAGAGTTCTCTTCTTCATTGTTTTTCTAAGATAGATAATATGAGATCTTGGAGTACACTAAAAACAACAACTCCATACTTTGAATTTTTCCATAAGACTTATAAAAAACAACCCCATATTTTGAATTTTTCCAGTAGTTCAATTTTTTAAAATTCTTTGTTCTCATCTTTAATCTGCATTATGGGCACATTTGTATTACAGTTGATGTTTTATATTTGTCATTGAAAAGTAAACAAGCTTTCATTCCCTAATCAGAGTGTATAAATTCCCTATTTTACAAAATATCATGAATTTTAGGGATTGAATATCATGATTAAGCATTTTCCGTTTTACAAAATTACCTACCGGAATATTAGTAATCTGTTTCCAAATCTTTCTTTGGTTTATTGTTTAATCTTATTTTCACTTCATAACAATAACAATAATTATAAGACTACTTGCATGTGACATTTTTGGCCACAGTTTTCGGCCACCCATCACTTCTGGGTCAAGAGAAAAAGTAAACCATGTCCCCAACCTGGCCAATTACATAATTTTCACACTAGGAAAGAATAGAGAAATCATAGTTTACACATCCAAATACAAGAAGAAAAATGTATGCCAGATTGCCAGTTACAACATATTACAAACATAGGTTCAGATTCACCCTGCGAAAAGAATGTCTTGCACAAAACTGATGATATTATATCAATCAAACAATTCGCTTAGTCTGGCAAACAATGGCAAAAGATTGAGCTCACTCGGCAATTGCCCAAACTAGTCCAAGTTTAAGCAGAGAATGGTGACACACTAGCAACAGTAGAATCATCTTGTAAAATCTTACCATTTGAAGCAGAAACAACTCTTGAGTAGAAACCATTCAGATCTTTGTATGTCAATGTCTGGCTTGTGCTTCCTGAACCTGACAAAACCGAACGATCTTTGACAAGCATCCATCCATTTGATTCTTGACTGTTCTCGGTTTCAATTTGAATTTGCTCGTTCGATGATAAAGCACGAGTATATTTCTCTTTCGTCGAATGAGAAACATCAGTAGTCGATACAAATGTATCCGCTTCAGCTCCTGGTAATGTGGAGATTTTAATCTTAATTGGGTATTCTCTACTTATAATGGATTTACTAATCTCATGACCAACATCATTTTCAATTCTAATCTCTGTTTGCACCTTAACCCTTTGTTCAACCTCCCTGTCTTGCCCATTATTGCTTAATTTGATTTCATTCTTGAATTTGAATTCGTCGTAAATGCGGGTCGTAAAGTTTCCGGCTGATGAATTAACCCATCCAGAGTACTCAGTCTTCCTTTGTCCCTCAATCTTGAATTGCCCATCTAGAGTTTCGAATTGTGTTTGGTTTTGGAGTTGCATTGGCGCAGTCCCGTACGAAATCGATTGCGCCGTAACAATGTCTGACCCGTGATCCAACCAAAGATGAAGATTTGCATTCACAAGCCAAACTGAATTACTATAAGCAACACCAAGACCAAAAGAATGATTCTTTCCGTCTAATAAAAACCCGAGAAATGGAGTCAAATCAATATCATAAGTAGGCAAATTGAATGCCCCTATAGCAACAACAGGATCCCAAAACAATGGATTAATCCCACCGGAAAAAATAACAGGAATTGGAGTCACAGAACCAACGGTGACCCCGTCCACCGTCGCAATCACTTGCCGGAAAGCTCCATTACCTCGTTGACTACTCAAATGATTCGACTCGGCGTACGCATTTGGTACATTAGAATACCAAAATTCATCATTCGCATGAGCTGAAACATAAATTTCTAAAACAGCTTTCCTAGTATTCTGTGGAATCTGAATCGTTTTGGAATGAATATCCGATTCATTCTTAATCCTAAACCAGGAACCTTCACCCCCGTTATCAGAAACCGGAATTATCAAATCCGGTGATGTCTCATTTGTAAATGCACCGGCATTGTACATGCCCTTGACACTAGTCTCAGATAAACCCCCTAGTTTCCTATTCAATTTGATTGGTTCTATGAGCTCAACTGATGAGATCCTAGTTAGATTAAGATCCTGATCTTGATAATAGAATAACGAAACATTAACTTGATAAAAACCAGTAAACCAATCATCAATAGACTCACTTTCAAGCATCACAGATAATGTTAAATTGGATTGAGTAAACAATGAAGAGTACCTCGAAACATCTTTCCGAACTTTCCATAAGCTCCCAGACGGATTACCTTGAGGTGTACTTGTTCTCAGAATCTCAACTCCGTCAAGCCAAACACCAGAGATTCTATCATCCTGTTCTGCGTCATCAGAGCTGACACTGTATTCCAGGAAGATTTTGTTCCATGGACCGGAACAATTGGCCGGCGGTGAATAGAGTGTTGTAAATGGTGGTGAAGTCGGGGTGTTATTGAAATAATTTTGGAGAACAAGGAGGGAGCAGTTAGGATTGATTGGATTTGATGGTGGTGGTGGTTTTGTTACTTCGATGGATTCTGTTGGTGTGTTTGATGATGGAGGAGGATTTGTTAATGATTTCAGGTAACGGTCAGGAGAATCAGGTGATGATGATGATGAGATGTTGATCATGAAAGTAGAGATGATGAAAATGATAAGGATGGGAGATGATGAAGACATTTTTCTGTGATGAAGTTATGATCCTGGTGTTTGGATGGTGATATAGAAAAGGATGTAGGAATTAATTAATGCATTGGACTTGGTTTAGGCAAGACTGTCCAGAGTCGAGATTGACGGAGGATGTGGGCAACAAAATGTTTGTTTTATATTTTTGAACGTGCTGACAAAATGGGTGGGGAAGCGAGAAAATATCCTGAGTTAAAAAATAATTGAAAGAGGACAAAGGAAAAGGCAAAGGAAATTTAATTCAATAGTGTATTAAAGAAGAAGCACACAATTGTATGCGACGTGCAAAAGGGCTGGAATTATATGAAATTGTCTTATAGAAAGAAAATTGTTTAATTGATTTTTATTTTATTTTATAAAGATGGGAATTCAACTGTGATGACAAGAAAAAAGGGCTATCATCGTAGAAATCCTAGGGTTTGAGTCAAACCATATATCCGGACAAGGTTTTAGTCTATAAAAATTGACGGACAGAGTTAAATCAGTCAACCCTGGTTGGAAGTGAGTTGTGTTGAAATGACTTTAAACCCCTTTACGCGGTTAACCTAAGGGTGCACACGACGGTTCGGCTCGGTTCTTGCCGAGGCCGAGTACCGTACCTCCCCACCTCGGCCCAAAATTTTGGACCGTGCACTGCACCAGATGTATCTCGGTTAGGACCATTCGGTACAGTGTACGGTACCATATACGGTACCGGTACCAATCGGTACTTTGTGCCAGAATTTCAATAGCAATGCATCCATTACGAAATCCGAAATTGGAATAATACTGAACTTTTCAGTGGCAATATCAAATCTCAGCATTCGTTCTCGTACCCATGGGTGAAAAACATCCGGACGGAACCGGCGATATATACAACCATCTACATAATAAGGATCTTTCTCATCATAACCTACGCCTAATGCAATTGGCGGAATCGCATCGATTCTTTTCCATGATTTTTTTTCCAACAGTAAAGACTTCAACAACTTCATTAACTTGACTATTACTAGAACCAGAATTACTACTTGATATGCAGATGACTTTATGTTCATTAGTCTGTAATCAAATCCAAACACAATTTGTTTTCTTGCCTGCTTATTATTAATTTCAATCCAGGGTGATTTTTCTCCAATGACAGGGTTATATATAAGAAATGCATCATTCCTAGAGGTTCTAAAACATAGCAAACCATTCACACTTTGTCTAGGCAATGTCCAACGAGAATAAGAACCACGATCTAATATCAATATGTTAATACTTACCAATCCTTTGTCAGGTGAGCCAATTTTGAATTCCACAACTCCTCCTTCTGATTCCTTGTTACCAGATTGGATGATTCTCATAGACAGTAGTGGTCTGTGATTACGGGTATGTCCATCGAGTTTCTAGGTCTTTCCGCTGCTCCTCTTGATTCTTTATACCACCCTTTAATCTAACGGCTATAACTGATTTATTATCCCCTAGATCTAACGGCTACTACTACTCGGTACATTTTCGGTCCCAGACGGCACGGGACTTGTGCGGGACCGTGTACACTGCACCTCCCGAGTCTCGGTTCTTATTTTTTGGACCGGTACCTGTACCTCCTTCCTCGGTTCGGTACAAAAATAGGTACGGTTCCACCGGTTCCGGAACGGTCCGTCGGTCCGGCTCGGTTCCTGTGCACCCTTAGGTTAACCTAACCATAGCTGATATGGGTAAAGTGACAGGAGAGAAAAATTCCATACCCGTTAATCAGAACCCTGACGCAACTGTTTTCTTCCTTTTTGTTCTTGATCTCCCTCTGTTCTACCCATGTTCTCCCTCAGTTATCTTTTCTTCTCCGGTGGGTGAAAAACTAGCAGAAAGTATCGAGTGTGATGGAAAGGAATCCGAATCCAGGTGACCTAAAACCAAAATTCCGCTTGCTATTAAGCGTGTATAAGATTTACTGTTGATCAAGCTCCATATTTATTTTTTTAAATGAGGTTTGTGTTAAGTTTTGAATTACCTAATGAAATATGTTCACAATTTAATTGCTAGTTCTTTTCAGATTTTAAATGTGTTTATGGTCTGACTCTAATTTGATAATGTTCTTGAAACCCAATTCTGATAACAACCCTAATTTTGATTGAATTGAATCAACTCTGGTTAGATACTGAGGTCAGGCTGCTAACAATGTTAAACCTTAAAATTGGATGCGAACTTCGTATTTGTTTGACTTTTTTTTAATTTAGACCCTTTGTTGATTTTTGAGTGATGGTTAGTGGGTATTTGTTATTTAAGTAAATTTGTTTTAGAAAAGGAAATTTTTTGTGAGTTGATTGAGTTCAGAAAATCTTGACTGTAGTCAACAACCTGTCATTTAATCATGGTTTTCTGGATTTAACCAGTAACCTCGATAGTGGATTCACTGGTAAAGTGTAGTTTGAGTCTAAGGTTTAATCATTTTTTTTGTTGGTGATAATCATAAATTGTAGGTCCTTACCACGGAGGTGCGTATGGAGAATAAGAATAGAGTTTCCAGATGCTTATCCATATGAATCTCTATTGATTGGTTTTGTTAATAAGATCTACCACCCAAATGTTGATGAGATGCGAGCATGATAAAATTGAGTAATCTCATTTACTTTTGTATTCTATGTCTGGTTCAGCTTGTTTGGATGTAAGTAATCAGACCTGGAGTCTGATGTTTGGTGTGTATCCCATTTGCAGAAATGAAAGTGTGTCTATTTTGGAATTCTTTCCGTTTCTGTAAAGAAGATTTACTTCTGCGTTTCAAAGCGTGCTCGACTTCGAATAAAATGTTGTATGTTGCGAGATCTTGTAAATGTTTATGAAGTATTTCTGCTGCAATGTCTTTCTGTATCCCAACCCATTAGACCCATTGAATAGAGAGGCTGCGGCTCTTATGATGCGTGATAAAGCTGCTTAAGAGCAAACAGTTAAAGGTTTCATGATTCTTCTTATTTATCATTTGATTATATGTGCATACAACCTAATTGAAACTGCTCAAACTGGCTCTAATTATTTCTGCAACACCCTGAACTTGTATTTTCACAATGTGATTTTATTTGAGTGAATTCGTATCTCTTCTCCAATTTATTTCTTGATTGAAAATAAATATTTTTCTTTAGTTCAAGTCTGTTATTTAGTTAAAGCAAGTCGGCTGTTATTTTGTGGCATGGTCCTTGTTTTGTTTAAGCAACCAGAAATGTTAGTCGGTTGTTTAAAGCAAGACCTAATTAGTGGACTAAATTTCACTTAGTCTGTTAGACATGGTCAAAGTTGTTTTGCCAACAATGCAGTGATCAATATTAGATATGTCCATGCAATGCAAAATGGAATTGTCTTGTATGTGGGGGAACTAAGCACACCAACAAGGACGCTTTCTAGATTTTAAACACTTAAAAAAAGTGGGGCGTGATAATTGTACGTTGGTTTCATGGAAAAACTTTGAGGCATTGGGGTGCAAAAAAAATCTTCATATTTTGACATCATTAGCATTTATTTATTATGAACTGAAACCATAACCTGTGGGTTGATATCTAAATATAGCCTTAGAGATATTCCCATGACTTTCTAGTATAGCATTCACCCTATCTCATACAATGAATTTTTTATCCAAGTCTTTATGATGAAATGGTGCGTCCACTGAATTTGAATTCAAACTCCACTAGTTGCAGTTGAGCATAAGTTATTGTTCTTATCCCAAGTGGTTATATTGGTTAGCTCTTTGAACCAGTTTGCACTAATTATCTTCTGCTTCAGATCCATTTTCTTATTTCAAATTAGATTATGATCCTCATATGTTGCTTCATTATCATTTGTGATCCAGAATACTGTGAAATCATCTGAGGAAGTTTGGAATAACGGGAAGGGATAGCTAGGAAGATGAGGCAAGGGACAATGATCATCCCTCTAGCGATGAGGGAATAGTTTTCATTACCTTTTTTTTATGTATTAGCAATAAATATATAACATTTTTTTATGTATCTGTACATGAGGAATATTTGTAGTGTTCAGGTAAAAATCAAAATCCAACTCCAGGAAACACTCTGCTGTAAGAGGACCCATCTGTGGTATTATATTCCGGAGGGACTCTTCTATCTTATCTATCTTATTCTTTTCTTTCATACCCTTTCGGTGATAATGTAAATAACTGAACGCAACTACGGGTTTTATGTTAGTATCATTTCCTTAACTTATTGTTGAAACTGCACTCTTTAAAATGCTTTTGTGCTCCATAATTACCTTGTATTAGGTGATGTTTTGATCTTGCTATTAATAACCAAGTACTTAACTAAATTGTTCTCGAAGATATTAACCAGTAAAGAAAATTGTAATATTGTTTTGCAGTCTACATCTGAACAAAATCTCGTCTATCTTCGATCCGTCTCCGGAGCAAAATCGTTATTTTATCTTAATGTGATATTCTTCTTGCTGTCAGAAGTGTTAAAGAATGAATAACCTTGAGAAAAATCACAATCCTAGATTCTAATCGCCTCTGACAGTACATATATACCCAAACAATATTTTACTTTACCCTTTATTTTGGTACTACCGTCTAGCTATGGTACTTGTTTTAAATTATATGACCGCCAAAATTAGTTACCCATTACATTTTATCGTACCACGAAAAATTAGGTACCTAGTTTTATTTATAGTTCCGTGTTAGAGAGGTACCCAACTGATTTATACAACAGTTTGAAAGACTAGCACTACTTTACTTATAGAGATGTAACTTCGCGGCAAATATTATGGCAAAGCGAGGTTGCTTTCTCTTGCTACTGGTGTTCCTACTACAAGAAAAACGCCCTTTGACAGTGATGTGTTCTTCGCCGGAAACAACCCAACGTCTACTGGGTAAATCTAAATTCATACTACATGTGCACATACTCTTTGCTGCATCCAAGCCCACACCTTAATTGTATCACTTGCTGCTCAGGCAGTCACAAAACTTTCGAAGGGAAAATATACTTTGTAGTAGCAGGATTTCCCACACTACACCCCCTTACTCGATTTCGCTTAATTAATCCATTGGAAGATGTAAGATCAAGAACATTTATTGATTGAATTCATGAAGTGTTTTTACACAGGAAAGTAGAATTACACTTAGAAGTTAAAACACTCTTAAACTTTCTCTCTCCTAATGACTTGCCTAACAATTCCAAAAAGATCTCTCCCCTCAACAGACTCATTTAGCCCTTTATATAGGGTAATACATAGTGGATGACAGCTAAGCTATCCTTTATTTTCGGGAATGTCTCGCGAAGTGTCGCAAGTGCACAAACATTCGTTCTCGCGACACTCCTTAGCCCTCGCCAAGTTTTACGTCTCCTTTGTGTTTTGCTTGTCGTTATTCATTGCGTCGTTTATTTTAGCTCTCTGCGACTGCCTCGCGACATCGTTGTTTATTAACCCCGCGAGCCCTGTACGTTGCGATATTATGGTCCTACATCTTGCCTCTTTTTCCTTGAATATTGCTTGAAGAGCGATCTTTAAGGAAAAATCTGTTGTTGTAATAATCTTTGGTCTTCGCTGATGAAGGAACAAGCAGAAGAATACTGTTCTTGAAAAGTACGTACTTGCCTCTATTCTTTTGTGAAGTTCCGAAGCTTCTTTGAGATGTACATTTAGTATCGATCCTTGTCTTTCCTCATATTTCTCCTGCGAAGGGAAGAGTATCATGAGAGTGATTCTTTTGATTTCTTTGCGACTGTTTATCTTTATCTGTTTCGAGTTTTTGTACTTTTACACGGATTTTAATGTCTTTTCTTGACACGTCTCTTTCAACCGCTTATTCTTGACCGTTCATGTCTCTTCTCGCATTAAATGACCTCGTTTTCTCGAGGATCTTTTTCCCTATATATAGTTTTCTTTTCTTCTCCTTTTCATTCTTTAGTTTCTCTCTGCAACTTCTCTTTGATTTTCTCCTTCCGCAATTTGCGCTTCTGCTACTGCAAATCTTTTCTTCATCTTTTTTAACGCTGATCCTAATCTCCAACCTCCCCTCCATTCCCATACTGATAATGGCCTCTATGAGTCGAGCATACAAGTCTTCTTTTGAAGAAGTTAAACAGAAATTGATGGAGACGGGTTTTACTCTATCAACCATTCCCAATCAAGAACCTTCATCTATTCTTTCTGCAAAATTGTTTTATGATCATCACTGTGATGATCAAAAAATTATTGTCTCGCTAGGTCAGCTTCTCGCGGGACTTCCCATTCCCTTGTACAATCCTGAGATGCCTCTATTTTATGAAATCTTGGCCCATGAGAAATTCTCTCGGGCTGTTTATCAATTAAGTGGCGATTGTATTCGCCTGATGCTTGAGTTTGCGAACCGCGGTGCAGGCAAAGGATCTTTATACCCTAACTCTGCCAGAAATCCCAAATTCGCAGACTTGGAAATAGCTGTTGAGAAATACACTGTGGAAAATTTTTTCGAAAATTACTCAGTGATAACTATGGTGAATGCGAAATCTCGCTAGGGCGTTCGCCTGAAGAAAAAGGATAATGTCCCTGAAGATAAATTACTCATGCAAGACATTGATTGGCACCCAGGCAATAATACTTCTCCTCGTCATTCCAAAGATGAGAAATGGTGGGTCGTACCCTTGATCTTAAACGGCCCTTACATCGCGGGCTCACATATTCTTCCTGCGAATCTCGCAGGATATCATCCTTGGGAATTCAAATGGCCTGAGAAGAAGAAAGAGGTATGTTTCCGACTTCAAATTTTGCTTTCGCAACTTTCTTTCTATAATTCTTTGAGTTTGTGAAATCTTTCGGATAACCGAAGTTGAGAAGAAGCTACAAAAAGGATCCGTCGGAGGATACTCTGACATTGCTTCGATCGCTTACGAGTGAAGTAAGAAACACTTCCTTTCTTCTTATTTAAAACAATATTGTTGCCTCTGTTTCTTATCTTTACGCGTATGCGAAGGTTGGAGTTGAAGAAACTATCGCTGCGAAGATTAAAAGTAAGGGTAAAACAGTCGCTCGCAAAGATAAATCTTCCGCTCCATTATCTAAGAAACGAAAGGCTCAGTCTTCTTCTCGCCTTAACTCAAGTTCTGATTCTTCTGACGAGGATAACTATGATTCGAATCCTTCTCTCGCCAAGAAGATTCCGCCGACCAGTTCTTCTATGGATCAGTTATCTAGCATCTTCTCAGACTGTTTCCAAGGAATGGGAGATGCTCCCCTAGCTTCTCTTTGCGGGGCTCTCGCGAAGGTGTGTAATCTTCGCTTTCTTGGAAGGCAATAATTCATTCAATGGGGTCTCTAGAGTTGTGTCTCTGACCTTTTGAATGCACTTGGGTCTGGTATGTGTGCAGTCATACTTCCCTGCTAACTTTAAATTGTTTAAGTATATATATGTTTTAATGATATTCCTATCTTCTTTTATAGGTTGGAAGAACTTCGTTTGTAGTTGCCTCAGATCTCGAAAGAAGACGCAACAATCTTGAAAAGAAGAATTTGCAATTGAGCAAGAAGATTCAAGAATTAGAGATCGAAGCTGCGTCATCTCGCGATAAAGACGAGAAAATCCAAAAGTTAAACACCGAACTTGACTCCCAAAAGGATAAGGTGTCCACTCTTCAAAATGCCAATCGCGAGCTTTATGGTATAAAATTTTACCTCCTTTTACTATTTTTATTTTATCGGTCGCATATTGCTACCTAACTTATTACTTTTCGCGAGATGTATATAATCTCTCCGATGAGGCTATTCTTCTCCATACATTTCCCGATCCTATGGATAATAATCTTCTTCTCGCTCACCTCAACAACTCTTTAAGTAGTTCATCGAACAAAATTAACTCTCTTTCATTAAATGAACTTGGACCAAATATCGTCTTTTAGAAATTGAGCATAGATCTGGTTTAAGTGTTGCCAACCAATTTAAACGAATGTTTCTCGAGTCCCATAAAGAAACCAAAATTTTGAGGAAGAAAATTAGTGACCATATAGATGATAAAGATCGCATTGCTAATAATGGTGCACGAGGCATTAGCAACATTTCAAAAATCTCTCCTTGAATTACAAATTGAGCGAGATGAATTGCTTCGCCAGAATTCCTTGCTTAGTGAGCGAGAAGATCAAATTCGTTCTCTCCTTGTTATAAACAGTGATGACGAATTCGCCTGGGCTGCGAAAGTTTTAGATAATGCCGAAATAACCTAGGTGTTGATGTTAGTCTTCACGCGAGCATACTTCCTTGGTTAAAGATATGATATCCGACGAGAGAAGGTTGCTTATTATACCTTATTGCTTCTTATTTACGTAGTATTGCTTGTAAATTGTTAACTTGTTATTTCTTATTTGCGAGAATCCGAGAAGAGGCTTCGAGGTTAGAATTAGAGAGCTTGAATCGAAAAAGAACAACTCGGGGAATTTTCCAACGAGAATTGAAGAACTCGAAACCGAAAAAGAACATTTCGCAAAGAATCTCTCCCTTCGAGAATAGATATTCCAGTTGAAGAAACAATTTCTAACGACAGGTGGAGAATTTTAGCAATGATCTTTGTTCGTTTTCGCAATGGAGGCATGGAGTATGTTTGTAAGGATCACAATATCCCTCTCGCATTCATATCCCTGTCTCCTTGAAAAGGTTCTGAGAATCTGCTGTCTCGGACGTTTCGATAGCGAGGCCGGCGAAGAAGAAAATTTCGGCGATGAGAATAATCGATCGAAGAATCGGATGAAGAAGAAGAATCGCCAAAGAGATAACTCTTTTTGTTTTCTTTTTCGCTTGTAATATCCGTACATTTCGTATCCTTATTATAGTGTATTTCTTGGATTTTCCCCTCTGAATTCAATCTTCACTTCCCCTTTTTTGGTAGTTCTTCCTTGTAATATAATTGGCTAACATTATTGATGTATAACTCTTTCATCAGAAGATGAATAACAATATTTCATCTTTTCCATTCCCATACTTGCCTCTGTTATTTATCTTCAGATGGAAGATTTTAGTTGTCATCATGTATGTTGTTGAATAATTATTTTATTGTTTTTGAAATATACCGCTGCGACAAGGTCGCAATCCGCCTTTACACTTTCATGCAATGGCCCATTGACCTTGCCTTATCATTTTTGTGTGGTCTTCCAAGTCAGACCTCCCTAATTAGAGGTCTTCCCCTGCCACCTTTCATTGCGGCAAAATCGCAGGACGTCTTTACACTTGCATGTAAGGACCCATTGATCTTGCCTTATCATTTTCCAAGTATTTTTGCCTCTGCAGGATATTTTAGTTGCGACAATATGACAGGCCTATATATCCTTGCGAACACATAGCCCCATGACATTTCCGTCGAGCGACGAAATCGCAGGACGTCCGTACACTTTCATGTAAAGACCCATTGATCTCGCCTTATCCTCGCGTTAGTATTATTGCCTCTGCAGGATCATTGCACAAATATGACGAGCCTAAATTCTCTTGCGAGAACATAACCTCATGACATTTGCGTCTGTTTTGACACCCCCCCTAATGGAGAGCGTCGCCCTTATCATCTCCCCGGTTGCCCCTTCAAGGAGGCGAAACATCGGCCATACAAGACTAGCTCCTCCCATCCCGGTCTTAACAACAACAAGTTGTTTTCGCGAGCCTCTTATCCCTTATACCTATAGGGTTTATGGTTACGAGGCGCACCCTAAGTGGAGTTTTCTTCGGGCGAGTGCAACATATGCCAAGACTTGCCAAGAATGGCCAGGGTAGGTTAATCCATCCCGGGCACTCGCTCAACCGTGTACCTCGGCGCCTTGAGCATACATCGACTCTAGGAAGAGACCCTCGGTCGCCCAACCAGGTATAACCTACATATATAGTTGGGAATCCAAGGTACCTCTTAGGATAGGCTTTCATGGGCCCCAAATTTTCATGACTCGGGCTTCGGGAGCGGTGTAACCTTTCCCCCGAGCCATGTTGAGAGATACCCCTTATATGACGCACTTTAGGTCCTACATTTGCCTCTTACGAAATGTTATTCGCGAACTAGGGTGTACGCCATAAAGGTTCGTCCCGTTCTTTTACTCATTTGTTAAATCATTCAATCATTCATGTTTCATTATTTTTGATATAGGTTTGCGAGATATTCGCAAAATTCCTTTCTATTTGTTGTGCTTTCATCTAGCTGAATTCTCATATATTCTTGACTGCGAGATTCTCGCACATCATTACTTCAATTACTGACCTTTCTATTGATTATTCACTTCTTATGCCTTTTGTTCTTCATACCCTTTGCTTCGTTATCATCCTGATATTCGCCTGTCTCTAGGCATTCTCCTCGCGAGATATGTTCAGTCCTTACTTCTATAGCATCCACCATCAATTTTTCTTTTCTCTGCTCATCTCTCACATGTTGCTTCCAACCTTTTCTTTTGGTATTTCTTTCTTCGCAGCTTTCTACATCGACCTCATGACATTGTTGCGACTCCTTCTAGTCTCCTTGTATGATACCAATACCATTTGGATGTGGAAATTTTATACATTGATGATATGTTGACGCGATTCCCAAGATTTCATGAAGCCATGGTCTCCCAATCAGCGCATTATATGGAGATTCCACGTCAACCACACGAATAAAATATCAGAGTTGATAATCCTTGTAGAGGTATTCTCATATGAACCTCTCCCTTTGGTTTGTTTGCAGTGCCATTAAAGCCATATATCTTGTATGTCGAGGGATCAAATCCTCATCTTTTCCTCCCATCGTCTTGTAAGTATGGTAGAAGAGGATATTCACCGAACTTAGGTGTCAATTAGAATTCGGTTAATCGCCCAACAAGCTTCCTCGCCTCATCATCTTCTCCATCGACTGATTTTGGGTTAATCTCTAGTTTCACAACCAACGGGCTATCGTGTGTTTCTCTTCCTTTCGGCACTTCATCTGCGAGAGAAAGAAATAGTCTTCAACTCGCCATTTTTCTAATGCGCCGTTCTCGCTGAGACTCATTATTTCTTTATCATTAGCATCTCTCGCAAAGACTCTACTGAGCACGTTGTCATGAAAATCTTCGATTGTGCGATAGGAGTGGACGATAGAGTTGCGGTTCAAATTTCTAGCTTTGTTCCAATTTCTATAACAAATGTTTCTTTTCCTTTCGCCGACAGCGTTCGTGCATCTCTCGGTGGTGGTGGTAATGTTTGGCCTGTTTCTTCTCCCTTTAGAAAGTGATTTAGCTTCCCTTGATCAATCATCCCGAGAATAATTCTCTTTATGTTTTGCAATCGTTTGTTTGATGTCCATGGAAGCGATGGTAAGAACAAAACTCATGACTTCGTCGCGCTTCGGTGGTGGTTCCATCCCAGCGTTCCAAGGTGCCGGTACATCTTCCATCACAAGTATAGCCTCCCAGATCTTTTCCACACTAGCATTCGGTGGAGGCATCTTAATTGGTTCCCATACTATTCTCGCGGCTTCTCTCGCCCTCCATGGTTATATTGCCTTCGTCCACCATAAGTTTCTTGCACATGATCTAGCCTCTCGAATCTTATTATTCTTTGTTACGGTTATAGTAGTTCCTTTCTTGTTCAAATTCCTCCTGGTCATGGCTTCCCATAGCTACTATCTTCCGTCGTCTCTCATCAGCCTTCCCGCTTCTTTGTCCTTGCGAAGTGCTCGCCACCGTATTGATGAATCGAGGTAACAAGCTTGCGTTCGCAGCATTCGAGTTTGTGTTCGCGACTGGATAAGAATTCATTTCATTCTCGTCTTTCTTCTAAGGTGATATATTCTTCCCGTAATTCTCGCAGATTCGCCATCGTGATTGTATTTTTGACTCTAAAAATTTGAATGTATAACAAGTTAGTCGCGAAGAGAGCATTCACAAATGAGAGGATGAGATATCTTTCTCAACCCGTCTTGCCATTTCGCTACACATGGTTCTCCATCTTATTGTCAACTGCCTTAAGCTCTCGCCAACCCTTTGTTTCAACCCGAATACATCTTCAATACCCGGTCGTGAAGAGTTGTTACTTATGTATGCTCCCAGGAATGTGGCTTGTAAATGGTTAAATGATGTGATTGTGTTCCTTGGTAGACCTTCAAACCACTTTAGTGCTTCTCCTATTAAGCTTGACGCGAAATATTTGCACAATATGGCATCATGATTCTCCCATTGTAACATACATCTCATATAAGCCTTAATATGTTGTATCGCACAGGTTGTTCCATCAAAGATGTTGGTTAATGCGGGTAGATTGCACTTAGGAGGTATTCCTCCCATCTGTACTTCTAGCGTGAAGGGATTCTTCGCGGCTTCGAATAATGGCCGTCTAACTGTCTCCTTCCTCCTTCCCTCCTACTATTCAAGTAATCCTCTCATTTCGGCCAGTTCTCTTAAGATTTGTTCATTTGCCTCGAATTTGATTCTACCGGTCTTTTTAGCTCGCTTCTCTCCTTCTTCGCTCGTGCCTATTTTGACCTTCCTCCCCGCTCGTTATTTTCTCCTCTTCTTTCCTCGCGACGCTCTTCTTCGTTTCTTTCGTCAATTCGCACGCCATTATATCGGTTGTTCTCTCTTCTTGGTTGCCTCTCTGCTCTCATCATCTCGCACCCTCTCATATTCTTCATTAATATTTCTATTGGTACGATTTTGTTCCCTCCTTCTCTCGCGGTTGTCATGGTTATTCTGCAGGATTGCTTCTTCCATCTCTTGATTTTCCATTTCTCGCTCTCATTCTTTCTCTTTCGCGAGCTAGTCGCGCTTGTTCAATGTAGTGTCTCTCAATGTCATCTTCGATCTCTCGGTTTCTTCTCAATTCTTCTCTCCCATGCAAGATTATTCTCCCTTCAAAGAACTGGGTCATTCGGTTCTTGGAGTTGCATGTTTCCTTGATTTTCCTATTCCGCTCATTTTGAAGATTTTTGGCCGAGGAATATAACGATCTTCTATTTCTCCTCTTCTCTCGCCATGCTCTATATTCGGATTTTGTGTTTCTTCATTGGTGCTTTCTGTTGGTAAAACTCTCCTTCTTTCTTCTCCATTCGATCTTGAACTTGATCTCACGCTACTTCTAGATCTCCTATTTTGCAACCTCATATTTTCCATCCTCAATTCATGATTCTGTCTTGTCAAGTTTGCTCGTTCCTCTGCCTCTAGCCGTCTCTCCTCGTGTATTGTTTGTCTCAATCTTTCTAATGTTGCGATTTCTTCGTTACCTGGATTCATTTCTCCATTCATTTGTTGCTCTCCTCCTCCTTGTCCATTGTCCACCACTGCTGCCGCTCCTCTTCTCTCTCGTCTTCAGAATCAGATCTCCAAGTATGTACACTTACTCTATCATAATCCTCAGCCGCGTTTGCTACTGGGGAGATTGGTGGATGATTTTGATCTTCTCCATCATTTCTCCTATTCACCCTTGATGATTCTCCCGTTTCATTCCTCCTTTCTCCAGCAAGTCTCCCACTTCTTCTTACAATCGTTGGTTGCCCTTGTACATTTCTTCTTCTAGCCATTTTTCTTTTCCAATGAATTCTTGAGTATCTTCTCCAAATCTTTTTTCTGTTAATCCAAATTCCTTCCAATTTCTACGTCAATCTCTGCACAGTCCCTATTTCTAGCGCATATGTAGTAGCAGGATTTCCCACACTACACCCCTTACTCGATTTTGCTTAATTAATCAATTGGAAGATGTAAGATCAAGAACATTTATTGATTGAATTCATGAAGTGTTTTTACACAGAAAGTAGAATTACACTTAGAAGTTAAAACACTCTTAAACTTTCTCTCTCCTAATGACTTGCCTAACAATTCCAAAAAGATCTCCCTCCTCAACAGACTCATTTAGCCCTTTATATAGGGTAATACATAGTGGATGACAGCTAAGCTATCCTTTATTTTCGGGAATGTCTCGTGAAGTGTCGCAAGTGCACAAACATTCGTTCTCGCGACACTCCTTAGCCCTCGCCAAGTTTTACGTCTCCTTTGTGTTTTGCTTGTCGTTATTCATTGCGTCGTTTATTTTAGCTCTCTGCGACTGCCTCGCAACATCGTTGTTTATTAACCCCGCGAGCCCTGTACGTTGCGATATTATGGTCCTACATACTTTTTACTCCCACCAGAAGTAGCATGATCCGGTATCTTCAGAATTGGGTTCGGTGAAGGGGATGCATATTTGTGAGAGTTTGCAAATGGTGCAGGTTAAGGGGATGCAAATTTAGGAAGGTCTGCGATTGGCGCTGGTGAACTGGGTACAGAGTTGGGAGGGTTTAAAAATGGTGGTGATGAGGACTTTGGTGGGCTTGCCATTGGTGCATTAGATGGTGAAAGAGAGGATTTAAATGGGTTAACAATTGGAGATGGTTATGGTAAACAAAAGGAAATTGGTGGTATATATACTGGAGATGAAGATGAAGGTCTGGAGTTCTAACAGATAAAACAATAAACTCCTATTTTTGTTTTTTAACACAACAACCATATCTGAGCAACATCAATCAAATATGTAAATCTTGACATTTTTAGGAAAATAAACTCAAATTAGTTCACAAACCTGAAAATAAACCCCAATTAAACACAATTGTCTCTATCAACCACATAAAACAGAAACTTGTTTCATTCATGAATTCTTGAAGAAATAATGAAAGAGTAAGAAGGAAAAAAAAAAAAAAAACATAACTTGAAAACTAATATTTCAACTCGAGAATTGATATTCATCACTATCGAAATTAGAGATAGAGAACAAAAGAAAACGATATTTGCTATTGAATCGAAAACGACTGAAAAACTATACCTTTTTGATTCGTTAGTAATATTGAATGATAGTATTTGATAAGCTTGAAACCCAAAGTGCTTTTGCAAGATAAATAGAAAAAATCGGAAATGGAGAGATACCGATACCATCGGAAATGGGGATAACTACGGTTCTAAAACGAAACCATTTTTCCAAACCTATATAAAAGCTAACTATGGTTTACGCAGTAACTATAGTGCAGGGGTAAACCTAAAATAAAAAACCCAAACTTAACAATTACAGACGTACAAACTCAGTTGTCCTTTTATATGGGTTGAATTAAATGTTGGCTGGATCGATGGGAAAATCCAAACCTTGGGATTTTGGTGAGGATTGCTCAAGAAAAAATGTACATAATTAACATGAATCTTGGGTCTAGACTTTGTTTCAACGACATTATAATTTTCATTGATGAAATGCTATCAAAGGAAGACAAAGTACAAATATCCCTAAATGCTATCAAAGGAAGATAAAGTACAAATATCCCTAAATTCCTCCTCCCTAAGAACTCAACGAAACCCTAGCCAATTGAGCTTCTTCCTGCTCACATCAGCTCTCGATCCACCTTCTCTCTGATTAATCCGTTGTTCTACTTTGTTTGTGGATCTTTAGTTTAGTTTCCGGGTTTGAATCTGACTGTTTAAGGTTCAACACCTCTGGTTTCTAGATTTTAGATTATTTCTTTTCTCTGTTCTTTTCTTCTGATATCTTCTTCTAGGGCTTGATTTCATCTACCCTGGTTTTGGATTTAAGAAATAGTTATTAGGAATTTTAACTCCTCTGTAGATTTGGGTTTTTACAGTTTGGGTTTTTTGTATGTTCTCTTCATTAGATTGAAGACCCTGCTCAAGTGGTGGAAGTTCATGTTTCTATTTGGAGAAAAATCAACCACAACAGCAACAAGAACATCATCAGATCCAGCGAAGGAAACAATGACAACATCAGTTAAACCAAGATCATCAACATGTTCATCAACAACCACAACAATTACCAAGACTCCAATGCTAATTCGACCCGACTTCAACCGATCTAGACCTCTAGACACCGATTCAGAAGACCTTAGTTACTAAAGACATCGTTACTTTGATTTCGTAGATGTAGATATTGTTACTTTGAGAATATTTGTTCATGTTATTTAGGTATACATGTTCTCAAAAACACTGGGTTGGAATCTGATCCAATCACAACTTTGTGCAGTGATACATATTGATTTTGATTCAAAATCAATTTGGCCCCTTGATGAGATTTGGTCCTTTAGGAATTATGAAATGGTTTGTATGTTTAGAAAGATAGAATTGTTTGGCAAGAACTGGTGGAGACAATATAGCTTTGATGTATGCGTAATGATCCTGAAAATACTCTGTAAGGTTTCCGATTACTCAAATCGGCATTATCAATAAAAAGCAAAACATAAATATCTGAAAATACATCAAGACTATACTGTCTCCACAATACATCACGAGTATTAGATATACGATTTTGAAAAGAGGAAATTCATAATCACATACATTGAATTAATTATCCATCTCATTGAAAATAAAATGTTTCAAGATTTATCTTTGCACTTAAAAGTTGAAATGTTATAAGATCGGTTATATCCAAAATCGATTAACAAGAACACTTCCGTTTTCAGCTGAATATAGTCGGACCAACTAAAAAGCTATAATATTTTCCAAATGTACTTACATTTGTACGACCATAACAACCTAATAAGAGATAAGAGAAATAAAGTGTATCCACCGCTAATACTTCCATGGTTAATGAGACAAAGTATACTCGAAACATCATAAATATACCAATAATAGATGCCGGTTTCGAATGGACAAGAACTGTTACGGTGACATACGTTGTTACTATGACCTACGCTCTAACATTGAAGATACATCGAGATTAAAGATTTTTAAGGTTTAGTATACTCCAATATCTTAAATTTTTGCTTCAATCATGGTTCTATAAGTGTATTTGTTTGTTATTATTATTCTTTTTGTAAATTAAAAAGTCAAAGTTATATCTATGTTTAATTTTCCGCTAGAATAACTAGGAAATCATAATGTACATCAAGATTAAGTAGCATTGGATTATATACATATCGAAGTGGTACATATTTGTTAGATGGGTTCTCTTAAAGTAAGAATTATATGATATCTAACAAAAATAACATGAATATGGCACGAAGCAATTACACAATATCCTTGTTAACATATTAAAGTCCTACAATATTCTATAAAAATTATAAGTTACATCCTAAACCAACATTTGTCATACATATGTATATATATATATATATTCTCAATAAATATGGGTAAGATTAAAACCGAGATAGAGTTCAAGTCCTCAGCAAAAAAGTTTTCTATTATATGCTATAAGGAAAACTCGGTCCTTATCTTCTCTTTTGAAATTATTTCTGAGAAATGCAAAAGTATTGAAGTTGTCACTACACCAAATTCCTGGATTCGTAACAGACCCAAGCCGTTACTAAAACGGATTGTAACGGCTCTCGCCTGTTGCAAAAGTGGGTGTTACATTTTTTTTGTAACGGCTTTGTGGCCGTTACGAATTTCAGTTGTAACGGCTCGTAACAGGTTTAAGCCGTTACGAATTTGCCACGTGGTAACAGCCCAGGGCCGTTACGAATCTTTTTTGTAACAGCGTTGTCGTAACGTTGACGAGCCGTTACGAACTTTTTTGTAACAGCAAAAAAATTACTGCCAGTCAACCTTGACCAATTTTGACCAGGTCAAGGCTGGCCGGCAGTAATTTTTCTGCCGGAAATAAGCCGGAATTCTAAATTCAATACACTGCATACAACTTTCAATATCATCCACACTCAACAATAATTTCTTCAATCTATTCATATCACATTCATTCAATTCATATCAGATTCATATAATCCAATAACATAAATTTATCTAAGTACCAACCTTTTTTTTTGTTCAGTGTCAAATTTCTAAGGGAACATATAGAAACTTACTAACTTCCTACAAAACTTACAAAACTTGAATACATGGAACTTACAAAACTTGAAGCTTCTTTATTCTCCACCCTTGTGATGCACATGGGTCCTGACAAAGATGAGGCAGTGCACAAAGGTCACAAAATCTTTAGCTGAAACCACACTTAGACCAGACCGCAGAGTCCATGCCCTTGCCATGCCTAACCCGCTTTCCTTGAACTGAAGTGTGATCCTCTTTGATCCCAGAAGTTGATCTGCAGTAGAGAAAAATGTATTTGGATCAGAAATTAACAAGGATCAAACAAGAAAAAGCTGGGCATTCCAAATATCCTGTATACACCTACATTCCATCCATAATCCACATTCAATACTTTCTTCAGTCAATCAATTCACTAACATTCAATCAATTCAAAAAAGAATACAAACTCAAAAAGAATACAAATTATTTTAAGTACCAAAAAAAAAAACTGTTAACTGTATAAGTATCAAATTCTGAGCAAAGTCATTGAAACCTACTAAGTTCCTAAGTTCAGTTCATTCTCCCTTAAATCACTATAAGCAGAAACTACATAGAAACCACATGCTCAAGGAATTTCAACATTTCAATAAGGTATATGTTCAGTAAGGTATATGGAAGAACTACTTTCTTCCATATACATGTTCCTTCAACTAATTTATCCAGCATTTCAATAAGGGATATCACCAAGACATGTAATAGAAATGTTGACAGGCCTAGTAAAATGGTACAAGTTTCTAAAGAAAAAATGGACGTTGATTCATGTAGTGCGATGTAACAGACACAAGAGATTGACAGGGCATTTATGTACATACCACAATGAGTTTTCCTTTGTTCTCTGGCCTTGGTGCAAGTTTAAGTGCAGCAACTGTGTTAGCTCCAGAGGAGATCCCAATCTATATAAAAGTAAATACACAAGATCGAATAAATTGGACGTCATACCGATGTCAAGCAAAGTAGTAATATAAGAGTGTTTAATGTTAGAGTAACAATATGTATGTACAAAACGACATAGAAAATTGTTACCATAAGTCCCCCTTTTAGAGCCAATTCTCTGGCCATCTTCACTGCATCATCACTTGTAACCTGCTCAGAAAAGTATTAACAATGAACTGAGTAAGGCGATAAGGAGATGTATGATATGAAATATAAATTCTTGTATAAATAACGTTAGAAAGAGTATGAAAAAGCTGTATCAAACTTTCCTCAATGACTTCTTCCAGTATGTCCATGTCCAGAATATATGGCTTGAAACCAACCCCATTCTAAATATCCAATGTACTCATATGGCTTGGATGGATATGCTTTCCACTAAGAAGATTCAAGAGAAAAGTTCCACAACTGAAGATTACACTATCAGGGGTAACCCTTCCTGCGAGAAAAGATAATTACGACAAGTGTGCAGGTAATAGACAAACCTGATATTGTATGTTAAAGCTCCAAATTATAGGAGCCATAAACCTCCAATATCTCAAAAGAAAACATGCTTTCTTTAAGAGATTGATACTATAGATAATATGCTTTAGAACCAAGACAGATGAACAAAATACATACCATTTCTTAGATACTCGGGAGGGGTGGGGTGTAAGCAAGATTTGTGCTGTAACTCTTCCCGTCCCTACTATTTTTCATAAGACCAAAACAAGAAAGTCGAGGATCGCCATCCTACAAAAAAAAAAAAAAATACATGACACGGTGATAACCACACTTTCAAATCCCACGTGAATAATTACTATCCCACGTGAAGTATGCACATAGTGAGGATAAAGAAAAGAATGTAAGCAAACCTATGATAATGTGTCGAAGTGGCGCATATCTAGCACATCAACTTCAGCCGAGCACATGACCAAAAAGATCCATTTGCCGTCACTCAAAAAAGTTGTGATGCAACAATGATTTTACTCGGACATGGGGAGGAATATCTTTTTTGTCATCTTGAACCAAAGACCAGTAAATCAAGTATTGCAAAGATTCGTTTCAAAGAAAGATACATCAAATTTAAGGAGCGATACTCCTTCAAATGCACATGCAATAACGGAATTGCTTAACATACTCCACACTTGAAATAGTGCGGAGCATTTCGTAAATGATGCCATGTCCCAAAGCCGAAAGTAATTCTTAAGAAATCCAACTTCTGCTTATTTTTACTATTTTGTCATCAAGAGGATATTAAACCTTAACATTACCACTCAACGCGAGCATGGTACTTTCAAAGTTATCCACTATCTTGTTGGGGTGCATTTTCTCGCTTATAAAGGTATAAATATAACTAACACTTTGCAACAATATGACACTTCCCCGGAATCCATTTACTTGGTGCGCGCTTCAAGGTTCTTACACACGGATCGAAACAAAAACGAAAAACAAATGTCACACATGCACGAGTGTAAATGGTTCAACATCCTTGATAATGATACAAATATTAGAAGGAAAAAAAAATATGCAAAAGTTCATTAGTAGGTGGGGCTTCATATATATTCATAGTATCTGGAAAGGTTGAACTCTTTAGCCTAGAATGCTTGCATGTTGATGACTTGATGAATGATACGTTGTTTTTTTTTTTTTGGCAATTAAAGACCAACACCATGAGAATCTCATGCTACTTCACCGGCAAGTATGAAAACAACAGAATAAGGTCGGAGCATACCCGAAGAAAGGTAAGACACGAGAAGCAATATTTTAGATATAAGCATCATGTACTGTTAGCGAATTCATCGGTGAAACACAAGTTACTTAGAGAACGGAAATTATGGAAAAAAATTATTGTCAAGTTACATTAAAATTTTATGAAATGAAAAAATTACGAAAACCTAAGAAGAATATCTAAGTTCATAAATGCCTATGATAAACTCTCGTGGAAGTAACTAAGGTGAAGGATAGGAGAAAGTTCATAAAATGCGTGATTATATTATGCAACGAGGAACAATTATACAACATAAAGCAGAAAGCTTAAACCACACAAATCAACCAATGATTAACATTAAAATGGCCTAAAGCATGTACGGTCAAAACAATTAATTCTCTAATTCGTCCCCCGATATTCCATTTTCGTTAAGAGAACTGTTTTTCCCGCTAACCGATAGTAAAACAACAATTTTTGAACATAAGAATTTATTCAGCAGTTGTTTACCATGCAACCACATTGATGCAATGTTCATTGTATTTTAAATTATTTTCTAATTTATTTGGGGAAAACATGGAATTCCCTTTTCGAATTTGAACATACATAAAGCTTACCTGTCTTTGGAAAATTACAATGGCTTCGAAAGACAATTTATTTTTTTAACTTTCGACACTAACCTTAAGTTGGGATACTATGTTCATTTAATCCAAGGATACCATGTTCATTTAATCTTAGTCACGAGAGAGGTGAGTGGTGAAACTCCTTGGCAAAGTACTTGCATTTTATCTTAAGTTTATGTCAGTGACATGGAGGTTTAAAGTGTTTTCAGAGATCAATCATACAAGGATGCAGATAATTGTAAATTATCCCATCTATTAGTTAGAGCACATTCAGCAGAAAACGATAAGTCAAAGAAGGATACCCAATGGGAAGTGCATTTTCTTTTTTGATACTATGTACAACAAGCAAAAGTTCCTCAAGAGGTGCTTTGTAATCATCTAATCCTCGGTTGAACCAAAATAAGAGCTCCATACAGTCCATGATCTCGGCACAATCTTACTACCTACGATACAAAATTCAAATTATAAGCTTTAGTGATTTAATAGGATAATTATAAATCAGTCCAAATGGCTTTAGAATTTAATAGGACTATTCAATTTTACTAGATTCAAAAATACCTTGGCGCACATATTACCCGATTGAAATCCAATGATGAAATGTCCATGTGAAGAATGACTGTTCATCACATTCGCAATTGTCCTTTTCTTTCTTTGTAATGTTGAACCAAAGTGCTTGCATATTCTCGCAAAACCAATAAAACACCTTGGTCATAACATTTTTTTGAGATAAAAGGTTAACACTTGGCACAAAGAGGCCAGTCCACAATTTCAAAGTGGTACTATGATTATATACTTTGGTAGAGTGAAGCTTTTCATATTTCCAAAAACGAACGTTAGACTTTTGGAAGTACCAAAATACCGATGTTGTCAAGAAATTTACCATCTAGAGCTACAAACAGAGTTGGGTGCTGAGGAATGAATTCCTTGGGTACTTCATCGCAAATCTTCTATAATACAAGTTGACAATGATTTACCTCTTCACATCCCGATTCCATCATCACTTGTATTGATCGAGTAACAAGCTCTCGTAGGTGCATTTTTAACAAAAAACAAACCTCAACTTACAATAATAGGTAAGCCATAAGAAGACCAAATAGAGCCGAAATAAGGAAAAAAATAAGAAGACTATAATACCATTTTCTGTAAGATTTGGTAACAACAAGCATACCAATATAGCCTCGATAGTATTCCCATGTTCACCCATACCGCAAACAATTGTTCCTACACAATCTGTTCCTACACAATTTCCTTAATAAAACTCCTACATAAACAATAAAACAAAACCCAAGTGAAAAGAAATCATATTTTAAATCTAATATGAATAAATAGACAAACATTTATGATAAATTCAATCAAGAAATAGATGGGTTTCAAAATTGATTACCAGGAACGACAGATGAGGCCATAGATAGACAAAGTATTTGTAAGTGAAAATAGGACAGGGTTCATCAATGGAAACCCTAAAATCCAAAAAACCCAAATCTTAAATCAGATGATGAAAAAGTTACGCAGATGATTAAACACAGATGATGAAATCGAAACCCTTAACTCGATTAAAAAAAGATGAAATCGAAATTCTGGGATGGATTAACAGATGTGAATCTTCAGGGAAGAACAAAAAAGGGAGAGGAGAGGCGTCAAGTGAAAATCTAACAGACAAAAAGTAGAAACATATACCTTCTAAGCTGAGATTCAAGTTCAGTTCTTCAAAGCTCCAACTCCGACGAACCCTAAAATAAAATCGAAAAAAAAGGTATTAGATGAAACCCTAAAATCTGATTTACCAGATACTAAAACTCTAAAATCGAAAAAATGATAATGAATTACACAGTAACACAGATCGAAACCATAAACTCGGTAATCTTACACAGTTATTCAAAGGTCAGATGATTAACGAATGTGGAGAAAAGAGGGGAAGAGAAGAGAGGCAGGAGGAGAAAAAACAGAAAGAGAAAGGAAAATGAAGAATGAGGTGAAATTCGAGAGAAGGGGAGAAACATAGTGTGAATGTCACACGCAGGGGAGGAAACATCCTCTAGTTCAGTGTGTGTGGGGTGGAAAAAATGTGTCACGCATGTGAACGGCACACGCGAAAACTTCAGCTGTTACGACCACAGTGTGACCAAGCGTGTGATTGGCACGCCTAAATTTTTTTTCGTAACGGCTTACCCATGTTACAAATTTTTAAAAATTTCAATAACGGCCTCTGTCTGTTACAATTTTTTTCGTAACGAATGCATTTGTAACGGGAATTTTGTAACGGCCCATAAGCCGTTAAGAATTGTTGTTACTAATCCGGGAATTTGGTGTAGTGTGTTGAAGGGATTGAAAAAAGTGGTACTCAGTACTGTATAATGTTTGCTAAGTGTAAAGTCGAGGTAGTTGAAGAGACAACAAGAACATTCGTGTAGAGGGATCCAAGTCCAACGGTTCACTTTCGGGCGGAGCCAAGGGTTGATTAACCTGGCTCTATCCCCCACTGAAATTCCAAAAATTATAAAAAAATCCATTAATTTGATCCAATAATTTATATTTAGACCACCAATATTGAGTACACAAAATTGGTTAAAAACACCAAAATCAACAATACATGGGTGAAACACACTTATACATTTTGACAATGTTTATATGGACATGAATCAAAAAAAACACTGTTCAACTATCCATTTTGGATATTCTACCCAGGATTTTGTTTATTAAATAACTGGAATAGACCATTATGCCCTTTATCTTCTTTAAATGTTGCGGAAACCTTCGATCCAAATAAGAACAAGCTTTGTTATTCAGAGAATGGGTAGTGGTGTGGTGTTGGTGTAAGTCTGTAAATTCATATGTAAACAAAAAAAATATTGGTTTCACTGTTAACAGTAAGGAGCTCCAGTTTTGAGATGTATATATGAAGAATTTAATTTTCAATTTCTTGTTTCAATCGTCGTTCGATTTAGTATAATACTTTTCTCTAACCTCTATATAAATCGGTAAGTTTTATTTTAGTATTTTGAACAAATTTCGATACACAATTTGATTCTAGGAATATTTAAACTAAATACTTGAGATTAAAGTGATGTATTTGAGAGTTTGAGAAGAATCATGAGTTGGATTTTGTTCGAACTCAAATGATAGCAAGAGAACATGAGCTAAAATCATTTGAATGTTTGTGTTGGAATTGAATTGAAATAATTGCTGGGAAGGTGTTGTGTTGGGCATAAAAATCAGCAGAGTAGTTATCTCACCATTACTAGAGTAACACCCTGCAAGTTTTTGAGAAAATTCCCGAAGTAAAAGGGAAACTGTAGTTGAGTGCACCATATGTTGCGGCTAATCTGTTTATGGTGTCTAAACAACTGAAAAGGTTTAGAGCTTGTGTTTGCGGAATGTATTTTGACAGTAAAATAGGTTGAGTATGTGAGGTTTTGGTCGAGTTCAAGAAGCAAAACAACATGAATAGTTGCACCTTCTTGATTGCACCATAACCATGGTTCGATGGTTATGTATGAAGTGTATTTGGAAATCGCGAGAGACTTTTTTTGAAGTTTAAGAGTACATTAATTTGTAAGTCAGTATTGTAACTAGTATTTATTTTGACACATTCAAAAAAGTGTATCTTAATGACTTTTGTTAGTTTCTTAAATGTAGATGGCTTTCAATTTTTCTGGAAAAAGCTTGATTCAGGGTATAACAAAGATTAGACTTGAACGAAACTAGTTTCATGCTGCATATTTTGAAAAAACAGATTTTTTTGTCAGGGTGAAACTGGTTTCATCCTGCATATTTAGAAGAAGAAAAAAAGCATATCCATCCTACACAAACTCACACATACACACAAATTTTTTTTTTACCTGGATGAAACCATTTCCATCATGTACATTCTGCAAAAAAAAAAAAAATCTGCTAGGATGTATCTAGTTTCATCCTGCATATTCTGAAACAAGATTATCTGAAATTACTGACAACTCAAAGTATAGGCTAGTTTAAGTAAAAATATTTCATATTGACTTGCAATGAAGATACATGCATTCATATCCATATTTATTCAAAGAAAGTTTTACAAACAAAAACTAAGCGTAAACTACATCAATAGGTTTTTCTAGCGACCGATTTGCTAAACAACCTAATGACATCAACGGTTTTAATTATTGTACAACTTCCAGGAACTTCATATGCTATAAACTTCATTTAGTTTCTTTTTTCTCCAAATCTTTTCATTCATTTTTCCAACCACGTAAACATCATGCATACTCCTTATGCTAGATTCACCCATCCATGTTCACATCATGCTTATTCTTGGCTCTTAATTCAGCACTCCTCTTGCTATTGCTTCCTGCAACAATTTATATAAAAACTAGTTACATCCTTTTTTAAATCTATATGAAAACCAGTTACAACCTATATTAAAACTAGATGAAAACCAGTTTATGCATGTCATCTTTGGAGACATTATATGAATCACATTACCCGATCACTTAATGCAAAACCAACAAGTACATAAGATAGGTTTATGCCCCAGAATCCACATATACTATAATATTTCGTCACATTTTAAGGCCATAGAAACTCAATAACATTCCAAGTACAAGAAAAAATGCTACTTGATAGGCTTAGTGATATATGCATAACCTAACTGTAGAGATGATACATGGATCACATTTAGCTAACTAGGTATAGTGCTATATGGATTACATTTTAGCTGTAGAGATGATATATATATCATATTCCATACAAAATCACTCAAAGATTCTTCCAAACATGTTATGAAAAAGTTTTACCATCAACAGATTATTGGCCAGGGTGAAACCAGTTTCATCCTGTATATTATGAAAAATACAGATTTTTTAGCCAGTGTGAAACTGGTTTCATCCTTCATATTTTGAAAAAAAGAAACGAACTTTTGGTCAGGGTGAAACTGGTTTCATTCTTCATATATATGATAACGAAAAAGAAATATCCAACCGCACTCTCTAACGAAAATAATTTTGCACAGGATGAAAACGGGTTTCATCTTCTACCCAATTTGGCATTCTTACAAACACATGTACAACATGACTTCGACAATAGAGAATTAACTTCTTCTTGTGATTTTTGGACCATACAACACATATAACCAAATGCAAACCATTTTCATCTAGTATATATAATCATTAAGTCCATTACAACAAACAACTAAAACCAGTTACATCCAGTTAAATAAAAGAAAATTCAACCAATTCAACAAATCAAACATAATATTCTGAAAATAAAATCAAAACAAAGTTAGGGTTTGGAAAACTTCCGATTCTACGAGATATTTCATGAAATCGATCTATTCAAATCCTAATTAGGCTATAAATTTTTCATACTGGAGTTAGTGTTGGTGTTTTGAATACGACGGAGAAACCAATTTATTTCAACGATGGTGTCTTCAATTTCAAGTACAATGATCGATAATACCGGATTTGATGATATCTACAAAGACGGTAATACTGTTGCTGTCGGTGTCGGTAAGCAAAAGCTAGAGAAATTGAAATCAATGGTTGTGATGGAGAAACACAGACGAAGGATAAAGAGAAACGGTGGTGTAAATGCTGGGTGTAGATGGTGAAATTTGGTACATGGGGAAAAGTGTCATTTCAACCCTATAGGTAGAATTCAACTCTCACGAAAGAGATTAAGCCCTTGGCCCTCAAGGCATCCTTAGCCACGATTTCTAGTACACGTCCCCGCGAGACACTGCTGGTCGTGATGCCGTGATTCCTAACGCACATCCTCGACGAGATATTGCTGGTCAACTAGGTTCTGTAGAGCGTAAAACATCCCTGGCAGACTTATGAACCAGAACAGCCATAATTCCAGCATGTCTTCGCGAGACGCAACTGCTTGTTATGCAATGATTCCTAGTATACGTCCTCAACGAGATGCTTCGGGTCATGTAGGCTCTGTAAATGCGTAAATAGTCCCCAACAGACTTATGACCCAGAGCGGAGATATACATATCTCCTGTAAGCAAGACTCACCCTATTTGAGATCAAGGACTGATTCCTAGTACATCATCGCGAGATACACTAGTCATGTCTGCTCTAGGATCTGACTCGACTTACTGAGGTCTCTTGATAACTCCAAGGACATCCCCGTGAAATACGCTGGTTATTCTACCTTCTGAGCCCTTTCGACTGGAACTCCTAGAACATCCTTTCGAGATACACCGGTCTTGTTGGCTTATCATATGGACACACAGTTGATTCCTATCATAACTCTGCAAGATACGCTGGTCAAATTAAGACAAGTGAGCCAAAGTCTCGTAGAGACCTTAATCGGGCGTAACAAGCCTTTTTCTCTCTCTTCAGGCCGAGTCCCAGCTGACCACATAGAGATACGGATCCGTTAAGAAAATATTCGAAGAGATTTTGATCCGTCTGCAAAATCTCGGAGAGATTCAAATTTCTCTACAAAATCATGGAGAGATCTTGAGCTACCCGCAAAATATCGGAGTGATTCGAATCTCTCTGCAAAATCACGGAGAGATTTTGAGCCGTCGGCAAAATTTTGGAGAGATTTTGAGCCATCCGCAAAATCTCTGAGAGATTCAAGTCTCTTCACAAAATCTCGAAGATATTCAAATTTCTCCTCAACATCTCGGACAGATTCACATGATAGGCACACGCCTTACCTAGAACTCAAGCCTATTTCTCAGCCTCTCGAATACACTCACGGCTAGTAAATTGAGCATGAACTATACATGGATATCCAAAAACATGGATAATCTCTCTTGAGCTCCGGATACTCAACAAAGGGACCCACAAACAATAATATAGTCTTCACATGACATATGTGACCGGCCATGGAGATAGAGAGATGAGCCTCACCTCCTCTTACACTCTGCACACGATTCCTGGGGAATTCCCTACTTTTTTACATGACTCATATTTCGATTAGCAATCTGTATGGATTAACTCCAATATACTTTCAAGAGAATCAACTAGACTCAATCATAATAAAGTATATCAAAGAGTTAATATCTCTATCTCTCGATTTGATCTATGCTCAAACAAATAGAAATCTGTGAGACTTTATCAAATACAAGAGATATAAACTTGGATGGTACCAAAGACCAATATCCAAGGATCAATCAATTTCTAATCAACAACCAAAGGTTGGATTTCACAATTGATAGATACAACGCACAACCTGTGATATTTCAATTATATAACAAAATATAATGCGGAATAGAAATAGAACATACACCAGAAGTTTTGTTAACAAGGAAACCGCAAATGCAGAAAAACCATGGGACCTAGTCCAGGTTGAACACACACTGTATTAAGCCGCTACAGACACTAGCCTACTACAAACTAACTTCGGTCTGGACTGTAGTTGAACCCCAATCAATCTTACACTGATCCAAGGTACAGTTGCGCTCCTTACGTCTCTGGTCCCATCAGGATACTGCGCACTTGATTCCCTTAGCTAATCTCACCCAAAACTAAGAGTTGCTACGACCCAAAGTCGAAGACTTTAATAAACAAATATGTATCACACAGAAAAGTCTACAATAATAGATAAATCTGTCTCCCACAGAAATACCTACAAGTTTTGTTCCGTATTTTGATAAATCAAGGTGAACAAGAACCAATTGATAACCCGATTTATATTAATAGTCCAGAAGAACTGACCTAGTATTATCAATCACCTCACAACAATATTAATCGACGCGGCAAAAGAAGATATTGTGGAATCATAAACGATGAGACGAAGATGTTTGTGACTACTTTTATATCTTGCCTATCAGAGATATTAATCTCAAGACAATCGTTACGATTGTACTCAACACGATAGAATCAGTAAGATCGGGTCACACAACTACGAGAAAGTAGTATCGGTCTGGCTTCACAATCCCAATGAAATCTTTAAGTCATTAACCTGGTTTTCAAGAAGAAACCTAAGGTTAAAGGAGATTCGACTCTAGCTAATACAACTAGTATCACACAGGAGTTGTGGGGATTAGGTTTCCCAGTTGCTAGAGTTCTCCCTTATATAGTCTTTCAAATCAGGGTTTGCAATCAATGTTAGCTTAGTAACAAAGCATTCAATATTCACCGTTAGATGAAAACCTGATTAGATTTAAGTTAATATATTTCAACTGTTGGATCGAAAACTTAGCTTGTTACACATAAATGAAATGCACAATTTTAGGTTTGTGTAACCGTACCTAAACATGTACATTTGTTGGTTCAACAATAATTAACCAAATGGTAAGGGGGAGTGGTTATCCATATGAGCACTTTCATATCAACCATATTCTTCTTCACCATAACTAGTTCAAATGACTCAAATGAACTAGTTAGAGAGTTGTTCAATTGTATAAATCTTATGTAACTACACAAGACACAATCGAAGTAAAAAATATTTAATTCACTCGAATCGATTCATGAACTTTATAGCCATGGTTTGCATTTTTCATTCCTTAGTTAATATAAATATAAGTTCACAAAAATCGTATTTAGATATAACCAACTTAAGTTCGCAGACATAGTTTTCGGACTTAAGTTCTAGGAAGGATTTCTCAAACTCCAACATATATTCTCGGGATGAGAACTTTCGCCAGTTCAGGGACTGGGTTCGCGGACTGACTCACAGCTCTTGTTCCGGTTTTCCTGATCAACAAAGTAAGCATACTTCGGTTAAAGGAAAAAGTACTTATACATATATGTGTTGCCACACAATGCTTATATCCAACAATGGTTATATAATCTAAACTCTCATTTCAATCATTGAAACATTCTTAGATGACGTTATTATATAGTTGTTATTCCCAAACTATTTTTCGTCAAAGCAATTTTCAAGGTGATTGAAACATAAAATGACTTTCGTCACTAGGTAAAGATGAACTTGGCCAAAGCAAAAATCTTACCAACACATATTTCGAGAAATATATAGGCGAGATAAACTCGGCTCGAAATAGCAAATGTGTATAATCAAAGTCTGTATAGCAAAACGACTTTTGTCTCAAAATAGGAGATAGGTTAGATAGACTTTTGAGTGATAGATAAGTTCAAGTCTCCACATACCTTTTAGTCGATGAAGTTCCACCAGTTCCTTATGTAGTTCTTCGTCTTGTATGATGATTTCCATGGAGTTCTTGAGCTCAACTACACTTACTATCCTAGTCCTAGACTTAGCTATAGTAGACTAGAAATCAAGACTTATAGTTTTGATCACTAACATTGACAAACATGCTTGAGATAGCAACACATGCGAGTTCGACCGAGCAGTGGTCTAATAATCTCCCCCTTTGTCAATTTTAGTGACAAAACTATCAATACATATGGAATACAAAAATAAATAAATAAACTTTTGTAGCTCCTATACCACATGCCTAATCTCCAACATTACTCGAAATCTTCGTCACTTCCAGGTACTCCAATGATCCCAAAGGTTGTAAGTTCAGCGCCATTGTTGTTGAAAATCCGTAGCTATAAGAATGAGAAAACAAGAATTCTCAATCATTGTTATACAATGTCATAGTATCATTATATAGCATCAAAGTTCAATTGTATCACAACTTCGACAACAATACTATGGTGATATGTATCACTCCCCCTTAGTCAATACTCCATCTCACATGGAAACCACTCCCCCTTACATAATGATCCGAAAACCATATGTATTTTTAGTGTGAACTACATATTAATTCTCCCCCTTGTTGTCAATAAAATTGACAAAGGTACGAAAATGGGATCCTAATGAAATTTCCAAAAGAGACATTTCATGACCAAAAGAAAGCACATATCATCTTATTTAGTTGCAATTATATAGCCGAAGCTAAATTCATTCATCAAGGAGTTTATAAAGATACAAGATAACCCCTATAATATTCCACAGCCACACTCCCCATAAAGATTTGGCAATTAAGCACAAGTTCAATTAAGAATTCTCCCCCATAATATGTCATTCCCGAAAGAACAACAAGAGCGTCCTTAATTTCAAAAGAAAAGAAGGATTTCTTTGGACATAACAAATCACATACGAATATGATTTTGAATCCAAAAATACTCAATTAAATTAACCACAAGAGAACCCATGATTAATTTAATCATAAATTACAATCAAATTTATCATAAAAAAAGTGATTAATTTAATTGTCCATGCTTGACATAAGAGAACTTACGGAGCCTCACAGTATAAGCATAAGAATATGGATCAGGGAAGATCAATACTACGGAATACACAAGGATTCATTCTATTTTCCATCACTATTCGCACAATGACATACAATAGACATAATCCTTGTAAACAAAAGATTTTAATCTATGTTCCATCAATAAATGACATAATAGGCTTAACTTTTGTATTATCAAAAGTTCATTCCTTCTTTTATCAATACATGCATATCGACATATGAAAGACTTAACTTTTGAAAAGATATGGGACAATCATAGTTCACGGACGCAAGCACACATATCCCATAACAAATTGCAATATATAAAACCATAAAGATTAATACTGAAAAAATTATCTTCCAAACAATTTTATAATTTAACCAAATAAACCTAAAAACATGAAGATGAAAACTTTGGATATAGCTATGTGTAATCACAATAATGGCTATTCCAAACTCTAGTTATTCTTCTAAAATTCTTATCCGAAGATTTACTAGGCATATAAAATAAACTCTTTTAGAGAACATGAATCTGAAAGAAAGAACTAAACCCGGTCAGCAACTAGAGATTGAACATGGAAGAGCTCCTCGGTTACCTTCTTCAGTTCGTTTTCGTAAAAAATCAAGATTCCTTGTTGCAATTTCGAGTTTTTCAACAACGACTTTAAAATCTTGAAGAAGATTTCCTACCAGTTGTGAAGACACCTGAACTGGTAGCTTGTTTTCATGGTCAATGGCATGATAGCATGTTATGAAAACAGGATTCTTGTGAAACTAGATAGTCTTCCCCTTCTTGACTTCATCATATTTGTTACCTCCATTCATTGTGCACACCAAAAATCGGTAAAACCTTTGACTCTACAGAACTATGTATCAAGAGATGACACATAAGTGTATATAAATAATTTACATGGAAAACCCTAGGAAAGCTTGTATACATCCGTGTGGGTCGGTGTTCGTGCACTTGTGGTTACGGCCCTAAAGTGTGACCAAGAGGAAGGAGCATGAAATTCATGTGTGTCAAGATTAATAGTTGAGAACCAACTATTTGGAGGAAGCACACATAAACAGGGAATTTTTCTCAAAGGAGGATGATCATAATTATCTTCAAGAGAAGAACTGGAGCGAAGCTCAACATATTTTAAGATCAAAACAACAAAAGAAGAAGGAAAGGAAAATATACAACCTTGACAACATTCTCAAGACACACTTCTTGAGACTATGGGCATCCTTCTTAAATTTCAAGAAGAATGCTACATTGTGCAACTATAATGTTGTGTTTAGATGAGCATTTTGCTCATCAATATTGACTTCTTCTTTTTCTCCTTCAAGAGGATTTATAGAAAGATCACTTGACTTACTTGAGGAAGTTTTATCAAGAGAGGAACAAGAATTACCTAAGCCAGTTGCTTTCCTTATTTTTTAAATGCTCCATTTGAGTCTGTTTATGCTGATCTTAAGCTCTGAGACTTGATTATTGATATGAACGAAATCTGGAGCAGAAAATTTTGATTCACAGTCTTCTTTAGAGAGAGAAAAGGAACGCAACTTTCCTTTCTTTCTCTTATGCCTTTTTCTCTTTTCAGAGTCATTTAAGAAGTCAGTTCTCCTTATTCCATTGTCGATATTTTTTGTTTCGAAAACACAATTAAGAAATGTCTTATCACATAATTTTTCTTGATTGTCGACAATGCCTTTTACTCCAACAATATGAGAGACAGGTTTAATAACTTCTTTTGACATCCATGCAAGAATTTTTTGAAGTTTTTCATTCCTTAAACGAAAGTGACATCTTCACACAAAATGTCCTTTATTTCCGAATAATAGCAGCTAAAAGAATTTTTCTTAACCGTTCTCGTGTGAGTAGATTTAATAGGAACAAATCCTTTTTTCCAAAATAATTACATGCTGCAAAAGGTTTCTCACATGAAGAATTATTATTAGCTTTAACAAAATTGATCTTACTACTTTTTGGAGCGTCTATTCCCTTATAATCCAGACCACGTGTATCACAATATTCTTTACATGCTCCAATTATAGAGGATAATTTTGTAGAGCTAGAATTCAATCTACTCAGATTCTCTTCCTGTGATTTCACTTTATCAAGTGCAGTAGCAAGGTCAATCTCCAAGGATTTTTCTTTGGCGAAAAGACTGAGTTCTTTGTCATTAAAACATTTTTGTTGAGAGTCATATCTTGCTTCAGATTCTGCAAGTTTTTCTTTCAACACAAAGAGATTTCGCAGAAGATTATCACATTCGGAACTTTTCGAGCGTACATCTTCATCACGATCTTTAACAATAGATTGTAAGAGTTTATATCCAGAGCAATAACTTGTTCTCTGATCTCCCTCTTCATCTGCTTCCCTCCCTAAGACCTGCCCTAATCATTCTTCCTTGTGACTGAAGCAGCCTTTGAACGACTACTATGCATGGTTTAGGCGAAGAATGTTCATGCTCAACCTCCTGTAACTCACTTGCAGAAACCTTAGAATCCCACTTCTAACTTCTCTCAGATTTTAGGTAACTACATTTTGGCGACCACAGTGGGAGGTTATTCACTCAGTTACAAATATCAATCAAGGTCTTTTAGGAAGGAAGACGATTCCAACAATCCAAACAAAAAAAAACGTTCCATTGATTCAGTATCTGTAAATCCATTACAGACTTAGCCTAGAGAGTTATCCCTACCAGCACTTTCTCCCTCTTTCGAGTTTGATCTTAGCGAATACGTTAGTGCGTCCCGGATCACATAAATCTCATCATGCATAAGAAAACGCCCTAGTAACCTAATTTTCATAAAAATCTACTTCTAATCATTGAAAACCTTGGATAAGGACCAAGGAGAACTCCCGGAGACTCAAAAGAATCTTGCAAAATCTCAGATCGTCATCCAGACTTATCTGAAAAAGCCTTTAGAGTTACCAGTAGGGATAGATCCAATAAATATAGATCGAGTACGCGTTTCCCAAAGAAGGAGTACTAAAACTGATGAGAATAGCACTGACGGGATCTTGCCAGCAATTGACCTCACCGGAGAAGATAAAAACCCATTACGAACGCGACAGATCAAATGAGAAACCATCCAACCGATCTTATCACTCTCAAGGACTTCAAGGACCATATGACGCTCTAAACTTGGAGATATTGACGAATATTTTGTCCAAAATTCGTTTAGGTCAAGGGCCCTCCACCTGATCACAAGAGACTTGGGAAGTGTACTTCACTTTACCATTTTACTTATAACTCTTTCATTCTGTATTAGATTGACTTAGTTCTTTTTATGACGGATTTATCTTTTCATCGTTTACAAGATAAAATTAGCGAAAACTTGGAAAGGTTCCGAAAAATTCGTGACCTATACAAAAGATTTTCAGAGCCACATAAGGTCATAAATCGCCAGCCGAGATGCATCTTGTCGTTTTCGTGTTTTAGAGGATCATGACCAGAACGCGACAAAGTATAAGATGAGACTACCTTCCAAGATATTTCTCAGCCAAAGCTCATACTTATCTGAAGATTCAAAGCCGCGGGTCGACATGCTATCTCATACCCGTCCCGTCAGAAAGAAAAAGAGTCTTAGCAATTGTACGACTAAGTCTCGACGAGCCTCCATCTCTGCTACACCAAAGATTATCCAGTATCATTTTCCGATGGGACCTCAGTTCACCCAAGAAGGAGAAAGAGAATATCTTCGCACCCGAACCTACCAAGGGAAAAGAAATCTAAAGTGCCAACAATTCAAGGATCCAATACCATAGCTTCAGGATACACATTAGTCATTCGGGCACATACTAGCAGTTCCCTCGGTCAAAGTCTCTTCTGTCGAGAAAATCCAGTTGATAGGTTATTCCATGAGTCAGGCTCAGACGCGATGAGCGAAGGACAAGATATGGCGATCACATACAATTTCCACATGTCAAAAAAACGACTCCTCCACGTGAAGAATTACCTAGCAGATTCACAGAGAACCCTTTCATCAATAAAACAAACAAAAATCGACTGCGCAGTTGGACCTGAATGTATCTATTACTCTAATTATACCATAAGGCATATACTACTCTCAAGTTCTATTGAGAATCCCCCCAAAAGAAGAATAAATCTCAACGGGTAATTTTACTATAGAAGTTCACATGAATCCCTATCAAGACACCTTGTAGATAACTTCATCTTGTCCACAAAGACACATGCGGCAGTATCTTGACATGACTCTCCAATGACGTCTCCAACCCACAGATTATCGCTTGCCCGTCTTAAAGACTCAATCTCGTACGCTACAAGGGCCTTACTTCATTTTCTAAAAGTCCCAAGTGTTATATCAAACTTGGGACTAACGGAGAATCTTGCATCACATACCTTCATGGCCAACATGAGGTGGCCCAGACATCCATTTTTCATATAACATATTTAGAAACAATCAGCGCAGGAGTCTTAAAATATCGGGACACATCAAGACCATTCAACTCCTCAAACCCACATCACAACCTGTTATTACTTGGGACTATGGAAATAGAGACCGACCTTTAAAATCGTGAAGGGGACTTATCTCGAGAAATCTCACATCTCTCTGTCAGAAGATAAGATTTTTAAGGATTTTATACGCGTGCACCAGAACTATATCAAGTAGAAAAAGCATTCAAATTATCCCTGAATAATAAATGCATGCAGGAGCAAACTAGGGTTCAAAATCAGTTTGAAGAGGAGTCTATGGTTTCCACTCTACTTAGACGCGACTCATACTTTAGTCACATAACTCGGCGAAATAAGACAAATGGGTAGAGAATTATACAACGCGCCATTGATAAAAGTATCCTTTCATGTCTCTCCTACCATTTGTTAAAAGGGAATAATGGTTCAATGAACAATCCAAGAGATATCATCAAATCACTTGAAGGAATTGTTGCTAAATAGATATGGATTCCGAGTTCAACTTCATATGGACATATCACAAGAAAAACAAGCTCCAAATCCTAATTTAACTATAATATATAAAAGGCAAGTCTTTTCTGTTCGATAGTTGGGGTCAACTACCGAAATCGGACGTCAAACGAAGTTTCTACAACCTCTAGAGTAAAGGCCGCGCAAGGGAGGAACTTCTATTACGAATTTAACTTAGGGTTTTCACCTACTCACATACCCGACAAGAGCAATCTAGGGTTTGAATCAAGTTCGAACTCATGAGGGTCTCATTCCTTTACCATATGCATACGGATAAGGTTCAGAGCGAGAAAATATCAACCCTGAAGAAAATCATCCGCCAGAGACCCCTAGAGAAAATATCTTTCTCCATGTTATGCTGCTTCACTTTGGCCTCTGCATCTCAAGGCACTTTCTTAGCATGTTCCATCTCTTCATCTATCATATGCACCTCCATATTAACAACCTCTATGAACTCAACTCACCCCGACGGACCTTGACAGAATTGAGTCATTCTCGCAACCACCTCATATTGAAGCGAAGATTCTCACGATGTTCATAAAGATTTACAAGATCTTCAGAAGCAAGGCCGCTCAGAGTTATCATTTTCATGATGCTAAATTTTTTGAAAAGTGTCTGATACAAAGTTATAGACGACATGGGTCCCGTGAAATCACCCCAGGCCGGTAAGTTGTCTCTCTTTACCATAATTCTCTTTCTGAAGGTCCTATGAAATTGTTGAAGCCCTCTCATCGCCACTCTACTTAGGTCGAACTCGTTCTCACCGTTAAGAGTTCGCTACAAACGAGAGAGGAACTAGAAGAAGTAAACTAAGGGATCAACAACACATGACTACGAGTTTCTCTATATGAGAATTGGCCTTCCTGCCTAAAACCTTGTCCTCATACAATCCCTTCAAGTTTTATCTCATCCAATCCATTCAAGCCTCCTCCTCTCCTAATACATTCAAACCTAACCTCGTAACTAGAGTCATATTGTCATTAATAAATCTATCTCAAACATCATGGGGTACTCATGGATTTGTTTGGGTCCACACTTTCACAAGGGATCAAGCAAAATACGTTTTCTGAAAACCAAAGAGTAAAAACGAATAATCAATACCACGAACGTGTCTCTGTCCTAAGAATACAAAATGCACGACCTAAACCAAGATAAGGAAGGGTAGTGAAGTCATAATACTTCAAGGGTTTGTGTTTGAAACAAGAGAACGTTTTAAGAATCCAACTGAAACAAGAATTCATTTGGTAATTCAGATTGATAAACATTGCAGCACGAAGAATTGAAAATGATTACAATTCATAAGGAATTTCGAGGTACTTTATGAAGCAAATGTGTTCCTCTATGTCTTCCCAACAACATATCAAAATGGTGCTTTAAATGGATAAACAAGCTAGAAGATGTGGTCCCAACACCGAAGTAAGTGCGATCTGAAAAACTCCTGAAATTTTATACATGATTAATGAAGTCAAAAGTATACACGGATTTGATTGTCCAAACAAACTCGGAACCGAATCATTCTTTTAACGTTAGAAAGCCTATCTTATTTTCTTTCAAATTTGGGGCTGGGGACTCAAATCAGAGTCCGTACAAAGATTTTACATCCATTCTCCCTAAGTGTCTCAAATCTGAAGTTTTACAAAGAACACCTAAACGAAGAGAATCCTTGCAAATACAATAATTTATGATGATTCGATGGTCGAAGAAGTATACATCAGATTAAAGAGAGATAAAGTTCAAGACTTAACGAGGATGCCTCAATGAACAAAGAACGATGGGTATCTACATCATCAAACACAAGATAATTAACTATTAGCTTCTATATTATCAATTTGAAGATTAATATCGTTTTAAAAGACGAACAAAGCTATCATCTAAGAAAGAAGAATATGTTCAGCACTTTCATTCCATAATTAGAATTCATGGGTCAAGAATTAAAATTCAAACATTAAGTATACTAAAACGGTTTCATGCAATACCAGTTATACTTCGAACAGAAATAGGAATTCTGCTCAAACAAGGAATTTCAGTGCAAGTGGAATTCGTGGGAGGAGGTGGACAGGTTTCTATACATTACCACATGTAAAAATACTTCTCTTTTCAATTTGATTTCAAAAAGGGAAGCCTTAAAGCAAAGGAAAAAGAGTTAGAACTAAAAGAGGAAATTAGAGGAATTTGGGTCAAATAAGGATGCTCTCTAGACAATTGGGATGTGATTTATTCTCTTGGAATTTTTCGGAGGGATCAAAGTCGAAGAGAATTAGGGTTTTGAGGAACATAGCCTTAATTTGGCTCAAATAAGGAAACCAAGGTCTTTTCTTCTTCTAAAAATTCCCCAAAGATGTGACCGATCCCTTTTCATGCGTGAAGATGCTCTCCTAGGCCAGTGGGACATGATTTATTCTCTCGGAATTTTTTCAGAGGGATCAAAGTCGAAGAGAATTAGGGTTTTGACGAAAATAAGCCTAATTTCAAGAATTTGGTGAAAAAATGAATTTATTCTAAAAAAGAGGGGACCGAGCCTCTCCCATTCTTTTGGACGGTTCTCTAGGCATCTCTTAATCCCCTAATTTGATTGAGGGCCAAACATTTTAATTGGGGGCCTTGCACTAGAGGACAAAAAAGGTCATCCAAACCTAATTTGGGTCACCCCTTATAAAAATATTTTCTAAATACCTAAACTGCCCCTGAATGATTAGTATTAAAACTTAATAAAGTTAATTTAATTAGTGTGGTTAGATTAAGTTAGATTAAAATCAGATTTTAGATTTTTTTTTTTTTTTTTTTTTTTTTTTTTTGTGAGTTGAGAAGAAGAAGAGGAGGTTTTAGAGGAAAACTTGAGGTTTTTAGAAATGAGTAATTCAAGTAGGGGAAATGATGTTGGAGAAGGTTCAAGTAACAAAGATGATTGTGTTTATGGTAAGATTATCTTAAATTCTCCCATGGATTGGATATATGTCACAACACAGAGAAAGAGTCGTCAATGTCAAGGAATGTATACCCCAACGACTCTGTAAAAGTCGTCAATGTATTGACACCAAAAATGACGACTCAAAACCTGCAACTTTTCCAGGCTATGAAAAATCGTCAGGGTAATATGATATACCCTGACGACTCAAACCTGCAACTTTTCCAGGTTATGAAAAATCGTCAGGGTAATATGATATACCCTGACGACTCTTAACTTGGGTCACAAAGAGTCGTTATTTTGTGTGTCTATACCAAGACGACTCTGAAATTTTTTGGGACAAAGAGGTTGCTTGTTTTTCACCTGGGGTCGTTGATGTTTAAAAAATGGTCGTCCATCGAGGATCGTCATAGGTTTCTATATTATGTTAACGACTCTAATCTAGGTTAAAAATATGAAAACCAGAAATAGGGTCGTTATCTTGATCATCATATATCCTAACGATTTTTTATGGTCTCTACATGCATATGAAAAATCGTTAGGGTTTAGGCTTGTCGAATTGACGACCCTTTTACTGTAACTGAAATTTTTCGGGTGATTTTTTTTTTTCTTGGAGTCGTTAATGGAGGAGAAGAGAAGAGTCGAGAGGGGAGGAGTGATCTTTTTGTTTAGAATTAGAAATGAATTGGGGCTTAGGATTAGGGTTAATAGGTTTTTAAGATTTATTTTTAGTGAAGGGTAAAATAGCATTTTCACAATCGGTTTAATACGCCCCTGAAAAATTTGGGGTGCAAATAAAATGTCAAGGCCCCCAATTAATATTTCTGGCCCCCAATCAAATTAGGCTTAATCCCTTTTAGCTCATTACTTTTCAACAAAAAAACGAGCTCATAAGGGATTTTGACCAAAGTACAACTAGAGACCGACCAATCTCTCATCTAATCATTCCAAAGGCCTCATACACGTGAATATCGAGTTCTCTAAGTATTAAAAGAAGAACAGGATTGAAACGGAATCCAGAAAAGCAGAATTTCAGAAAAAATAAAGGGAAACTAGCTCAAAACGGGAAATTTGAGTTCATGATTTCCAAAAACAGAACTGGAAACACTCCAATCTATATTTCAAGACGTGAATATGCCTAGGTAATCTCCACGCCTCTCTCATTCCAAAGAAAAATCAAGCTAATAGTGGTTTTTGACGAAAATACCCTTAGTTTCAAAAGTATGTATTTTCTCTAATAAAGAGGAGTCTGATTGGTACAAGGAATTAAAAAAGCTCTCATCACACAAGGTGCCTACCCCACAAGATAGATTCACACCTTCCAAGCCTCGTCAAGCCTCTCCAGGGTATCTAAAGGAGTTAGACGCGAAGAAAAAAATTAGGGTTTAGGTACAGTACAAGCCTGAATTCGGAATTTACATGGGATAGGGACTCCGTAAATTCAAAAGTAAGTTCCTATCTTTTCTCATGGACTTTCACCAACATCAAGGACATCCAGGAACCATTCAAAAAATTCTCTCTTCCCCACATACTCGCATATTCAGAAGTTCAAGGATGCATAAAGAGAGAAAATTAGGGTTTTGGCCAAGTAAACCCTAATTAAAAAATTCCATTAGTTCAACACGGAAATTTGGTCACATCAAGACTTCATTATCATGTCATTTACGTCTAACATAAAGTCCCAGAAAATTCCAAGGTCCAAAATTGATTCCAAGATCAGGGTCATAACAATTGAAGGCTAAAGAAAATCAATTCGAGGATTCTGAAAGTCTAAAAAAGAACGATTGATTTGTAACTTGCGTACGAATGATTTTTTTACCATTTATATACTCATCATAGAACAATCAAGGTTCTACTCTGAGTAGGGGACTTAATGTAGATGGTGAAATTTGGTTAAGGGGAAAAAGTGTCATTTCAAATCCAACTCTCACGAAAGATATTAAGCCCTTGGCCCTCAAGGCATCCTTAGCCATTTCTAGTATACGTCCCCACGAGACACTGTTAGTCGTGATGCCGTGATTCCTAGCGCACATCCTCGACGAGATACTGCTGGTCACGTAGGTTCTGTAGAGCGTAAAACGTCCCCGACAGACTTATGAACCAGAACAACCATAATTCCAACATGTCTTCATGAGACGCAGCTGATTTTGATGCCATGATTCCTAGTATACGTCCTCAACGAGATGCTGCTGGTCATGTAGGCTCTTTAGATGATAATAGTCCCCATCGGACTTATTACCCAGAGCGGAGATATACATATATCTTGTAAGCACGACTCACCCTATTTGAGATCAAGAACTGATTCCTAGTACATCATTGCGAGATACACTGGTCATGTCTGCTCTAGGATCTAACTCGACTTACTGAGGTTTCTGGATAACTCCTAGGACATCCCCGCGAAATACGCTGGCTATTCTATCTCCCGAGCCCTTTCGACAGACTCCTATAACATCTTTTCGAGATACACTGGTCTTGTTGGCTCATCGTATGGACACACAATTGATTCCTAGCTCATCTCTGCAAGATACGCTGGTCAAAGACAAGTGAGCCAAAGTCTCGCAGAGACATTAATCGGGCGTACAAAACCTTTTTCTCTCTCTCCAGGACGAGTCCCAGTTGACCACAGAGAGATACGGATCCGTTAAGAAAATCTTCGAAGAGATTTTGATCCGTCTGCAAATCTCGGAGAGATTCAAATCTCTCTACAAAATCATGGAGAGATCTTGAGCTACCCGCAAAATCTCGGAGTGATTCGAATCTCTCTACAAAATCACGGAGAGATTTTGATCCGTTCGCAAAATCTCGGAGAGATTCAAATATCTCTGCAAAATCACGGAGAGATTTTGAGCCTTCCGCAAAATCTCGGAGAGATTCAAATCTCTTCACACAATCTCGAAGAGATTCAAATCTCTCCTCAAAATCTCGGACAGATTCACATGATAGGCACACGCCTTACCTAGTGCTCAAGCCTATTTCTCACCTCTCAAATACACTCACGGCTAGTAAATTGAGCATGAGTTATACATGGATATCCAAAAACATGGATAAGCTCTCTTGAGCTCCGGATACTCAACAAAGGGACCCACAAACAATAATACAGTCTTCACATGACATATGTGACTGGCCATGGAGATAGGGGAGATCGCCCTCGGCTCCTCTTACACTCGTACACGATTCCGGGGAATTCCATACTTTTTACGTGACTCATCCTAGTTGAAAAGCGGGGTATAACAACCTCACCCAATATTTCGATTAGCAATCAGTATGGACTAACTCCAATATAGTTTCAAGAGAATCAACTAGACTCAATCTTAATAAAGTATATCAAAGAGTTAATATCTCCATCTCTCGATTTGATCTATGCTCAAACAAATAGAAATCGTGAGACTTTATCAAATACAAGAGATATAAACTTGGATGGTACCAAAGACCAATATCCAAGGATCAATCAATTTCAATCAACAACCAAAGGTTGTATTTCACAATTGATCGATACAATGCACAACCCGTGATATTTCAATTATATAACAAAATATAATGCGGAATAGAAATAGCATAGACACCTTAAGTTTTGTTAACGAGGAAAGGCGGTGGAATAATGAGATAAACTCAACCTAGTTTATCCCTATTCCTAAAGAGACGGGAGAATTGTTCTGCACGGCGCGAAAAGCAATCCTTATCTTCACCGACTTGAGATTCGAGATAGGTCATCTATTTTCCAAGCTACGATCAACTTTCTCATAACCTCTCAGAGCAATAACTTGTTCTTTGATCTCTTTCTGAAGCATCATTTGAACGGCCACTGTGCATGATTTAGGCGAAGACTGTTCGTGCTCAACCACCCGTAACTCACTTTCAGAGACCCTAGAATCCCACTTACCTCTCTTAGATTTTAGGTAACTATAGGGTTTTTTTAAGATGGTGGAAAGAAAAGAAAAGAGTAGATGGTGATGCAATGGAGTAAGGGTATTTCGGTCGTTTCAAATGAAAATATCTCTCGTCCATTTGACCTGTGCAAAAAGTTTACTCGTCCATCCGAGGCGGGGAAAAGTACTCTTTTTGGCAAATGACCCATTTTCTCGTATTAAGTATTTAGTCCACCAAATTGATTAGAATTTTTTTTCTAGACCCCTTCTACACTAATACAGGACTTGGTTCCGCCAAGCTCCTATACTTCCATGTACATATTGTTATCGTAGGCACAAAATTAGGATTGAACTTACAAACAAACATAACATTGATTTAAATACACGATAACATGAGAATGTGAACTCCAAATACTCCCTCCGTCCTAAATTATTAGTCCGCTTTGACTAAGTCAAAATATTAAGGAGACCAAAGGAGTGTACAAAACTACCCCTATTAAATGTTATGTTATTACTAAAATTAAAAGAAGTATTTTGAGTATGTAAAAAAATACATTGGTACTTGTAATATTTATAGAAATATTTAAATAGAAGATAAAAATAAAAATATTTATGGATTGATTTAGTAGATTTGTTTCCTATTGAGGAAGATATCATTTAGTATTTAGATTGGTTATACTTAAAATAATTTTATAATTGTAAAAGTTTGAAGGATATATTTGAGAGTTTGATTAAAAAATATGACTATAAACAGAAGTTGGCCAGTATTTTAGGACAGACGAAAATAGAATAGAGGACAAAAATTTTAGGACTGAGGGCGTAGTTTGTAGTTCCATTTGAGAGTGTGATAAGATGTACACTAGGTGTAACAATGACTAACTTAAAGAGAGTAGGTGGTGATGACAAGGAATGAAAGCGAACGCCTAGCTAGGAACTTTCCTCGGTCTAAAGTTTTCTAAACTAAGAAACACAAACAAATTGTATCCTTCCCTTGGTTTAAGCTCTTCGAGTAGTAATAGTTAGGGGAAGCTCCCCTAACCTACCAATCCGCGTGAATTCCACCAAAACGTACAAGTGTAAGAGTAGGTGCTAGAAACTATTCAGAGACCACAGGCAGGAAGCAAGACTCCGATGCAAATAATTGAAATCTAACTTGAGAAAAGAAACTGGAACAAGAGGCTCTCAACTAGCATAAATGTTCTTGGTATCCTCCAAAAATCTCCTCGCCTGGCCTTGTATAACCTGAAAGTTGCTTTGTTATCTAAAATAGGATTTCTCATCATTCGAGATATGACTTGCGACTATTTCAAGAGCAAGACAGCATGAGTCAGACCAGTTGTCGGATCAGCTGACTCGCTACAACCCGACCTAAATCTAATTCTGACTTGGATCCGTTTAGATTTTAACTTAAGTAGGTGAACGAAATGCCCCCTAACTCTTGGCAGCCAGCAACCCACTTGCTCCGTTGACTCGAATATCTTCGAGTCAGACCAAACACATAAGTCAGATTCTTGATGTGGGTCTAAAACAACCCGGTGAAAGGAAATAAGCAAGTTCTTCTTCATTTGCCCTTCAAAACCCCTCTCTTTCTCTCTTTCCCCGGGAGGAAAAGAAACCCAAATTCCCAAAATTAGCAATTGAAGGTTCATTTGATCGGGGATTTGCAACAACAATTCATCACTTCCTCTCCAGCTGTGGGGATAAAATCATTTTCCGGAAAACCCCTAATTAGAAGTTGAAGCTGAAAAAAAGCAGCAAGAATGTCAAGTATCCCGGAAGAGATGTACCATGAAATCCTATTAAGATTACCAGCGAAATCACTACTTGTATGTAAGTCTGTCTGCAAGAAATAGTATGCCCTGATCACTTCCTTGCGCAAACTAGTCCTAGTTTAAGCAGAGAATGGTGACACACTAGCAACAGTAGAATTATCTTGTAAAATCTTACCATTTGCTGCGGAAACAACTCTAGAGTAGAAACCATTCAGATCTTTGTATGTCAATGTTTGGATTGTGCTTCCTGAACCTGATTAAACCGAACAATCTTTGACAAGCATCCATCCACTTGATTCTTGACTGTTCTCAGATTCAATTTGAATTTGCTCGTTCGATGATAAAGCACGAGTGTATTTCTCTTTCGTCGATTGAGTTGCGCAATTGCCGAGTATGTTTCTGCTGCAAATGGTAAGATTTTACAAGACAACTAGATAAGTGCCCGTGCTACGCACCGGGCATCTTTTTTCTTTCTTTTAACCACATTTTTGATTTGGTGTGCGCCGGGTTCCGCCGCCCCGTGGCGATGCATTTTTTATTTAGTGATGCCCCATCCCGTCTTAACGTTATATAAGGGGAGAAAAGATATTTATTTTATTTATTTTGTCCTTTTATTTTCCCGGAATATGAGTTTTTTTTTCTTCCGTTTATGTATAAGCAGAAAATATGTGTGAAATATATGAGTTTTTTTTTCCGTTTATGTGCTCGATTTTCGGATTTCCATAAAATTACAAACACCGTAGGTTGAGTTTTTCTATTGAGTTTGTAATTTTTAAACTTGTTATACGTTGCCAAGTGTCCTCATAAAAAAATTTGTTTCACAAAAACTACGAAAGACCGATTTTGACCTATAGAATGCGAGGGTTACCTCGCCGTTTGACCTAAGAGCTTTATTTATTTAGGCCTTTAAGTCATTAGATAGATTGTTAAGTGTAGGAGTATTGAAGAATACTTTGGTATAACTGAAGGGTTTAATCAATATTCCGATATTATTGATTCTTAAGCTGAATAAAAAATAAGAACAATTAAAAAATAAGGTGTATACCAAACACTCCCCAGGCTTGTGATTACACCAAAAAAGAAAACGGGCAGTATTATGGAAAAAAAACTAATTTTTTTAAAATTAGTATTTTTTTTGAACATTAATTTTTATTGTAAATATTTTTAAGTTAATGACAATAAATATTTTTAGTAAGAATAGATCATATGTAAAGAAAAGCCAATTCTTTTTTTTTGGCACGGATTCCTGATTTGAAACGATTTCTTTTTAATTTTTGGTGTCAACGATTTCCTTTTTTAACATGATTTCCTTTTTAAGAGTTTCACGTTTTTTATTTATTTAACGGTTTGGACGTGAGTTTTGTCCACCCTTACTAAAGTACAGTTAAGTATAGGTGTAAACACGGTGTAACTAAATAATTCAAGTTTAAATTCTAACATAAGTATTGTCTACCTACTTTTTTTTAAACACCGTTACTAACGGACAATTAATTATTTTATGTATCCAAATTGTAACCAAAGTTTAATTATTACAACCAATAGAGTTATGCCAAGTGTCCTCACCATAGCTTCTGCATTAGAAAAGGCTTTCTAGGCCAATCGAAAGCAAGGGTTTCATCACCATTTAATGTGAGAGCTTTATTTGTCAAGGCCTTGAAGAAGGAAGATTCTACTGTTGCTAGTGTGTCACCATTCTCTTCTTAAACTAGGACTAGTTTGCAAAATTGCCGAGTGAGCTCAATCTTTTGCCATTATTACCTGAGTAAGTGAATTGTTTGATTGATAGTGTTTTACTTGTAGCAATTTGTAATTTTAAACGCAATAGTTTTGTGCAAGACATTCTTTTTGCAGCGTCAATCTGAACCTATGTTTGTAATATGTTGTAACTGGCAATCTGGCATACATTTTTCTTCTAGTATTTGGATGTGTAAACTATGATTTCTCTATTCTTTCCTAGTGTGAAAATTATGTAATTGGCCAAGTTGGGGACACTGCGGGGACATGGTTTTTCTCTTGACCCAGTAGTGATGGGTGGCCGAAAACTGTGGCCAAAAATGTCACATGCAAGTAGTCTTATAATTATTGTTATTGTTATGACGTGAAAATAAGATTAAACAATAAAGCAAAGCAAGATTTGGAAACAGATTACTAATATTCTATGTTGCACAGACACGGACACGTGACACAGTTACGACACGACACGGTTACGGGGACACGTCAAATCTCAAAAATGTTGGTTACGGGGACACGTTATATGTATTACACACGTCATTAAAATGAGATTCTACAACAATCTACACAAGATAATAATTATTTTTATTTTTCAAAATACTTGATTACTAACAAATAAAATTAATAATAATAACATTTTGATCAAGTTTTTCATAAATAATGTTTGGATATGACTAAAAGACTATTAAATTAGCCTCGCATTTAGTTTATTTTGATTTTCCATACCAAAATTAATCATTTACGGTGTGTCCGAAAGTGTCCAAATAGTATCCGCAAAGTGTCAAATGTCGATTTTTACGCGACACGTGAAGTGGCGTGTCCATGGCGTGTCGTGAAGTGTCGTAACCGTGTCGTGTCCGATCATGTGTCCGACACGGTTACGGCATCTTTCTAGGCGTGTCCGTGCAACATAGCTAATATTCCAGTATGTAATTTTGTAAAACGGAAAATGCTTAATCATGATATTCAATCCCTAAAACCAAGCCTATATTTAGTGGTCTATGAAAACTCATACACTTTAATTTTAGGGAATGAAAGCTTGTTTAGTTTTCCGAGACATATAACACCACCATCTATTACTTTAAAAGTGATCCGTTGAAAATTAATTGATTTCTGGTTGTCGAAATTAAGACAGGTAGATTGTGAGGTTTTATATTTCGGAATGTGCTCATTTTTGGTAGGCATGTAGACCTTGGAAAGAGGAACATATCCCCAAAATATTAACTTCAAATTCATTACGGTTTAATTTTTATTCGCAAAAATGACGCCCAACAATGAGCTAGTGTGATGATAAAAGTGTGAGGGGATCCTTCCTCCTTCTTCTTGAATTCTTATATTTATAAGTTATAATGTTCCGGTATTTTCAAAAGTAAAACCAAATTATAGCCAACAAAAATAACATGAGTCTCTCGCCCCTAAGCAAATAAACATGACCTCGTTAACAAATTGGAGGTTGCAACATTGCTTCTTTCCTCTTGAAGCATAATGAGGCTATGAGTTGGTATATGTATATGCCTCTTGAACTTCGGTTTATTCCACAACTACAACCTTCCATAATGAGGCTAAGAGCAGCTTGAGTTTGTGTAAATCTGCCAGCTAATTGTTAGCTTACTATGCCACAGTGGAAGAGAGATTGTTGCATATGCACGCATCATGTGTAGAAGAGGTCAATAAATATAACATTCAATTACAAATTACCATGTCAATCAATAAAAGTGAAAAAATGATGCGTTGGATGGTGAATTCACTACTGGCAATCTTTACAACATGTTAACCAAGGAAGAGTCTGACTTCAGCTTCATTGACAGGTTACTTATGCCTGTACAAGGTTTTATTCTTCATCTGGGCTGCTCTTCATGACTCCATCCCTACTAGAGAGATGTTACAACACAGAGGAGTCTCGATCCCTTCTACCATGTGTGTTCTCTGCAATAAAGAGATGGAAACCATCCATCATCTTCTACTTCACTGTGATTTCGTCTAATCTTTATGGAACTACTTTACGAATGCATGTGGTGTATGTTGGGTAACCAGCAGCAACGTTAGACAACAACTTGAAGCATGGAAGACTAACGGACTTCCTGGACGTTGCAAAGTAATTTGGCCTCTCACTCCATATGCAATCCTATGGGAAACTTGGAAGGAGAGGAGTAGACGTGTGCACGGCGCAAGGTCAATGGATTCAGATGAGTTGAAGACTTTGATCAAACAGACAATCATTCTTTGAACCACTGCGGAGGGAACGTTTAAGGATATGTCAATTTCTTACGCTTTGCTTCAATGAGAAAGGGCTATTATATATGTTGTAAGCTGAACTTTACCTCTTGTACTCGGCTACAACAAAAATCTGTACATATTTTTCCTTTTTAATATAACCTTTTCCTTTCAAAAAAATAAAAATAAAAAGTGAAAAAATTCATTTGCCAAAAAAATAGATAAATTTTAGAGGACCCGAACTTGGACCAAGAGAGCTGCCAACCTGGCAATCCAATTCCGATCAAAAACTTAGAGGGATGGCTGAGTGGCTTATGACATTGGTTTGCTAAATCAACATACATACAAGATTACTGTATCATGGGTTCAAATCCCATTTTACCCCGGTTGAATGGAGAAAGAGCAAGCTATTGTTCTTGTTTGTTTCTCTTTACAAATAAAACATAAATATGTATAACTACGAAGGTTGGCAGTTTTGAAAACATATATCCTTAAGTTGTCAAGCTATGATATTTGACAATCCTTTCTCCATATCCAATTTCTGTTTAACTAGTATGTTATTTGATAATCTTATTGGTGAACCTTTTTGATTTTGTCGAGTTCCTTTCTTTAGTGTACTCCAATCTCTCATATTTTTTCATTTCCAAAAAAAAAAAATAAAAAAAATCCCATAATTCTTCTCACTGTTTAAAGTTTCTTGATAAGTAAAGTATCTTTGCTATCCTTATATCACCCTATTCCAAACTAAGAAGTGAACACATGTACCATTTAAATGTTTTTATACTATTCAGGCATTTATGGGAGTAGGTATTGGATGATATAGCCAACCGAAATAACATTAGCCTCTCCCCAAACAAATAAAACATGACTGTATACAGATTAAGGAAGCAGTTTATGGTTATCAAGGGGTGAGCGTAACTCCTCATATGAACTCTGTTACATCCATTTTCAAGGATCATGACTATGCGGTACTGCATGTCGTACACATGACTGGATAAGTGTTGGAAAACGATTAATAAAATATGATTTTTAAGGTTTTAATAATAAAAATTATAATTTATTAATTTTTTTTGTGAATGAAAAACTTTTTAGTCCCATATCGGGGAGTTCATCTTTTTAAGTTGTATTATTCCATTATATAAAGAAATTCACTACTTTTGTAAAATCTATGGGAAAGGGGTTGTTCTTCACCTCCAGAAATTTTACTTCAGCTTGCTGAAGATGCTTCTCATGTTGTAGGATCCAAATATCGCAACAACTACACACTTGCGGAATCTTCATTAACAACGTCGCGAAACCGTCGCAAAGTGATTTCAGAAATGACATAACAAATGAAGATAGCGTAAACATGAAGAAAGTGCGAAGATCTTGCGAAAACTAGAGTGTCTGCGAGATTTAACATTTATACTCTTGCGAGGATGTCGCAAGGTAAATCCGAAATTAAGGGAAATATTAGTTGTACATGAGCTGTCATCCACTATGTAAACACTATATAAAGAGGAGAGCAGGAGAGAGAATGAGACACACATTTTAGGAGGGAATAATTTTTAGAAAGAGAGATATATTTTTGGAGAGGAAAACTCATTTTGTTGAGAGAGAGAGATATTTTCTTTATCATCTTCTTCCCCAAATAATTAGATCTAGAGCTCTAGAAAATATCCATTAATGGAGATTCTAAATGTAATTATTATGTAACCTCAACAATCATAGTGAAGAACCATGGATGTAGATCACATTGATCGAACCATGTAAAAAATCTTATGTGTCTATTTAAATTTCTAGCACTTATATTTTGAGATTTAGATGATTAATATGTTTAGATCTAGAAATTATTATCAAGATATGGCGAGGGGTGCAGTGTAGGATTTCCTGCAACTACATATGCGCTAGAAACAGGGAGAGAGTAATGGATTTGTCCTTCCTGTAATTTGTTGGTTCAAGAAATTTCCATGAAGATTAATTACTGTTCATATTTTTCTAGATCTACAAAGTTTAGGTTCAAAAATGGAAATTTCATGGGAGAAATCATACTTTCAGGGAGTTAACATCATCAACAATATAAAGATATGAAAAGAATAAAAAAAAATAAAAAAAATAAAAAAAAAATAAAAAAAAAATAATAATTAGTTTCTGTGGTGAAATTCACGGAAGAAAATCAAGGTTTCAATGGAAGATTTCCATGTTCAAGAGGAAAATTGTTGAAGGAAATAAAGGAAGAATGAAGATAAGGATAAGAACAAAACGCTGTGATTTTTATCACAAACATAAGCTCGCACAGATGGTTTGAGTTGCAGCGAATAAGCAAGAGGTCATGGGTTCGAATTCGCAGAGACACATATTTTTTTATTTTTCAGTGGCGAATAAGAGAATAAAGAAAAAAGTTGTGGGTTAATTTCACAGAGAAGTTCTTGAACAGTTGGTTCAGCGAGCAATATGTGAGTTTGAGGTCGCAAGTTCGAATTCACTTGCGAGCATAATTTTCTTATTTTTACAGAAGGGAAAAAAATGGATAATTTCGCAAGGTTGTTTCATTATTTCGCAAACAAGAGGCAGCACAGTTGGTTATCTGCGAAATTAATAAGTTCATGGTCGCGTGTTCAAATCCCAACAAATGTATATTTTTTGCATGGATATTTCGCATGGGTATTTCGCACAGAAGAAAGTAAGTTATTATTTCGCAGAGATAGTTCGCAAACAGAAGCCAGCAAAGTTGGTTAGAGGTAAAGACAATGAGCTTGAGGTCGCAGGTTCAATTCCCACCTCTCGCGAATTTTCGCATATTTTTTGAACTTTCAAATGAGAAGAAATGGAATAAGGTTATGAAATTATATGTTTCTTTCGCAAACAACAAGTAGCGCAGATGGTCAGAGAAGGAGTATGCAAACTAGAGAACATGGGTTCGAATTTCCCTCCTCGCAAAGAATTTTTTGCACTTCGCAAAGGTTTATATCATAAGCATTTCTTCCGCAGACGTCTACCTTGCGAATGTTCGCAGCGCAAACAAATACTACATACAGATGTTTACTTCGCAAAGATATTTCTTTAGTTATTTCGCAAGAAGAAAGTAGGCGATTACTTCGCAGAAATACTTCGCATAGGCAGGGTTAGCACAGTTGGTTAGGAGGCATGAATGCAAGCAGCAGGTCGCAGGATCAATTCTTGCTTCTCGCACATTTATTTTTGTTATGCGAAATTTCGCACGGACTTTGCTTACTTCTCAAAGAAGAAAGTTGATGATTATCTCGCAAATTAATTTCGCAAGAGTGGGTTAGAACAGTTGGTATGGTGCGAGAATATGCAAGAGGCAGGTCAAGGGTTCAAATCTCATTTATCACACTTCTTTTTGCTGCGAGATAGTTTTATTTTCTGAGTAAAATAAAAGATTTTTGATTTGATTTACAAAACGCGATACGATCGCAAGATTACAAATATTACTAAGATTTCAAGATTATAAAGACTTCAAAATTACAAAGATTTCTAGATTTCAAGATTAAAAAAATACCTTAAAATTAAATTTATATATTTCTCTAGAATATTTCTTTTATAGACAATAAAAGATTTTTGATTTGAATCATAAAACGCGATACGATCGCAGAATTATAAAGATTTCACAACTACAAAGATTTCAGGACTATAATGTATTGGAATTTCTCTTGAATATTTACTTTGCTTCAAATGATATGATATTATGAGAATGAATGAAGGAAATGACAGGAATGAAAGGATGAATGACAGAATGAAGACTTGCGATAATTTCGCAGAGATAATGGAAATTCGATAATTTCGCAAAGATAATGAGAAGAGATAATCAAAAATGAATGATTGTACGAATTGACAAAAATGAATGAGTGAGTGAATGGGACAAACCTTTATGGCGTACACCCTAGTTCGCGAATGATATTTCGTAAGAGGAAAATGTAAGACCTAAAGTGCGTCATATAAGGGCGTATCTCTTGACATGGCTCATGAAAAGGTTACACCGCTCCCGGAACCCGAGTCATGGAGATTTGGGGCCCATGAAAGCCTATCCGGGAGAGATACCTTGGATTTCCAACTATATATATATAAGGTTATACCCCGGTTGGACGCCCGAGGGTCTCTTCCAAGGAGTCGATGTATGCTCAAGGCGCCGGGTACAAGGTTGAGCCAAGAGTGCCTGGGGCATTTGAAGTGTCTCGGCCATTCTTGGCAAGTCTTGGCATATGTTGCACTCGGCCCGAAGAAAACTCCACTTAGGTGCAGTCTCGTAACCATAAACCCTATAGGTATAAGGGATAAGAGGCTGCGAAAACAACTGGTTGTTGTTAAGACCGGATGGGAGGAGCTAGTCTTGTATGGCCGATGTACGCCTCCTTGAAGGGGAAACCAGGAGATGATAAGGGCGGCACCCTCCATTAGGGAGCTAATAAGTGTCTTAAGACACAAATGTCATGGGGCTTTATTTTCACAAGAAAATTTAGGCTTGTCATATTTGTGCGATGATCCTGAAGAGGCAATAATACAAAAGACAAAGATAAGATGAGATCAATGGGTCTTTACATGAAAGTGTAAAGACGTCCTGCGATTTCGTCGCAAGACGGCAATGTCATGGGGCTTTATGTTCGCGAGAATATTTAGGCCTGTCATATTGTCGCAATAATGAGGGGTGGCAAAATAAGACCTTTAACTAGGAAGGAAAAATAAGACCACACAAGATAAATGATAAGGCAAGATCAATGGGTCATTACATGAAAATGTAAAGACGTCCTGCGATCTTGTCGCAATGACAAAATTCAACATAAACAGTTTGGATGTAGGTAATACAGTTCTTTTATCGCAAAAAAAAAAAAAAAAATTACATGATAAGCTTGCGAGCTTGAGAAAATGATTAAATGATAAGCTTGCGAACATGTACATGATAATGAGGCCGAGGCAATGCAAACGCCGCACAATTGATATTCTGATCATATTATTATGTGATACTAATAGTGCAGGAATAAGAAAAGATGAAGCACAAGTAAGAACTTGCGAGGAACAATAAATACGCAAAGAGGAATGCATATACTAGAGACAAAATCAGAGAAATGAAGAATGGAAGCGATTTAAAGCTACATCAATTTTAGAGTGGCAAAATGAGCTAAGTAACACAAACATTGGCTATACATTGCAGTAGATAAGCATTCTCATCATACAAGCATCATACTCGCATCATGAAAGCATCGCATAAGCATTTCATGGCATAAACATCGCATACACATTTCATAACATAATCATTACATAAGTATTATATTCGCACAAGTATTTTACAAAACTTCGCAGACTTATTTAATTTCACAGAGTTATTCAAAGATTTCGTGAGAATAATTAAGAATTTCGCAGAATTATTCAGAATTTCGCAGGATTCTTCAGAATTTCGCAGAATGTGATTATTTCGCTCAATTATTTCACACACTTATAAACAACTTGAAGAGATTATATTATCGCGTTAGCGCAAAGCATGAGACAGAGGCAAGATAAGAATGAAGAAACAACTCGCTCATTCAACATTTTCTTAAGGATTCTACCCTCATAGATAAAGAACAGAGGAAACTATGGATTACCAAGAAAACATTTTATGTTCTTTATCTTCTCGGCAAGAATCATTTCCAAAGAAGATGTTCACCAATGAACAACAAGAATCCTCATCAAAAGTGGAGTAATAATTTTGCACGAATAGAGGCAATATTTCTTATTCGCAATCAAGGACAGATACTTCTTATACTTCTAAAAGGATACTTCATACTTCTTATATATTTCGAGGATTAAATACTTCTTATATTTCTTCAAGGATACTTCATACTTCGCATACTTCAAGGGTTTATACTTCTTATTTATTTCGCAAAGCTTCGGAACTTCACAAAAGAATAGAGGCAAGTACGTACTTTTCAAGTCCAGTATTCTTTCGCTCGTTCCTTCATCAACAAAGATCAAAGACTATTACAGCAATGGATTTTTTCTTAAAGATTGCTCTTCAAGCAATATTCAAGAAAAAAGAGGCAAGATGTAGGATCCAAATATCGCAACAACTACACACTTGCGGAATCTTCATTGGAAACGTCGCGAAACCGTCGCAAAGTGATTTCAGAAATGACATAACAAATGAAGATAGCGTAAACATGAAGAAAGTGCGAAGATCTTGCGAAAACTAGAGTGTCTGCGAGATTTAACATTTATACTCTTGCGAGGATGTCGCAAGGTAAATCGAAATTAAGGGAAACATTAGTTGTACATGAGCTGTCATCCACTATGTAAACACTATATAAAGAGGAGAGCAGGAGAGAGAATGAGACTCACATTTTAGGAGGGAATAATTTTTAGAAAGAGAGATATATTTTTGGAGAGGAAAACTCATTTTGTTGAGAGAGAGATATATTTTCTTTATCATCTTCTTCCCCAAATAATTAGATCTAGAGCTCTAGAAAATATCCATTAATGGATATTCTAAATGTAATTATTATGTAACCTCAACAATCATAGTGAAGAACCATGGATGTAGATCACATTGATCGAACCATGTAAAAAATCTTATGTGTCTATTTAAATTTCTAGCACTTATATTTTGAGATTTAGATGATTAATATGTTTAGATCTAGAAATTATTATCAAGATATGGTGAGGGGTGTAGTGTAGGATTTCCTGCAACTACACATGTACTGGTTTAATAGTTCTTAAACAATACATCTTTTCAGTTTCAAAAAAAAAAATTTGTTTTCTTATGCGTTTGCGATTTTCCTCAAGGGTTTTTTCGGAGTTGCCAAGCTCAAGTTGAGCATCTACCACATATGCTAGTAGTAGGTGTAGTAGGGTGTTTTATTCTGGAGATATCCGTCCTGTGAGGGCTATAGCATCACTCTTGAGTGTAGCCGGACGCTAATGTCTTAAGGGCAACGTGTTGAACACGTGACTCACTCTGTTTTTTTCAAAGTTTTGCCTTGTTGCTGTTGCGGAGATCTGGGGAGCTCGTTTCATCAAATCGATCACTTCCATTATAAAGGAGCTAAGTATCAATAACTTTTGCTTATTTAATTTCTTCCTTGTTTTTGATTATCGCACCCAACAATCTTAAGACATTAAAAATTTTAATAATCATGGATGTTAATTGTGAAGTGAAAAAACAAAAAACGAATTTTTGGTCAGCTGTAGAGTTTCGAATTTATCTCTTAACCTAGAAGGAATTTCGATGAACCCTTTTGACTTAACGTAGAAGACATCTTGATAGTTACCCACATAAAATTTCAGAATTTTTGGAGTTGTAAAAGTATATTTTTTTTTTGATATTTTACAAAGCAGATAAACGTTTCTGAAAAATTCTGACGAGCAAAAATTTGTTGTTGACTAAAGTAGTTTTTATGGGGTAACCATGAGTTTTTTGAAATGGTGATTCAGAAGAAGTTTGTAGATCTAGATGTTATCTTCAAAACTTATATTTCATTTTCTGATTCGGAACTAAGGTTTGTGAGATGTAGTGTATTAGGTGATTGGCCTAGTCAGAGTATAAACGAAGATTGTGACATGAAATTTAAAAGGGACATGGCTACCAGGCGCATGTGGATGAACACAAGTTTTCCAAAGATGACAAAGGCAAGAACATCAAACACAACTCTAAGCGTAGTCTTCATAAGAAAGGTATGTTTCGTAAACCGAATCCAGGCATTACTTTAATTAAGGGTGATTGTTATGTTTGTAAAATTCCTGGCCACACGGCAGTAAAGTGTAGACAACATAAAAACCTTAACAAATAGGAAGATAATGCTAGTTGAAAAAACTAGAACGAGTTCAGTGGCATGATATCAGAAGTTATTTTAATAACCAATGAGAGACCGGGATGGACTCGGAGCCACTAAGCATGTTTGTTGAAACAGACCTGTTCACCTTTATCGAGAGGATAAGGGATGTCGAGAAACTCTTTATGAGTAACTCATATGTGACAGAGGTTGCATAAAAGGAAAAGGTCTAGCAGAAGCTCCTATCTATAATATTCTCACATTGAATGAAGTTTTCATGTTCCGAGCATATGCAAGTATCTTGTATCTTGTTCTGTTGTAGATGGTAAAAGATTTAGGATTTTAATTGAATCTGGAAAACTTGTTGTAACTAGGCATTGATTTTTAGGAAAGAGTTATAGGACTTTGGGTCTGTATAAGCTTAACGGAAAAACTGATGAAGTGAACATAGTTGATTCTTGTGCTTTCTTTGTGTGATTGAATGTTTTGCATGGCACACTTGGAACCGTAAACTTATAAGTCAATGCTTAAACTGGCCAAAGATAGGTCAGCGTACTCCAAATTTAGTTTGGATTTTGAACAAAAAAGTGAAATCTGTGTAGAATCAAAATATGCTATAAAACCTTTTAGCACAAATGTTCATAGGAATTCCAATCCATTAGAATTAATTCAGTTAGGCCTAGTTGACATGAGTTCAACCCAAAGCTACTGTGGTAAAAAAAAAAACTTTCGTAGATGATTGTACAAGGTACTATCTTGTATACTTTCTTAGGGATAAGGATGATGCCTTAGAATCTTTAAGATGTATAAAATTGAAGTTGAAAACCAAATTAGAAGCCTTGAATATAATAATCGTATCCTTAAGGAGATGATAATTGCCATGTTGATTAGTTCAGATTATCTCATGGACTTGTGGGGGAGGCAGTCCTCTTAACTAGTATATCCTGAATAGAGTACCCTTTTAAGGATCAGATGAAACTCCATATGATTTATGGAAAGGTACATGACCTTCTTATGAATGCGTCAAAGTGTGGGGGTGTTTGACTAAGATTGTCATTCCTCTTCCTAAAAGAACTAGATAGAAACAAAAAATGTTGATTGTGTCTTCATATTGGGTATGCTGAGTATACTTCTACATGTAAATTTTTGGTTGTGTGTTGTGATTTTTCTGAATTTAGTGTGAATATTATTATGGAATCTAGGGATGCTGAGTTCTTTGAACATATTTATTATTAAACTTGTACCTCATTAGAGATGTGATGTTGATCCCCTAGATTTATTTTCAAATAGTCAGAACTTATCTTAAAGAAAGATGAAGTTGAGGTTGAGCCTAAGAGAAGTAAAACAATTAGACTTGAGACTTCTTATGAAGCCGACTTCATAACATACTTAGCTTAGTCTGAGCCCATACTTGTAAAGAATCCTTGACATCTACTGAAACCCTATTATGGTAAGAAACTTCATTTAGTGAAATTGAGTCGGTCCGTTGGAACCCGACTTGGGAGCTTGCTAGTTTACCTCTATGGAGTAAGACCATGGGATGTAAATGGGTCTTTAATAGGAAACGTTAGGTAGATGGAACTGTGAAAAATATTAGGCTAAGTTGGTAGTTAAAGGCTATAAACTAAAAGAAGGTGTAGATTTCCTTGATTCTTATTCACTTGTGACAAGAATTACTTCTGTTGAGATGCTAATTGCTATTGTGTCATAAACAACTTGGAGATACATCAGATGGATGTTAAGAAAACTTTTCTAAAAACGTGAATTAGATAAAGAAATTTACATAGACCAACCTGAGGACTTTGTAGTAAAAGGTTATGAAGACAAAGTTTGTAAGTTGAACAAATCTTTGTATGGTTTTCAAATAAGCACGTAAAACAAAGATGATATGGAAAATTTGATCATGTGATAATGTTTAGTGGATTTAAGTTAATGAATATGACAAGTATAACAAGTAACTTGTTAAGGATGCATGTGTGATTGTATGCTTGTATGTTGATGATATGCTTATACTTGATACAAACATAGATGTGATTAATTCCACCAAAAACATGCACTGAATGAGAACGTTGACTTGAAAGACTTAGGCCCTTTTTGATGTAATCTTAGGGATGAGGATCAGAAGATAATCAAAAATTTATAGTCTTAGTCATTCTTATTATGTTAAATTTGTGCTTAAGAGATACAATCAGTCTGATTGTAAGCCTGCTTGTACTCCATACGATTCTTCTTGTAGACTCGAAAAATAAGGGTAATGGAGTATCTTAACTTGAATAATCAAGAGTTATAGGATTTCTGATGAATTTAATGAGCTGTAAGAGTCCAGACATTGCCTATATTGTGAGTAAGTTAAGTTGATATACTTGTAGTCCATAGAAAGAGCATTGGGATGCACTTAGTAGAGTATTATGGTACCTAAAATACTTTATTACCTTTTGTTTGATTTATGAAAGGTATCTTGTTGTCCTTGAGGGACCTTGTGATGCAAACTGGATAGTTGACTCAGAGGAGTCTAAGTCTACGAGTGGATATGTTTTCACTCTAGCAGGAGGGTTATTTTTGGAAGATTTCCAAACATACTTATATTGCTCAATTCATTATGGAATTTGAGAGTATTGCGTGTGTATTTTGCTGCAAAAGCTGGTGAAATAATCATCCTGTCGCTTGGATTTATTCCTCAGGCTAGATCCGAGCAAGACTTTCTCTTTTAACTTTGTTGGGTTCATTTAGGTGTGTTTATGAAAGCCTGAAGTGAGTGTTTGCCTTGTGTTTTCTCTTTTTTAAAAAATAAAAACTCAAAATCCTTATCTTTTTAGATCCGTAACTTGAGATTTTCTTCTTCATCTCTCTTTCCCATCATCTTCAACATCAAATTTTTTCAAGCCTTTGTGTAAATCTATCCTATTCTTCTTAGAGCGGTTTTTGAGTGTGTTGATGGATTTGATATTTGATGATGGCGACAGTTGATGCTGTAGGTGGGTTCATCTAGTGTCGTTTGCATTTCCGCAATATTGTATTTATTTCCATTGTTACTCCTCTATCTTATTGTTGTTTGCCTCGCAACTCCATCTTCTTCTCCCTCTTCCATACTCGATTAATCATAAAATCTCCACATAAATCTAGTTTTGGTTTCGTTTTAGTTCAATCCAACAAATCTTTACCTAGGTCATGGCAATGGGTACTGATTTAGTTGGTGAAGGGGTGTTTCTAATGTTCTCATGAGGGTTCCAGTAATGGAAATGGTGTAGATCAATTGAATGTCTGGTCATCGCGATCTTCTTTTTACGAATAGAAAAAATGGTTTCCATTGGTGTGTGGAATTGAGGTGTTGATTGTGGTATTAGAGGTGAAAGTGAAGGTGGTTTGGAGGCAGATGGTGGTGACCGAAAAAAGCGGCAGCGGCAACAACGGAGGCAGTGGGGTTGACGACAAACTGTGATAGTAATCTTGAGACCTAATATTTCTTAGGGTTTATCTCTTGTGGGCTACTTAACTGGGTTTAATTGTGGACTTATGTCTATATGATATTTGGGCTTTTCAAAGTGTATTTATTTGGCTCGATTTTTTTCAAGTGTTCTTAGGGTATATGAGTTTTGGCCAGGCATTCATCCATTTTGGTCTTTTGTAAGGGGCTTTTCCATTTAGGAATTTTATAGGCATTTCAATTTTTAAATGTCAATGTGGTTGTAACTTGTATTTGGGTTTCGTACAAAAATTGTTGTACGTTACATTTCTAATATAAATCTATTTACCGAGCGAAAAAAAAATAATCATCCTGTCTAACCTGCAAAGAATGGGGTCTTCTTGCATATTGGTCCAAGTGTAGAGGCCTCCACTTGCTGGCAAATCAATTATACCATGTTGAGACATGAATTCATTGAATAGTCTTTTCCCTAATCTAGACCCTCCATTTTTGTTTCTCTCCCATGTTCTCCTTACAGCATTAATGTCACCTGCGATGCACCATAACTCTGAGCTCCATCCAGTTAGTGATTCCAAATCCTCCCAAAATTCTAATCTGTCATCAGGTGAGTACACATTGGTGAGTACACATTGGTGAAGGTCCATACTGAATTATCTTCTAAGTTTCTGAATTTCTGACTTAGAGTATTTGCTGAAAATTCCTCCTCCAAACATTCAACTTTGTCTTCCTTTGGAAGTTTGAATTCGGTATACGCCGTTTCGAACAGCATTAGCACAACCATTTCCTGCCACCCACCACCCACAACTAATCTTTCATGAAAATGTAGAATGCGGTCGCATCGTGCATATATTTAATCATAACTCGATAAAGCCGACATGCAACAACATCAAATATAACCGGAGTATTTCCAAAATCAGTAAGATTAAGCATGGTTCAAATAACATAAAATATGATAATAAAAGCTATCCGTTTCCATTAGACGAGAACTTGGTGTTTATTATGTTCCAATACCGAAATTAACACTCTTTTAAAGCTTCATGTAGTTTAGTATACTCCAATTTCTCAAATTTCTACTTTCATCCTGGTTTTGAGTGTGTTTTGTTGTCATAATCATTAGTAAATAAAGATAATTATGTTTATTTTCACTGGAATCAATGAGTTCAAGATTGAATAACATTGCACTATATACATATATCGAAGTGTAACATATTTGTTAAATGCTCTCTTAAAGTAAGAATAATATGATATCTAATGATTAATAGTATGAGTCTCTCTTAAAGTAAGAATAATATGATATCTAATGATTAATAGTATGAGTCTCACACTAAGTATTCCGCATGATCTTGTTAACCCAATCTAAATTTAGCAGAGTTTGTTGTCGTTTCGGCTACTACCCGCACCAACTGATGTACTCCACTTGTGAAGCCTTTAATTATTGGGAAAAATACGGTTCAGTCCAAAATCCCATCCAAATATACTAATTAGTCCAGACACATTCAACTAGGTACAAATTAGTCCTTTATTTATTTGAAATATGAAAAGAACACTAATAACCCTTAATATTTATAATTTAATCCAAATATTTTCAGTCTAGTCCACATTGACTTATGATGATGTCACCAATTTAAAATGATATAAAAATAATTTTAAAATGATTTATCTTTCGAACCACTCATCCAAAATTCACAAACTTTATATATTCGGAAATCTCTTTCCGAGAGCTACAAAAAGAGTACCCATATGACTATATAATTTTCATTTTTTAAAAAAATCTTATTTTACATTGGTGTACAAACACTACAAAAATCCAAAAACAAGACAAGGTGTACCAGTTTGTACACCAGATACAATTTTCCACCTAAGTATCACTAAGGAGCATTCTATTAAAATCAAACACATAGTAACTATGCTACTCAAATCCATAAAAGCGTCCAACGAACCTGTCCATTATTCTTGTCCATTTTCTTAAGCTCCCTCGAAAGGAACCTAAACACATAACAAGCATGCTATTAAAATCACCTCATGATATCGAAAAACAATAACTTAGGGTTTCATCAAGAATTAGTTTTTTTATTTTTTATTTTTGAGAGAGCGCAATGATGTACAATAATGTATACATCTACAAAAATATAACATCCATACCCAAAAAATGGACCACATATTACAATGGTGTGTAACTATGTACACACATAAAAAAATCCAACTAATCCAACATCCATACATGCAAAAATGGTCATATATAATATTGAGATTGTACAATGGTGTACACCTACAAAAATCAACAATTCCAACATACATACCCACAAAAAAAGGCCATAAAATCATGAGAGAGTATAATAGTGTAGAACAATATACGGGCCTACAAAAACCAATCATCTATACTCACAAAACATGCATATAGTGTTGAGATAGCACAATGGTGTACAACTATGTACACACCTATAAAATTTTTAAAACAAACAAACATCCATACCCAAAAACAACTCATATATATTTCTGAGAATGTACAATGGTGTACAACTATGTACACACCGAAAAAAAAACCCTACATACATACCAAAAATATCCGTAAAATAATAAGAGAGTATAATGGTATACAACTATGTACACACCTATAAAAATTCCAACACCCCTACACATTAGTGATTTCCCGATTTTTTGTTTGTATACATAAAATATAAGTGCACTCTATGTACACACCACTAAGCCCTTTGATGCTTATAAGTGCCTAAATTTTACTACCTAACTAAGACTTGGGGTGATGATACCCGACATTGGAAGAATTCTATGTTTGTTGTGTATAGACAAGTCTAAATGAAAGTACTAGTTTATTAGATTTCAGGTTCATAATCAATGCAGAAATGAAGTGCACGACTTACAACAAGTACGTATGATAAAACTAGTGCACTAAAAAGTACAATGCGCATAACTGGTGTACAAGCAAGTGCACCTTGTACAACGGGTATAATAAAAAAATACACATAAAGATTCTACCAGTCTTTAGCCTTTCAAAAGAATATCTTCATAGATTTCACAAGGAATAAATGGTTAGAGGGGGCACAAGTAAAGAAATTTACCTTGACAACTTCACTATTCAGAGATGCAACTTGTTTTCTTGTTGATGATATCGTTATCTATAGAAAGAAAATATATGAAATCACGACAAGCCAAGATAGGATGAAATAAAACATAAGACAAATAAAGTAGAAAAACAAGTTTAACAAGAAAATAGTAGTGAACATAAAATACATTTTGCACATCGACCATTTAAAATAATTTTTCTATTGATTATGGACTTTTCAGAAAGAAATTATGAGCTATTGAAATTATTGGTTACTCTCGACGTAGCTTCACCTCAATGAAAAAAAAACTAATGATGCAAAAAAAAAATCACCTAAACAGGAATCCATAAAGATAATATACACCCCTACCAAAATTCAATATTTATACCACAATACATACATATACTATTGAAACAGCACAATGATGTACAACTATGTACACACCTATAGTTCTGCAAGTGTACAACTATGTACACTAATATAATCAACATGTGGGCAACTATGTACGCTTAAATAACATAACATGTGTGTACCATTATGTCAACTGCATTTTTATAAAATCGTAAAGAACACGGCTAATCCTGATCAGGATCTATATAAGCCCAGATATCCCACATGAAATCTTAACTAGGAACTACATGTTCAGTACCCCAGGCCACACAAAAATCTTAACGGTGAACAAGTGTACAATTACGTGTACCTTAACGAACGGGAGTACAACTATGTACACCTTAAAATTTAATATGTGTACAATTATGTACACATTAAGAATCAACATGTGTACAATTATGTGCACATTGAGACATCCATTTACCATAAAGGAATAAACAAAATAACTATAACTTGAACGTAAAATAAAGATTTCCAAAATATGAGCATCTTTTATCGTTTACTGCTCAATAGTTTTAAACAAAAATAGTAAAAAGAAACTCCTCAAAAATCTACCTCTACTATGACAAAACAAAGTTGTTTTACTAACCTAAGACGTTCAACACAGTAGTTTCTCACTTCTAGTTTCTCATTTCTTGGCTTTCTTTGGTACCCTACATAGCCAACAAAACATATTCGGTCAAAAAAATATTACCTCGAACCAAAACAAAAAATAGCAGTCCCTGTATTCTTTAAAGAAACTAAATATTCGAAGAAAAAAATAGAATTCAATATCCTTACTTGGCAGCTGGTGGAGGTGCAAAGGCAGCAGGTGACTTCACATTGTCAACCGTATCAAAAATTTCAACTTTAAGGGTAATCTAAATCCTTCCTTGCCTTGAGTTTAAGATGGTTTGATAGATCTTCGCATTGAAAAGTTTAAGTGATCAAAAAAAAAAAAAAAATCCATCTGAAACTACACTACATAAGCACAATCTAAAGATAAGTTTAAGTTAGTGGCATATGAGAAATGCTTTCAAATTATACATTATCAATATCAACATGAACATTTATAAAATATACTGAATAAGCAAAATGGACCCTAAGTAATATTTAATCACAATCTAATATGATCCAATACTAACTTTATCCGTATGAATTCTCATCATTTTTATGTTTTCGTGTCAATGAAGATTTTTTATTTAAGTCAGTGCAATATAAACTAAATACAACTTTCAGCACACAAATTGATCAAACAACATTTCCAGATGATCACAACATAATGTAACTTAAGGCTTTAGGGGTGAACTATAGCAAGAAAAAACCCATTCATGGTTAGGAAAAATATGATTCAATTATTTAATTGAAACTTGTGTAGAGCATCCTACCTTCTTAATTTGATTGAAACTTGGATGCACATTTGTATTTGTATTCAGATGTCAACTTAAAAAAACCCCACATGCTAGTTATGACATTGAACCTTTTGTATATCTTCTACTGTTTAACCTCCACCACTGACCAACCTACCACAGATTTAAACCACTTGATTTTTCAATATTAACTAAGCTAAACATAAAAATTTAAAATAGAAAACCAGAATTCCTCGTTCATGGTTTTGTATTTTTCTTGACATGTCTTCAAACTAATATATTTGAAGTTCAAGATTTAACAACATAAAAACTAAAAAATGATCAGATCTAGGTAAAAAGATATATACTAAGATTGCAAATAATTGAAAAACCATACCTCCAATTGTCATAGCGACGAGGAGTAAACCAATCAACCTCTAATAGTTAAAATGAAATCAATTAATTCCGATTCATCCCAAAATATCTTGTCGAACCCCCAAATTGAAGAAAACTAAGCCTAAACCAAGTATCTAGATACAGTTTGATAAATTAAGTTAAGATGAAATAAATCGAAACGAAAATAAAATAAAAACGAGATGAACAAGTAACATCATCTTCAACGACAACGGATTGAGATCTGTTTCGCCATTGGAAATGAAGAAGAAACTTCCAAGAAATCTTCTTGTGGGTATTTTTGTCATCAATTTTTATTTGTTTGGATTGAATCGTTTATAAAAGGATCGACTCCTTATATATTTGGTAAATTTGGACCTTAGAGTACTAGGCCTGAGATGAGTGGACTAAAGCGTCCCAAGCCCAGTAATTTTGGGACAAAACGTCAATTTCTACTTAATTATTATTTTCAGCTATGGGAAGTCTTTGTCACTTGTGAGTGGCGTCTCCACTCCGATTGGAAATGTTAGATTTCCAAATATGCCCCTGTCGGCAGTACACTGCTAAAGGGAATTATGTCATTGCCATTAAAAATTTATAAAGTGGATATCTCATTGATGAAATCTTGAACCTTTCTAAAAAATCTCCTCATGGCTCCAATTCCTATCCATTTTTATCTGGTTTTCGCCGTTCTCCTTTGCTGCTTTACTGTCCTAATTCAATCTCAAGTGACGAAAGACAAAACTTTTCAATTCATAAACCAAGGTGAATTTGCTGGTTATATAGTTGATTATGATGCCGATTATCGCCTCATTGTTGCACCGTCCCGTTCAGATGCCAACAGACTTTCTATCCGCCCCTTCAGTGTAAGTATCTATAATACAACTCCTGATGCATATATCTTAGCAATACGTGCTGGTTTTCCTAACGAAGAAGATTTAATGCGTTGGGTATGGGATGCTAACCGCAACGACCCTGTTCGCGAAAATGCTACTCTAACTTTTGGTCGGGACGGTAATTTAGTTCTAGCTGATGTAGATGGTCGTGTAGTTTGGCAAACCAACACGGCCAACAAAGGTGTTACCGATATTTCCATGCAGCCTAATGGGAATTTAGTGCTTCTTGATAAGAATGGGAAGTTTGTGTGGCAGAGTTTCGATTATCCGGTTGATACGCTTTTAGTAGGCCAATCTCTTAAACTCAACGGTGGAAGAAAACAACTTATTAGTCGCACGTCTGATAAAGACGGTCATGATGGTCCTTACAGGATTGTGATTGATAGAAAAGGATTCTCAATGTACCTAAAAACTACTTCAGGCGAATCTCTACAGTATGGAGGTTGGCAAGGTTCAGGTCTTCTGAATGTATCATTCGATGCAGTCCCCGAAGATCAAAGCATTTTTGCTTATGAATTAACACTGGCTTTTGGTGTACAACAACAACCAAACGCCCCCGGTTCTAGACATTTACTTCAATCAAGACCAGTAGATAATTCAAGAGGGACTATTCTTAAGAAAGTCAATTATAATGCAACTATTTCATTCTTCCGGTTAGAATCGGATGGGAACATAAGAGTTTTTACTTATTTCAGGAACACGTCCTACTGAAAATGGGATCAAACTTATGAGTTCTTTGGAGATGATGTGAGAGAATGCGGGCTACCGTCAAAATGTGGTTCATTTGGATTCTGCGACAGGAGGATGTGTATTGCTTGCCCTAGTCCCAAAGGCTTGCTAGGTTGGAGTGAGAGTTGCAAACCGTCTCCGGTGCCTTCGTGTAAGAACGGCAGTCCCTCTGCGAATTATTACAAGATCGCCGGTGTAGAACATTTTACAAGTCCGTATAATGAAGGAGAAGGACCGATAAAGGTGACTGATTGTAAGGATAAGTGTAGCAAGGATTGCAAATGTGTTGGTATCTTTTACAGGGAGGAATCTTCCAAGTGTTTCACTGTGCCTGTGCTTGGGACTCTTATCAAGGATGTCAATATTTCTCATGTTGGGTACATTAAGTATTGAACTAGTAGAAGAATAAGTAATCTTCTTATTTTATGAACAATTATAATGCAAATGATGTACCTACTAACAATGCAATCCAATTATAGACACGAAAATGAATCACGATCACCCAAGAGCTTTGTAAATTTAGCTTTCTCTGCATGCGGTGGTGATAATGGTACTGTGCCGGCACCTTGTTACTTGGTTGCCGTTAGTAACGATCCACGAATCAAGAATTTTGAGTGGAATGATGTGGCTAAGATCATGTGCGAGGAAGCTTTATGGAACTGGTGGGATATGCTTTCGTTTGCTGGCCTCTATCTTTTTAATGAGTGAAAGTTTTGTAGCTTTGGTGCAATAACTGATTGTGACAGCCCTTTGGTGATCAGATCTACTACTGCAGAAAATACAAGGCCGCAGTTAAACAATTAGTTTTGGTGAATACTTCCACAGTTTTCACTGATGGATACGATGTGTTATTTATATCAAAGAGTTTTCAAATAGTTGTTACACTTTTCAGCTATTCAATAGCTAAATGTAAATACTATTCAAAAGGTAACAGAAGGAACTTAAAAATAGCTAAAAGACTCTTGCAGGAAACCCGGTCTTGTAGCATTATTCACGGCTTGTTTACTATTGTTGTTGAGAGTCTTCAGCTGCTGAGCTGTGATCCTTAACACCTCCCCTCAAGTTGTACTTTAGTTTACGGATGTGCAACTTGGTTCGAAGTATTTGAAACCTAGGCGCTGGCAAGCCTTTTGTGAAGATATCAGCAAGTTGATCCCTTGAGCTGATGAATCTGACCTGAAGCAGTTTATCTGCAACTCTCTCTCTGACAAAGTGATAGTCGATCTCGATATGCTTGGTGCGCGCATGGAATACCGGATTTGTCGTCGATAAGTAGCTCCCGATTATCACACCAAAGAATAGGTGTAGTATGAGCAACACCGAGTTCCTTGAGCAAAGACCGGATCCATATCAACTCGTAAGTTGCAATTGCAACACCGCACTCGCCTTCAAAGGCTTGATTTTGAAACACTTTTCCGCTTTCTAGCACTCCAGATATCAAATTTCCACCAAAATATATGTGATCCACTAGTAGAGTCATCTAAATCACACCATCCGCATCCGAATATGCTTGAAGAGAAGAATCCTTGGAACACTTGAGATGCAGGCCGTAATCAAATGTGTTTTTCAGATAGCGTGAGAATCCGTTTCACTAACTCCCAATGTTCAACATAAGGTTCATGCATATATTGACAAACCTTATTCACGCCATCGAGATATCCTGTCTGGGTCGATGCAAGTATTGAAGTGCACCAACAACGCGACGATACAGTGTAGGATCCTCAAACTTCTGTGAGCCAACTTTTTGTACCTTTGCATAAGGAGCCAGTGGAGTGCAAACCGGCTTTGCACCATCCAATTTGGTACGTCGAAGAAGATCAGTGACATACTTTCTCTGAGTTAGACTAACTCATTATCATACCGCATAACTTCTACACCCAAAAATAGCTCGTGTCTCCCATATCTTTAATAGCAAAAGCTCGCAGCAAGATTTGAAATCAGCTTTTGATTTGTGTTGGATCTCGATCCTCGTGACAATTATGTCATCAACATAAATGGAACATAAGTCACGGATTCAACCGAATGCAAAATAAATAGGAGTCGTCATTATGGATCCCCTAAACCCTAATTGTCGCAAATAGGGTACTCGAGTCTCAAAACCAGGCCCGTGGCGCCCGTTTAAGTCCATAGAGCGACTTATGAAGTTTGCAAGACGTGGTTAGGGTAGTCCGGATCAACATATCCAGTAGGTTGACTCATATACACATCTTCATCCAACGTGCCATGCGTAAACGCATTCTCTACATCAAGTTGCTTGAGCCGCCAGCTATGCATCACCGCTATAGACAACACAAGCCGTATGGTACAAGGTTTAATTACAGGACTAAACGTCTCACCATAGTCCAAACCCGCTGTCGATTGTATCCCTTAGCCACGGTCGAGCCTTACACTTGTCAATACCGCCATCCGGATTTTGCTTACCCGATACACCCATTTAGAACCAACTACATTCATGCCTTCTCGATATTTAACCAATGAGTAGGTACCATTGGATCAGGGCATTGATTTGCACATCCATGGCAAAGGCTTTCCACTTAGGTATTTTTGAAGCCCGACCGTAGCAAGTAGGTTCCATAAAATCAAAGATCGTGAAGTGGATGATTCAAGCGCTAGACATAGCTTATTTATGGGTTTAACAATCCCTGCCTTTGCACGCGTTACCATTGAATGGCCAACAGCATCTTGCTGAGCTGCAGAATTAGGAGGATCACTGTGCGATACAGCTGATTGAGTTGACGACGTAGCAGAATTGGTTGTGCTATTATCCTCTGGAAAGTTTTGATGCTGAGGTGACTCTTGAGATGCAGATGTTGTTGGTAAGGCCTGTGTCGTCGACTCAGTATGAACCACATGTTGTTCAGAAGTATCTTCATTTTCAGACTGAACAGCAGCACGATTAAATGGCGGTGATAATAAAATACTGGTGCTAGTTGGATTATTACCTTGGCAAAGCAACGGAGCATTCTGCTTGAGAGACTGAAATGGGAATGTGTTTTCTTCAAAGCGAACATGTCGAGAGATATATAACCTTTTTGTTTCTCGATGAAGGCACATATACCCTTTGTGAGCACTGCTATACCCTATGAAGACACAAGGAAGTGACCTCGGTTCTAGTTTTGTGGTATTATACTGTCTAAGGCATGGATATGCTAAGCACCCAAAAACTCGTAAGAAATGGTAATCTGGTTGTAATCCAAACAAAAGCTCTAGAGGAGTTTTACTTTCTGGACACTGAGACTTGGGTAATCTATTTATTAAATAGTTGTGCAAGCAGTGAAAGCATCCGCCCAATAGCTTTTGGCATATGTGCATGAAATAATAAAGCCGCACTGCATCAACATGCCTAATACGTCGTTCGCTATTCCATTCGTGGGGAGGTATGTGGACACGAGAATGCGTGTTGAATACCGGAGGCATTGAGATAAGATGTAAACCTTTTGTATTCTAAAGCATTATCGATTGAAAACTTTAATTTTGTGATCAGAAGATTTTCAACTTGTTTGTGAAAATGAACAAAGGTTTGAAGGCATCAGATCGTTGCACGAGTGGAAAGACCCAAGTAAAGTGAGAAAAGACATCCATTATGAGTAGATAATACGAAAACAGCATCTAGATATTGTAGGAGATACCCAAATATCTCGACACAACCAAGCTTAAAGGCTTTTCATAGACAAAGATTACTTAAAGAAAAAGACAATTTCTTGCTCTTACTTAGATGGCAAGAATGACAATAATCGAAATCTTTATTGAAACTCGAAAGGGAGTTTCGACGACAAATTTGAGACACAAAAGACGCAAAGATAGGGTGCCCTAATCTTTGGTGCCATATTGGAAAAGTAGAAGAGATGTTTGCTTGCGGCTTAACGGATTGTCCAACATGTTAACACCTTCAAAGATATATAGTCCATTCCTATTCAGTCCCTCGGCAGCAGAATGGTCCCCGTGTGCTTGTCCTTCAAAAGAAAATAAGACTTGTGAAACTCAAAATAAACATTATTATCACTACGTAATTGACTCACAGACAACAAATTTGTTTTGATCTCGTGGTACATGGTATATGTTGTTTAATTGAAAAGATCTTGAGTTGTATGTAAATGAAGCATTACCAACATTGGCTATATCAAGAGTATTACCATTACCAACATGAATCATCTCTGTGCCATCGTACTCATGAGGGATAGTCGATTTCAGATATATGTTAGATGATGAGTAAATAAGATCGTTGACCCATTGATTTCAGTGCGCTTGGGTTGGCGTAGCTATGTAGGCAGCAGTTGTCGTTGTTTATTATTCTTTGGGTGTGTAACGAAACCAAGAATGAGTAGCTTGATGATTGTCCTTCTTGCATATCTCGACAAGGTTCATCAAACTTTGGAGATTTTCTCTGAGCAGGCTGAGAGCGACGATTTTGTTGAAAGTTGGGAGGCTGAGAAGATCCACGATTTGAGTTATTGTGATGCTTCGGTGCTGATCTACTTGAGGAGCCATAGTTAGCAACAGCCACATTTGCTATTGGTTGTTGAATGGTCGACAGATGTTGTTCCAACCTCAGATCGAATGTAAGGAGATGGGCATAAAATGTTTGCATGTCCATGTCTTCAACTGTGCTTAATGAAGTCACGATTGGATCATATGATTGATTCAATCCATTGCTTATAGATCAAGTTTCATTTCATCAAAGATCAACAACATAGCCGATGTCGCAAGTTGAGCAAATAACGATTTTGCCTCATTAAAATACACTTTCAAGGATTTGTTACCTTTACTCATTGAATGAAGTGTTTTCTTAAGGTGCATCCGATGCGCCTTTGTCTTGGTGCAAACTCTTCCTCCGTAGTATCCCAAACTTCTTTTGTCGTGTCTAAACCTCCGACTTTTCCTAGAACTTTGTGGGTTAGAGTTGAGTTTAACCAACCAACCAAAGAACGAGTCTTGTTCTTCATAAGCCGTGGAAATCGATTCACAGCTTCCGAGTTTTGCGTTTTTGCGGGTTTCACTTTTGTGCCATCGATGAAACCCGTTAACCCATGACCTTGAGAATCGGCTTGAATTGGAGTTTTCCATAGAAGGAAGTTGGTTTCAAGTGAGTTTTAGTGTTACCCGATGATGAACTGGATGTTTCTGAGTTGGTTTGTTGTTGCCATGGTTTTTTTTTTTTGTGGTTTTGTTGTTTTTGGAAGCGTAGCTTGGATCGAGGATGATACCAAGTTAAACAATTAGTTTTGGTGAATACTTCCACACACCGATGGATACGATGTGTTATTTATATCAAAGAGTTTTCAAATAGTTGTTACACTTTCAGCCTATTCAATAGCTAACAGAAATACTATTCAAAAGGTAAATGTAAGGAACTTAAAAATAGCTAAAAGACTCTTGCAGTGAAAACCGGTCTTGTAGCATTATTCACGCTTGTTTACTATTGTTGTTGAGAGTCTTCAACCGCCGAGCCGTGATCCTTAACAGCCGCAAACTAAACTTCCGAGAGGCAGACAGAGAGGCTTCAAGTGTGGCGTCAATAATGTTCGACAACAAAATGGGCCTCTGTTTCCATCTAATCGCCGGTCCGACGGTCCATTCCCGATTCCTTGAGGACATTTCTTAGCAAAGTTCTTATCAAAGTTTATTATGGGGATGAACCCGCATAGTTCTCTCACAAGAAATTCTCTTTAGTGGTGCCGCATGATGCAATTACATGATACTCCATTTGATGATTATGTGATTAACACTACATATAAACCTTTCTTTTGCCATCGGCTCCAAGCTACAACAAGTACTACTACTACAGTAAAAACTCCATACTCCATATATTAATAAACTCTATATGTTGATACTTCATATATTAATAAACTCCATATGTTGATACTCCATATATTAATAAACTCTATATATTAATAAAAAATCATAGTCCCAACTTGGACCAGTTATAAATAGTAATTAACTCCACATTTTAATATTAATTGATTTTTCTAGTTCAACCATAAGGAATTTACCTCCATATATTAATATAATTGTCATCATTGGAAATTTATAGATCTTCTTACATGAAATTTAAGATGAAATAAATTGTCTACGGTTATTTGAGAAATATCTATAGTTGTTTGAGAAAATGATGTATTAACCTTTTGGATTGTCATGGTAACTTTTGATTTACGGATTCACAATACCTCATTACTATGGGAATCTTCTTGTTGAAACCAAAACATTTCCAACTTGTCGAGCATGTTTAAAGCTTATTGGCATGAAATTTTTAGTATTTCCGTATCATCAGGATGATTTCCCTTGCTTGTCTAATTTCATCGATGATTTTTTCTTGGATAAAGTATATACAACTTGTTGCTCATTTGGATGATTAAGGAAGACATTTATATCCATTATCATTTACATAATTTAATTAGCAAAAATAATTAGTACTTTAGGTATACCTCCTATATTAATAAACTCCATATATTAACTAGCATAATGCTTGCTACATGGGAGGCCGACCAAAAAAGAATCAACATGGGTTCGTCTCGCGACTACTTTTGCTCCGTTTAAGAAAAGGTGATACTTTAAAAAAGTGATATTTTCACTTCGTTTAGAAAGAGGATACTTTGCGTTTTCAAAAAAGTGATACTTTTTTCAAACAAAAAGGTAAAAGTATCACTTTTCCAAACGGAGCGAAAGTATCACTTTTCCCGAAACGGAGCGAAAGTTTCACTTTTCCCTAAACGGGTTGTGAAAGTATCACTTTTTCGTAAACGAAAAATTAGTCGATCCATAAACCAAAATATGGTTGCATGATGTGTTATGCATCCTTCGTGGTGGTTTGCATAATGGCTATGCATTCAATTTTCGAGAATTGTGCCTAAAATTAAAGTATAATTTTTCTTGAAACTGAAGCAGTACATCGTTTTATTAGTTGCAACGGAAAATTAGTTGATGCATAAACCAAAATTTTGCTACATAAAGTATTATGTATCTTTTGTGGTAGTTTGCATAATGGATATACATTTAATTTTCTAAAATTGTGCCTAAAATGATAAATACCTCCAAATTTTTCGTAAAAACTCTAAATTTGATATTGTTGTTTGTATTTGTTATAGAGTTTTTTATAACCTTTCCAACGAGATAAATTTTGTAAAATTCCAAGGCACGGATTTTTAGATATGTTATATTAAAGTTTGCTTTCTAATTATACCCCTAAAAGATAGGATACAAAAAGAGTTATAGTAATTGGACTAAAATAGAGGGACATTTTTGGTTTTCGGCCCTAACCATTCTCAATCTTTTTGTGGTAATTGATCACTTAGATTTACAATAAAAAATGGCATATAAAGGTCCTCCCTCGCTTCGCTCGGTCGGCCCAATAATTTTGTGAAGTCCCAAGACTATTAATATATGGAGTTTTTATCGCACATTCGTAATGCACGGCTATGCCGCCTGCAGAGTTATCCTTGTGCACCAACGCAAAGAAATTGTAGATGGATATTTGTCGACGCAGAGTGTTGCAGCTAGAGAGAGGGAAAGGAAATTAAGTGAGAAAACTCAACAGCTTGGGAAATTAATTCCTAGTGGAAGCAAAATGAAAAGGGCTTGCCTTGGCCACTAAAATAGTACAAATTTTTATTTATTTTCTTCTTCCTTGATAAAAATGGATAGGGATTTTCACGTTTCCATTATCAAATGATTACCAGCTAATTTAAGTTGGTAATATATTATCTTTTTCACATGTTAGACTCTGCCGAAACACCAAAAAGAATCCCAAATTTCTAATCTCTTGAAAATGTCATGGATCATCATCATCGCCATCTTGAGTATTAATACACATTTATGAATTCTCTTTATTTTTTTGAAAACTAGTCTTAAATGAGTTTCTTTATGAATTAGAGGTGAGTTTCTTTATGAATTAGAGGAGGTTTGCATTAGCGAGAAAAAAAACATCTGACTGTTTTATTAAGTTTAAAAAAAAAAAATTTGATTTGAAGTTAGATGATTGTCACTGTCAATGACACAAGATTGGTTTCATAAGCTAAAAATCCCAGCAATAATCAACTATACCAGTTTCTTACGTTTTCCGGTGGAAGTATGCATATAATTATACCATGCCTGGTGTACCTTAATAGATTTGTTTCCATCCTAGTTTTTATTCTAGATGAAAAGCAGTTAATGTTTTTGCTTGTTAACCAATGTAAAGTATCGAAACTAGATAAAGATTTTTGTGATAACAAATTAGCAATATGCCAATATCCCTACTACTATAGTGCAAATTGAATGCACCTTGAATGCTTTTTTTGGTGATCATTACTATTTAGTTTACTCTAATGTCTCAAATTTCATAGCGGGGTTCTCGTAAATGCTGTTATTATCTTGAGTAAATACAAGTTATCTCTAGGCTATATCATTAGGAAAAGTACAGTAAAGAAAATTTACATCCACCTCAAGTAGCTTTATATACTAATGAACTATGTACTATTCAATACCAATAATGTAAAAAGAATATCCGCTATCATAGTTTTGCTTCTCCAAAAGTAAGAATAGCATGAGAACCAACAAAAGTAGGATGAATCTTGCCTCAAGCAATTAAAGCATGGTTTTGTAAAATTATTGTTAACAATGTAAAGAAAACATATTAGTTCAGTATGCTAGAAAGACATGCTTGTTAATAGGGTATCAATTTCTTTGCAAAATTACCAAAATTTATAAGAGACAAAATATATTTATTAGTTTGTCTTATATAAATTTTGGTATTCTTCCCTATAAATTAAGAAACCTATTATAGGGGCTCCAAGAAAAGAGTTTTGAGGGCTCCTAAGGATTCAAATATCCTACAATGAAGATAAGGGGACCTAATTCATAAGAAAAATATTAAAATATCCTTAACCTATTAAATATTTAACACCTAAAACTAATTTGTTTCCATTCCTCTCCTTTAATTCTTCCATTTTCTTCTTCCCCATCACCTCCATCGCTTATTTCTTTGATTAATCGTCAATTCTCAAAATAATTCATTATCGATTAACACCATTTAATCCACCCACAATAACTTCAATAAGGTAAAAATCAAAAGCCCATCTTATTTAATTGGTTTCAATGCATGGATAAGCGAATCGATCGATTGGTTTTTTTGAAAAACAGCTTTGTAGTGTCTACGGTTGGGAAATATGAATTTTCCTAACCGTAGACTGAACTGTCTACGGTTGGGAAGTATGAATTTTCCCAACCGTAGACTGAACTTCCTACGGTTGGGAAGTATGAATTTTCCAACTGCAGGATCGTCTCTACGGTTGGGAAATTGTCTACATATTTCCCCATCAGTATATCGAATCGTCTACGGTTGGGAAGTATGAATTTTCCGAATCAGATCGTCTACGATTTGGGAAGTATGAATTTTCCCAATCAGAGAAAGATCGAAACCTGTATTTTTGCAAAAATAAGTTTCAGTTTTCTTAGTTTTTTCTTTTTATGATCATCACCTTCATCACGATGGACAAGAAAAAGAAGAAGAAGAATAGAGTTTTTTTTTATGGTCATCATCTTCATCATGATTTATGAATGGAAAGAGAATGACAAGATAATAGATTTAGTTTTTTGTATATGATCATCATCTTCATCATGATTTATGATTGAAAAAAGAAGGAAAAGATAATGAATTTAATTTTATAATTCATGGAGGATATTTTAGCCATCACAAAAATAGTTAGATATGGGGTTTTGTTGATTACTATTTCATAACCCGATTTTGTCATCTTGTGAGCCCTCAAAACTCTTTTCTTGGAGCCCCTATAATAGGTTTCTATCCCCTTATCTCTTGTTCGGTTATTCTCTCCATAATTTCAAAGAACAGAAAGAGTACTATTCTTCAGGGTGCCACTCCAGATCATAAAATCATCCCCACCACAAAATGCAGGCAATATAAGAGAGTTAGAAACAATTTTCATTTACACGGGAATACACCAAACACCATTCCTCATAAGCTCAGGCAATTTCATATGCCTGAATTGAAATATAAAGTTTGTCTATGAATATACAAGAAGACAAGTACCCATCCCGACCTTGCAGCCACCTGACCAGCTACATATCAGTTGAATGTTTGGTTAACTCTACAAAGAAAAGCATGTAACCAATTGCCACAAATGAGTAACATGATTAGGTAAAAGCAAAACAAACCTTGAGTCCTAATAGTGTTTGAGGGGAACAGTGAAAGGAAGCATTTAGTGGTCCTACAGTCAATATATGCCTCTTCACAGTTATATGAATGAAACCCACCACCAGATTTAGCTGGCTTTGAAGAGGTCGAGGAGCTTTCTCCTTCTTTAGTGCCTGAATTAAAAAAAAAAACGCAAAAACAGTAAAACAAATTAAAAAGATGAATAAAGTAAATATACAGTTACGAATAAACCAAACGATCAAATCGAGTGATGAATTTCAGATCGAATAACATTGACTATATACATATATCGAAGTGTAACATATTTGTTAAATGCGCTCTCTTAAAGTAAGAATAATATGATATCTAATGATTAATAGTATGAGTCTCGCACTAAGCATTCCGCATGATCTTGTTAACCCAATCTAAATTTAGCAGAATTTGTTGTTGTTTCGGCTACTACCCGCACCAACTGATGTACTCCACTTGTGAAGCCTTTAATTATTGGGAAAAATATGGTTCAGTCCAAAATCCCATCCAAATATACTAGTTAGTCCAGACCCATTCAACTAGGTACAAATTAGTCCTTTATTTATTTGAAATATGAAAAGTACACTAATAATCCTTAATATTTAAAATTTAATCCAAATATTTTCAGTCTAGTCCACATTGACTTATGATGATGTCACCAATTTAAAATGATATAAAAATAATTTTAAAATGATTTATCTTTCGAACCGCTCATCCAAAATTCACAAACTTTATATATTCGGAAAGCTCTCGGAAAGAGCTACAAAAAGAGTACCCATATGACTATATAATTTTCATTTTTTTTTAAAATCTTATTTTACATTGGTGAACAAACACTACAAAAATACAAAAACAAAACAAGGTGTACCAGTTTGTACACCAGATACAATTTTCCACCTAAGCATCACTAAGGAACATGCTATTAAAATCAAACACATAGCAAGTACCTAAACACATAGTAAGTATGCTATTCAAATCCAGAAAAGCGTCCAACGAACCTGTCCATTATTCTTTTCCATTTTCTTAAGTTCCTTCGAAAGGAACCTAAACACATAGCAAGCATGCTATTAAAATCACCTCATGATATCGAAAAACAATAACTTAGGGTTTTACCAAGAATTTGTTTTTTTATTTTTTATTTTTGAGAGAGCACAATGATGTACCATAATATATACATCTACAAAAATCTAACATCCATACCCACAAAACGCACCATATATTACAATGGTGTGTAACTATGTACACACAAAAAAATCCAACTAATCCAACATCCATACACGCAAAATCGGGTCATATATAATATTGAGATTGTACAATGGTGTACACCTACAAAAATCAACAAATCCAACATACATACCCACAAAAAAGGCCATAAAATCATGAGAGAGCATAATAGTATACAACAATATACAGGCCTACAAAAACTCATCATCTATACTCACAAAACATGCATATAGTGTTGAGATAGCACAATGGTGTACAACTATGTACACACCTATAAAAATTTTAAAACAAACAAACATCCATACCCACAAACAACTCATATATATTTGTTGAGATTGTACAATGGTGTACAACTATGTACACACCAAAAAAAAACCAACATACATACCAAAAATATTCATAAAATAATAAGAGAGTATAATGGTATACAACTATGTACACACCTACAAAAATTCCAACACCCCTACACATTAGTGATTTCCCTAATTTTTGGTTTGTATACATAAAATATAAGTGCACTCTATGTACACACCACTAATCCCTTTGATGCTTATAAGTCCCTAAATTTTACTACCTAACTAAGACTTGGGGTGATGATACCCGACATTGGAAGAATTCTATGTTTGTTGTGTATAGACAAGTCTAAATGAAAGTACTAGTTTATTAGATTTCGTGTTCATAATCAATGCGTAAATGAAGTGCACGACTTACAACAAGTGTGTATGATAAAACTAGTGCACTAAAAAGTACAATGCGCATAATCGGGTGTACAAACAAGTGCACCTTGTACAACGGGTATAATAAAAAATGCACATAAAGATTCTACCAGTCTTTAACCTTTCAAAAGAATATCTTCATAGATTTCACAAGGAATAAATGGTTAGAGGGGGCAAAAGTGAAGAATTTACCTTGCCAACTTCACTATTCAGAGATGCAACCTGCTTTTCTTGTTGACGATATATCGTTATCTACGTAAAGAAAATATATGAAATCACGACAAGCCAAGATAGGATGAAAGAAAATACAAGACAAATAAAGTAGAAAAACAAGTGTCACAAGAAAATAGTAGTGAACATAAAAATACATTTTGCACATCGACCATTTAAAATAATTTTTCTATTGATTATGGACTTTTCAGAAAGAAATTATGAGCTATTGAAATTATCGGTTACTCTCGACGTAGCTTCACCTCAATGAAAAAAACATAATGACGCAAAAAAAAAAAAATCACCTAAACAGGAATCCATAAAGACAATATACACCCCTACCAAAATTCAATATTTATACCACAATACATACATATATTATTGAAACAAAGACAATGATGTACAACTATGTACACACCTATAAAAATCCAATACACTTACACATTATTGCTTTCCTAATTGTTGGTTTGTATACATAAAATATAGTTCTGCAAGTGTACAACTATGTACACTAATATAATCAACATGAGGGCAACTATGTACGCCTAAATAACATAACATGTGTGTACCATTATGTCAACTGCATTTTTATAAAATCGTAAAGAACACAGCTAATCCTGATCAGGCTCTATATAAGCCCAGATATCCCACATGAAATCTTAACTAGGAACTACGTGTTCAAGACCGAGTGCCACACAAAAATCTTAACGGTCAACAAGTGTACAATTACGTGTACCTTAACGAACGTGGGTGTACAACTATGTACACCTTTAAAATTTAATATGTGTACAATTATGTACACATTAAGAATCAACATGTGTACAATTATGTGCACATTGAGACATCCATTTACCATAAAGGAATAAACAAAATAACTATAACTTGAACGTAAAATAAAGATTTCCAAAATATGAGCATCTTTTATCGTTTACTACTCAACAGTTTTAAACAAAAATAGTAAAAAGAAACTCCTCAAAAATCTACCTCTACTATGACAAAACAAAGTTGTTCTACTAACCTAAGACGTTCAAGCACAGATAGTTTCTCACTTCTAGTTTCTCATTTCTTGGCTTTCTTTGGTACCCTACATAGCCAACAAAACATATTCGGTCAGAAAAATATTCCCTCGAACCAAAACAAAAAGAGCAGTCCTTGTATTCTTTAAAGAAACTAAATATTCGAAGGAAAAAAATAGAATTCAATATCCTTACTTGGCAGCTGGTAGAGGTGCAAAGGCAGCAGGTGACTTCACATTGTCAACCGTATCAAAAACTTCAACTTTAAGGGTAATCTAAATCCTTCCTTGCCTTGAGTTTTAGATGGTTTGATATATCTTCGCATTGAAAAGTTTAAGTGATCAAAAAAAAAAATCCATCTGAAACTACACTACACAAGCACAATCTAAAGATAACTCTAAGTTAGTGGCATATGAGAAATGCTTTCAAATTATATATTATCAATATCAACATGAACATTTATAAAAGATAATCGAAAAAGCAACATGGACCCTAAGTAATATTTAATCATAATCTAATATGATCACAATTGAAATCGTAAATTAATGAAAATTTTACGAATATTTGATCTAATTCCTATCTAAGAAATTCGTATGAACCATACTAACTTTATCCGTATGAATTCTCGTTCATTTTTATGTTTTCGTGTCAATGAAGATTTTTTATTTAAGTCCGAGTTAATATAAACTAAATACAACTTTCAAGACACAAATTGATCAAACAACATTGCCAAATAATCACAACATAATGTAACTTAAGGCTTTAGGGGTGAACTATAGCAAGAAAAAACCCATTCATGGTTAGGAAAAATATGATTCAGTTATTTAATTGACACTTGAGTAGAGCATCCTACCTTCTTAATTTGATTGAAACTTGGATGCACATTTGTATCTGTATTCAGGTGTCAACTTAAAAAAACCCCACATGCTAGTTATGAAATTAAACCTTTTGTATATGTTTTACTGTTTAACGTCCACCACTGACCAACCTACCACAGATTTAAACCACTTGATTTTTCAATGTTAACTAAGCTAAACATAAAAAATTAAAATAGAAAACCAGAATTCCTCGTTCATGGTTTCGTAGTTTTCTTGACATGTCTTCAAACTAATATATTTGAAGTTCAAGAATTAACAACATAAAAACTAAAACATGATCGAGATCTAGGTAAAAAGATATATACTAAGATTGCAAATAATTGAAAAACCTTACCTCCAATTGTTATAGCGACGAGGAGTGAACCAATCAACCTCTACTAGTTAAAAATGAAATCAATTGATTCCGATTCATCCCAAAATCTCTTGTCGAACCCCAAATTGAAGAAAACTAAGACTAAACCAAGTATCTAGGTACAGTTTGATAAATTAAGTTAAGATGAAATAAATCGAAACGAAAATAAATTAAAAACGAGATGAACAAGTAACATCATCTTCAACGACAACGGATTGAGATCTGTTTCGCCATTGGAAATGAAGAAGAAACTTCCAAGAAATCTTCTTGTGGGTATTTTTGTCATCAATTTTTATTTATTTGGATTGAATTGTTTATAAAAGGATCAACTCAGTTATATATTTGGTAAATTTGGACCTTAGAGTACTAGGCCTGAGATGAGTGGACTAAAGCGTCCCAAGCCCAGTAATTCTGGGACTAAACGTCAATTTCTACTTAATTATTATTTTCAGTTATGGGAAGTCTTTGTCACCTGTGAGTTGTGTCTCCACTCCAATTGGAAATGTTAGATTTCCAAATATGCCACTGTCGGCAGTACATTGCTAAAGGGAATTATGTCATTGCCTTTAAAAATCTATAAAGTGGATATCTCATTGATGAAATCTTGAACCTTTCTAAAAAAGTCTCCTCATGGCTTCTCCAATTCCTATCCATTTTTATCTGGTTTTTGCCATTCTCCTTTGCTGCTTTACTGTCCTAATTCAATCTCAAGTGACGAAAGAAAAGACTTTTCAATTCATAAACCAAGGTGAATTTGCTGGTTATATAGTTGATTATGATGTCGATTATCGCCTCATAGTTGCACCGTCCCGTTCAGATGCCAACAGACTTTCTATCCGCCCCTTCTCCTGATGCATATATCTTAGCAATACGTGCTGGTTTTCCTAACGAAGAAGACTTAATGCGTTGGGTGTGGGATGCTAATCGTAACGACCCTGTTCGCGAGAATGCTACTCTAACTTTTGGTCGGGACGGTAATTTAGTCCTAGCTGATGTAGATGGTCGTGTAGTTTGGCAAACCAACACGGCCAACAAAGGTGTTATCGATATTTCCATGCAGCCTAATGGGAATTTAGTGCTTCTTGATAAGAACGGGAAGTTTGTGTGGCAGAGTTTCGATTATCCGGTTGATACGCTTTTAGTAGGTCAGTCTCTTAAGCTCAACGGTGGAAGAAAACAACTTATTAGTCGTACGTCTGATAAAGACGGTGATGATGGTCCTTACAGGATTGTGATTGATAAAAAAGGATTCTCAATGTATCTAAAAACTACTTCAGGAGAATCTCTACAATATGGAGGTTGGCAAGGTTCTGGTCTTCTGAATGTATCATTCGATGCAGTCCCCGAAGATCAAAGCATTTTTGCTTATGAATTAACACTGGCTTTTGGTGTACAACAACAACCAAACACCCCCAGTACTAGACATTTACTTCAATCAAGACCAGTAGATAATTCAAGAGGGATTATTCTTAAGAAAGTAAATTATAATGCAACTATTTCGTTCTTCCGGTTAGAATCGGATGGGAACATAAGAGTTTTTACTTATTTCAGGAACACGTCCTACTTAAAATGGGATCAAACTTATGAGTTCTTTGGAGATGATGTGAGAGAATGCGGGCTACCGTCAAAATGTGGTTCATTTGGATTCTGCGACAGGAGGATGTGTATTGCTTGCCCTAGTCCCAAAGGCTTGCTAGGTTGGAGCGAGAGTTGCAAACCGCCTCCGGTGCCTTCGTGTAAGAACGGCAGTCCCTCTGCGAATTATTACAAGATCGCCGGTGTAGAACATTTTACAAGTCCGTATAATGAAGGAGAAGGACCAATAAAGGTGACTGATTGTAGGGATAAGTGTAGTAAGGACTGCAAATGTGTTGGTATCTTTTACAGGAGGAATCTTCCAAGTGTTTCACTGTGCCTGTGCTTGGGACTCTTATCAAGGATGTCAATATTTCTCATGTTGGGTACATTAAGTATTGAATTAGTAGAAGAATATGTAATCTTCTTATTATATGAACAATTATAATAAAAATGATGAAGAAATAAAATGTTGTACGAATTAACAATGCAATCAAATTATGATATCCGGTTGGAAATTAGAAAATAGACACGAAAATGGATCACTAAAGATCCTTGAGTATTTTTTCGGATTTACTATCATCTGCCAGAGCTAGCTTTGTAAATATAGCTCTCTCTACGTCCGGTGGTGAGAATGGTAGTAGGGTATATTTTTGTACCGCCACCTTGTTACTTGGTTCCAGTTAATAATGATCCACAAATGAAGAATTCTGTGTGGAATGATGGCGACCGGAGGCTAAAATCATGTGCGAGTGAGCTTTATCGAACCGGTGGGATAATATTTTCGGTTTCTCTTCCGATCTAATGGTCGGTCCTCGAGGACATTTCGAGGTTAAGGTTTTTCTTTCCTTTCACGTTCTCCACTACTAGCGTCGAGCGCAAGAATGTCTAACCAACATCTTTCAAGCACCACTACTACTACTGCTTATGAATTCTCTTTATTTTTCGAAAACTAGCATTAAATGAGTTTCTTTATGAATTAAAAGAGATATGCATTAACGAGAAAAAACATCTGATGGTTTTCATTGATTTAACAAAACTGAAAGCCAAAATAAACATCTTTCAAGCACCACTACTATTAAGCTTAAAAAAGACCAAAACCAATTCCAAGTTAGATGATTCTCACTGTCATTGACACACAATTGGTTCTATACGCTAAAATTATTAGCATTAATCCCGGTTTCTACATTATCCCTCCCACTATAGTGCAATCTGAATGCATCTTGAACTTGGTTTTTCGTGATCATTGCCATTTAGTTTACTCCAATGTCTCAAATTTTACAGTAGATCTGGTACTTGTAAATGGGGTTGTTATCGTGAGTAAGGTATCTTTAGATTACCATCCGGAAAAGTACACCACCAAAATTTACATCCAACTCAAGTTGCTTTATATACTAATGAAGTAAAGTAAGAATGGTAAGACAATCAACAAAAATAGGATGAATCCTTCCTTCAACAATTATGCATGATCTTGTAACATTATTGTTAACAATTAAAACAAAGCCTATTAGTACAGCACTACACTAGAAAGACATGGTTATTAATGGGGTATCAATTTATAGGGAAGACTACTAAAATTCATATTGTAGAAGTGCGAGTTGACGAAGAATAAGGCCAGGGAAACAAAAACAAAGATCAAAGAATGTACCGGACGTGCTATACAGTTGATGGAAGGAAGTTGTTTGATAATTCTACTGTTCATGATGCAAGGAAATTGTTTATTTGATGTGAAGAACCAGAAGACGGGAATTCTCTAGACTTGAAATAATTCAACGGTGATGGCAAGAAAATGTACATAACATTCTTTGGTCTAGACTCTCTAGACTTCGATTTAACAACGTACATAGACTAGGGGATTTTTATTAGCAGTATTTTTTTTTTTTTTTTTTTTTTTTTTGGAAGGCGATTCTAGCAAGGATTGGAAGTTCACTCTTTTAGCCTTTGAGTCATGATTTTGGGCATACCAAAAAATTACCGGGCATACTCAAGGTTCGGCTCACTACTTTTTTGCCTAGGTTCGCAAGGTTCGACTGATAACTTTTCAGCCGAACTTAGACAAAATGTATGCCCGGTAATTTTTTGGTATGCCCAAAATCATGACTCTTTTATTCTAGCAAGGATTGGAAGGCGATTCTAGCAAGGATTCTAGCCCATTGTCACGGCCCATACTCTAGCAAAAGTTCACTCTTTTAGCCTTTTTATTTATTTATTTTATTTCTTATTTTTTTTTTTTAACAATATAGCTGTGAAATCCTCCCAATTTGGCTTTTAGGATTGGAAGTTCTTGTTTCGTGGCAAAGGAATTCCCTTTTTCTCATTCTGATTTATTTTCGTTATCTTCGTTAGAGTGACTGCAGTGGTACGAGTACAACCAAAGACCAAAGAGGGAAAAAAAAGTTAGTCTGGTGTGTGACGCTACGGGTGGAAGACTAAATTTGGTGGAGCGTGGATTATACGTTCGCCTGGTGGTGGGGCGTGGATTATACGTTCGCCTGGTGTGGGACGTGAAGTATACGTTCGCCTGGTGGTGAGGCGTGGATTATACGTTCGCCTGGTGTGGGGGAGATTTCGAAAAAAAAAAAATTTAAAAAAAAAAAAAAACAATGGGGCGGAGATATAAACCTCGCCCCACAATAAATTAAAAAAAAATAAAAATAAAATATATGGGGCGGGGTATAAACCACGCCTGCTGTGGGGCGTGGACTTTACGTCCGCCTGGTGTGGGGCGAATACTATATCAACGCCTGGTGCCTGGTGCGGGGCGAATACTATATCAACGCCTGGTGTGTGGCGAACACTATATCAACGCTCGACTAAAATTTGGGTTTGGTCTTTGGTCGCCGACTAAAACCAATTCCAAGTTAGATGATTCTCACTGTCATTGACACAAAATTGGTTCCATACGCTAAAATTCTTAGCATTAATCCTCAGTTTTCTAAATTATCCCTCCTACTATAGTGCAATCTGAATGCATCTTGAACGTGGTTTTTCGTGATCATTACCATTTAGTTTACTCCAATGTCTCAAATTTTACAGTAGATCTGGTACTTGTAAATGGGGTTGTTATCGTGAGTAAGGTATCTTTAGGTTACCATCCGGAAAAGTACACCAACAAAATCTACATCCAACTCAAGTAGCTTTATATACTAATGAAGTAAAGTAAGAATGGTAAGACAATCAACAACAATAGGATGAATCTTGCCATTAGCAATAAAGTATGATTTTGTAACATTATTGTTAACAATTTAAAGAAAGCCTGTTAGTACAATACTACACTAGAAAGACATGCATATTGATGGGGAGTGAATTTATAGAGTACCAAAATTCATGATCACAGAAGTGGGAGCTGATGAAGAAAAAGGCAAAGGAAACAAAAATAAAGATCAAAGAAGTATAAATCTACAGGACGTGCAATACAATTGATGGAAGGAAGTTATTTGATAATTCCACTTTTCCTGATGCAAGGAAATCTAACTCCTTTAAAATCCTAACTCATTGGAGCCCCAAGTTGAATGGTGAGCGCCGCTCAACGAGAGAATAGTGAGTTTTCGAGAGGGCCACTGAGAGAAGAGTTCTCACGTTAAACCTGGAGAGGACACTTGGCGATACTATATTGGTCAAGGGGTTATAACTTTGGAAAAGTTTTCTCGCCAATCTTTTCTTTTTGTTTTGTTTATCTTCTTTCGATCCTTCTCCTCTCCTCTCAAATCCTCTCAAACACAAAATAAAATAGTTAGATATGGGGTTTTGTTGATTACTATTTCATAACCCGATTTTGTCATCTTGTGAGCCCTCAAAACTCTTTTATTGGAGCCCCTATAATAGGTTTCTATCCCCTTATCTCTTGTTCGGTTATTCTCTCAGCAGCCCCAGCAACAGAAAGAGTACTATTCTTCAGGGCCACTCCAGATCATAAAATCATCCCCACCACAAAATGCAGGCAATATAAGAGAGTTAGAAACAATTTTCATTTACACGGGAATACACCAAACACCATTCCTCATAAGCTCAGGCAATTTCATATGCCTGAATTGAAATATAAAGTTTGTCTATGAATATACAAGAAGACAAGTACCCATCCCGACCTTGCAGCCACCTGACCAGCTACATATCAGTTGAATGTTTGGTTAACTCTACAAAGAAAAGCATGTAACCAATTGCCACAAATGAGTAACATGATTAGGTAAAAGCAAAACAAACCTTGAGTCCTAATAGTGTTTGAGGGGAACAGTGAAAGGAAGCATTTAGTGGTCCTACAGTCAATATATGCCTCTTCACAGTTATATGAATGAAACCCACCACCAGATTTAGCTGGCTTTGAAGAGGTCGAGGAGCTTTCTCCTTCTTTAGTGCCTGAATTAAAAAAAAAACGCAAAAACAGTAAAACAAATTAAAAAGATGAATAAAGTAAATATACAGTTACGAATAAACCAGCCGCATCAAATTGAGTGATGAATTCCTGTACTGAATAACATTGGACTATATACATATATCGAAGTGTAACATATTTGTTAAATGCGCTCTCTTAAAGTAAGAATAATATGATATCTAATGATTAATAGTATGAGTCTCGCACTAAGCATTCCGCATGATCTTGTTAACCCAATCTAAATTTAGCAGAATTTGTTGTCGTTTCGGCTACTACTCACTTTCAACCGATGTACTCCACTTGTGAAGCCTTTAATTATTGGGAAAAATATGGTTCAAACCCAAAATCCCATCCAAATATACTAGTTAGTCCAGACCCATTCAACTAGGTACAAATTAGTCCTTTATTTATTTGAAATATGAAAAGTACACTAATAATCCTTAATATTTAAAATTTAATCCAAATATTTTCAGTCTAGTCCACATTGACTTATGATGATGTCACCAATTTAAAATGATATAAAAATAATTTTAAAATGATTTATCTTTCGAACCGCTCATCCAAAATTCACAAACTTTATATATTAGGAAAGCTCTCGGAAAGAGCTACAAAAAGAGTACCCATATGACTATATAATTTTCATTTTTTTTTAAAATCTTATTTTACATTGGTGAACAAACACTACAAAAATACAAAAACAAAACAAGGTGTACCAGTTTGTACACCAGATACAATTTTCCACCTAAGCATCACTAAGGAACATGCTATTAAAATCAAACACATAGCAAGTACCTAAACACATAGTAAGTATGCTATTCAAATCCAGAAAAGCGTCCAACGAACCTGTCCATTATTCTTTTCCATTTTCTTAAGTTCCTTCGAAAGGAACCTAAACACATAGCAAGCATGCTATTAAAATCACCTCATGATATCGAAAAACAATAACTTAGGGTTTTACCAAGAATTTGTTTTTTTATTTTTTATTTTTGAGAGAGCACAATGATGTACCATAATATATACATCTACAAAAATCTAACATCCATACCCACAAAACGCACCATATATTACAATGGTGTGTAACTATGTACACACATAAAAAAATCCAACTAATCCAACATCCATACACGCAAAACTGGTCATATATAATATTGAGATTGTACAATGGTGTACACCTACAAAAATCAACAAATCCAACATACATACCCACAAAAAAGGCCATAAAATCATGAGAGAGCATAATAGTATACAACAATGTACAGGCCTACAAAAACCCATCATCTATACTCACAAAACATGCATATAGTGTTGAGATAGCACAATGGTGTACAACTATGTACACACCTATAAAAATTTTAAAACAAACAAACATCCATACCCACAAACAACTCATATATATTGCTGAGATTGTACAATGGTGTACAACTATGTACACACCGAAAAAAAACCAACATACATACCAAAAATATTCATAAAATAATAAGAGAGTATAATGGTATACAACTATGTACACACCTACAAAAATTCCAACACCCCTACACATTAGTGATTTCCCTAATTTTTGGTTTGTATACATAAAATATAAGTGCACTCTATGTACACACCACTAAGCCCTTTGATGCTTATAAGTCCCTAAATTTTACTACCTAACTAAGACTTGGGGTGATGATACCCGACATTGGAAGAATTCTATGTTTGTTGTGTATAGACAAGTCTAAATGAAAGTACTAGTTTATTAGATTTCAGGTTCATAATCAATGCAGAAATGAAGTGCACGACTTACAACAAGTGTGTATGATAAAACTAGTGCACTAAAAAGTACAATGCGCATAACTGGTGTACAAACAAGTGCACCTTGTACAACGGGTATAATAAAAAAAATGCACATAAAGATTCTACCAGTCTTTAACCTTTCAAAAGAATATCTTCATAGATTTCACAAGGAATAAATGGTTAGAGGGGGCAAAAGTGAAGAATTTACCTTGCCAACTTCACTATTCAGAGATGCAACTCGTTTTCTTGTTGACGATATATCGTTATCTACAGAAAGAAAATATATGAAATCACGACAAGCCAAGATAGGATGAAAGAAAATACAAGACAAATAAAGTAGAAAAACAAGTGTCACAAGAAAATAGTAGTGAACATAAAATACATTTTGCACATCGACCATTTAAAATAATTTTTCTATTGATTATGGACTTTTCAGAAAGAAATTATGAGCTATTGAAATTATCGGTTACTCTCGACGTAGCTTCACCTCAATGAAAAAAACATAATGACGCAAAAAAAAAAAAAATCACCTAAACAGGAATCCATAAAGACAATATACACCCCTACCAAAATTCAATATTTATACCACAATACATACATATATTATTGAAACAGCACAATGATGTACAACTATGTACACACCTATAAAAAATCCAATACACTTACACATTATTGCTTTCCCTAATTGTTGGTTTGTATACATAAAATATAGTTCTGCAAGTGTACAACTATGTACACTAATATAATCAACATGAGGGCAACTATGTACGCCTAAATAACATAACATGTGTGTACCATTATGTCAACTGCATTTTTATAAAATCGTAAAGAACACAGCTAATCCTGATCAGGCTCTATATAAGCCCAGATATCCCACATGAAATCTTAACTAGGAACTACGTGTTCAGTACCCCAGGCCACACAAAAATCTTAACGGTCAACAAGTGTACAATTACGTGTACCTTAACGAACGGGTGTACAACTATGTACACCTTAAAATTTAATATGTGTACAATTATGTACACATTAAGAATCAACATGTGTACAATTATGTGCACATTGAGACATCCATTTACCATAAAGGAATAAACAAAATAACTATAACTTGAACGTAAAATAAAGATTTCCAAAATATGAGCATCTTTTATCGTTTACTACTCAACAGTTTTAAACAAAAATAGTAAAAAGAAACTCCTCAAAAATCTACCTCTACTATGACAAAACAAAGTTGTTCTACTAACCTAAGACGTTCAGCACAGTAGTTTCTCACTTCTAGTTTCTCATTTCTTGGCTTTCTTTGGTACCCTACATAGCCAACAAAACATATTCGGTCAGAAAAATATTCCCTCGAACCAAAACAAAAAGAGCAGTCCTTGTATTCTTTAAAGAAACTAAATATTCGAAGGAAAAAAATAGAATTCAATATCCTTACTTGGCAGCTGGTAGAGGTGCAAAGGCAGCAGGTGACTTCACATTGTCAACCGTATCAAAAACTTCAACTTTAAGGGTAATCTAAATCCTTCCTTGCCTTGAGTTTTAGATGGTTTGATATATCTTCGCATTGAAAAGTTTAAGTGATCAAAAAAAAAAAAAAATCCATCTGAAACTACACTACACAAGCACAATCTAAAGATAACTCTAAGTTAGTGGCATATGAGAAATGCTTTCAAATTATATATTATCAATATCAACATGAACATTTATAAAAGATACTGAAAAAGCAACATGGACCCTAAGTAATATTTAATCATAATCTAATATGATCACAATTGAAATCAGAAATTAATGAAAATTTTACGAATATTTGGATCTAATTCCTATCTAAGAAATTCGTATGAACCATACTAACTTTATCCGTATGAATTCTCAGTTCATTTTTATGTTTTCGTGTCAATGAAGATTTTTTATTTAAGTCAGTTCAATATAAACTAAATACAACTTTCAGCACACAAATTGATCAAACAACATTGCCAAATAATCACAACATAATGTAACTTAAGGCTTTAGGGGTGAACTATAGCAAGAAAAAACCCATTCATGGTTAGGAAAAATATGATTCAGTTATTTAATTGACACTTGAGTAGAGCATCCTACCTTCTTAATTTGATTGAAACTTGGATGCACATTTGTATCTGTATTCAGGTGTCAACTTAAAAAAACCCCACATGCTAGTTATGAAATTAAACCTTTTGTATATGTTTTACTGTTTAACGTCCACCACTGACCAACCTACCACAGATTTAAACCACTTGATTTTTCAATGTTAACTAAGCTAAACATAAAAAATTAAAATAGAAAACCAGAATTCCTCGTTCATGGTTTCGTAGTTTTCTTGACATGTCTTCAAACTAATATATTTGAAGTTCAAGAATTAACAACATAAAAACTAAAACATGATCAGATCTAGGTAAAAAGATATATACTAAGATTGCAAATAATTGAAAAACCTTACCTCCAATTGTTATAGCGACGAGGAGTGAACCAATCAACCTCTACTAGTTAAAAATGAAATCAATTGATTCCGATTCATCCCAAAATCTCTTGTCGAACCCCCAAATTGAAGAAAACTAAGACTAAACCAAGTATCTAGGTACAGTTTGATAAATTAAGTTAAGATGAAATAAATTAAACGAAAATAAATTAAAAACGAGATGAACAAGTAACATCATCTTCAACGACAACGGATTGAGATCTGTTTAGCCATTGGAAATGAAGAAGAAACTTCCAAGAAATCTTCTTGTGGGTATTTTTGTCATCAATTTTTATTTATTTGGATTGAATTGTTTATAAAAGGATCAACTCGTTATATATTTGGTAAATTTGGACCTTAGAGTACTAGGCCTGAGATGAGTGGACTAAAGCGTCCCAAGCCCAGTAATTCTGGGACTAAACGTCAATTTCTACTTAATTATTATTTTCAGTTATGGGAAGTCTTTGTCACCTGTGAGTTGTGTCTCCACTCCAATTGGAAATGTTAGATTTCCAAATATGCCACTGTCGGCAGTACATTGCTAAAGGAATTATGTCATTGCCTTTAAAAATCTATAAAGTGGATATCTCATTGATGAAATCTTGAACCTTTCTAAAAAAGTCTCCTCATGGCTTCTCCAATTCCTATCCATTTTTATCTGGTTTTTGCCATTCTCCTTTGCTGCTTTACTGTCCTAATTCAATCTCAAGTGACGAAAGAAAAGACTTTTCAATTCATAAACCAAGGTGAATTTGCTGGTTATATAGTTGATTATGATGTCGATTATCGCCTCATAGTTGCACCGTCCCGTTCAGATGCCAACAGACTTTCTATCCGCCCCTTCTCCTGATGCATATATCTTAGCAATACGTGCTGGTTTTCCTAACGAAGAAGACTTAATGCGTTGGGTGTGGGATGCTAATCGTAACGACCCTGTTCGCGAGAATGCTACTCTAACTTTTGGTCGGGACGGTAATTTAGTCCTAGCTGATGTAGATGGTCGTGTAGTTTGGCAAACCAACACGGCCAACAAAGGTGTTATCGATATTTCCATGCAGCCTAATGGGAATTTAGTGCTTCTTGATAAGAACGGGAAGTTTGTGTGGCAGAGTTTCGATTATCCGGTTGATACGCTTTTAGTAGGTCAGTCTCTTAAGCTCAACGGTGGAAGAAAACAACTTATTAGTCGTACGTCTGATAAAGACGGTGATGATGGTCCTTACAGGATTGTGATTGATAAAAAAGGATTCTCAATGTATCTAAAAACTACTTCAGGAGAATCTCTACAATATGGAGGTTGGCAAGGTTCTGGTCTTCTGAATGTATCATTCGATGCAGTCCCCGAAGATCAAAGCATTTTTGCTTATGAATTAACACTGGCTTTTTGGTGTACAACAACAACCAAACACCCCAGTACTAGACATTTACTTCAATCAAGACCAGTAGATAATTCAAGAGGGATTATTCTTAAGAAAGTAAATTATAATGCAACTATTTCGTTCTTCCGGTTAGAATCGGATGGGAACATAAGAGTTTTTACTTATTTCAGGAACACGTCCTACTTAAAATGGGATCAAACTTATGAGTTCTTTGGAGATGATGTGAGAGAATGCGGGCTACCGTCAAAATGTGGTTCATTTGGATTCTGCGACAGGAGGATGTGTATTGCTTGCCCTAGTCCCAAAGGCTTGCTAGGTTGGAGTGAGAGTTGCAAACCGCCTCCGGTGCCTTCGTGTAAGAACGGCAGTATCCCTCTGCGAATTATTACAAGATCGCCGGTGTAGAACATTTTACAAGTCCGTATAATGAAGGAGAAGGACCAATAAAGGTGACTGATTGTAGGGATAAGTGTAGTAAGGACTGCAAATGTGTTGGTATCTTTTACAGGGAGGAATCTTCCAAGTGTTTCACTGTGCCTGTGCTTGGGACTCTTATCAAGGATGTCAATATTTCTCATGTTGGGTACATTAAGTATTGAATTAGTAGAAGAATATGTAATCTTCTTATTATATGAACAATTATAATAAAAATGATGAAGAAATAAAATGTTGTACCAATTAACAATGCAATCAAATTATGATATCCGGTTGGAAATTAGAAAATAGACACGAAAATGGATCACTAAAGATCCTTGAGTATTTTTTCGGATTTACTATCATCTGCCAGAGCTAGCTTTGTAAATATAGCTCTCTCTACGTCCGGTGGTGAGGATGGTATATTTTTGTGGCGGCACCTTGTTACTTGGTTCCAGTTAATAATGATCCACAAATGAAGAATTCTGCGTGGAATGATGGCGACCGGAGGCTAAAATCATGTGCGAGTGAGCTTTATGGAACCCGTCGGATAATATTTTGGTTTCTCTTCCGATCTAATGGTCGGTCCTCGAGGACATTTCGAGGTTAAGGTTTTTCTTTCCTTTCACGTTCTCCACTACTAGCGTCGAGCGCAAGAATGTCTAACCAACATCTTTCAAGCACCACTACTACTACTGCTTATGAATTCTCTTTATTTTTCGAAAACTAGCATTAAATGAGTTTCTTTATGAATTAAAAGAGATATGCATTAACGAGAAAAACATCTGATGGTTTTCATTGATTTAACAAAACTGAAAGCCAAAATAAACATCTTTCAAGCACCACTACTATTAAGCTTAAAAAAGACCAAAACCAATTCCAAGTTAGATGATTCTCACTGTCATTGACACACAATTGGTTCTATACGCTAAAATTATTAGCATTAATCCCCGGTTTCTACATTATCCCTCCCACTATAGTGCAATCTGAATGCATCTTGAACTTGGTTTTTCGTGATCATTGCCATTTAGTTTACTCTAATGTCTCAAATTTTACAGTAGATCTGGTACTTGTAAATGGGGTTGTTATCGTGAGTAAGGTATCTTTAGATTACCATCCGGAAAAGTACACCACCAAAATTTACATCCAACTCAAGTTGCTTTATATACTAATGAAGTAAAGTAAGAATGGTAAGACAATCAACAAAAATAGGATGAATCCTTCCTTCAACAATTATGCATGATCTTGTAACATTATTGTTAACAATTAAAACAAAGCCTATTAGTACAGCACTACACTAGAAAGACATGGTTATTAATGGGGTATCAATTTATAGGGAAGACTACTAAAATTCATATTGTAGAAGTGCGAGTTGACGAAGAATAAGGCCAGGGAAACAAAAACAAAGATCAAAGAATGTACCGGACGTGCTATACAGTTGATGGAAGGAAGTTGTTTGATAATTCTACTGTTCATGATGCAAGGAAATTGTTTATTTGATGTGAAGAACCAGAAGACGGGAATTCTCTAGACTTGAAATAATTCAACGGTGATGGCAAGAAAATGTACATAACATTCTTTGGTCTAGACTCTCTAGACTTCGATTTAACAACGTACATAGACTAGGGGATTTTTATTAGCAGTATTTTTTTTTTTTTGTTTTTTTTTTTTTTTGGAAGGCGATTCTAGCAAGGATTGGAAGTTCACTCTTTTAGCCTTTGAGTCATGATTTTGGGCATACCAAAAAATTACCGGGCATACTCAAGGTTCGGCTCACAACTTTTTTTTTGCCTAGGTTCGCAAGGTTCGACTGATAACTTTTCAGCCGAACTTAGACAAAATGTATGCCCGGTAATTTTTTGGTATGCCCAAAATCATGACTCTTTTATTCTAGCAAGGATTGGAAGGCGATTCTAGCAAGGATTCTAGCCCATTGTCACGGCCCATACTCTAGCAAAAGTTCACTCTTTTAGCCTTTTTATTTATTTATTTTATTTCTTATTTTTTTTTTTTAACAATATAGCTGTGAAATCCTCCCAATTTGGCTTTTAGGATTGGAAGTTCTTGTTTCGTGGCAAAGGAATTCCCTTTTTCTCATTCTGATTTATTTTCGTTATCTTCGTTAGAGTGACTGCAGTGGTACGAGTACAACCAAAGACCAAAGAGGGAAAAAAAAGTTAGTCTGGTGTGTGACGCTACGGGTGGAAGACTAAATTTGGTGGAGCGTGGATTATACGTTCGCCTGGTGGTGGGGCGTGGATTATACGTTCGCCTGGTGTGGGACGTGAAGTATACGTTCGCCTGGTGGTGAGGCGTGGATTATACGTTCGCCTGGTGTGGGGGAGATTTCGAAAAAAAAAAAAATTTTAAAAAAAAAAAAAACAATGGGGCGGAGGTATAAACCTCGCCCCACAATAAATTAAAAAAAAATAAAAATAAAATATATGGGGCGGGGTATAAACCACGCCTGCTGTGGGGCGTGGACTTTACGTCCACTGGTGTGGGGCGAATACTATATCAACGCTCGGTGCAGTGCTGAGGCGAATACTATATCAACGCCTGGTGTGTGGCGAACACTATATCAACGCTCGACTAAAATTTGGGTTTGGTCTTTGGTCGCCGACTAAAACCAATTCCAAGTTAGATGATTCTCACTGTCATTGACACAAAATTGGTTCCATACGCTAAAATTCTTAGCATTAATCCCCGGTTTCTACATTATCCCTCCTACTATAGTGCAATCTGAATGCATCTTGAACGTGGTTTTTCGTGATCATTACCATTTAGTTTACTCCAATGTCTCAAATTTTACAGTAGATCTGGTACTTGTAAATGGGGTTGTTATCGTGAGTAAGGTATCTTTAGGTTACCATCTGGAAAAGTACACCAACAAAATCTACATCCAACTCAAGTAGCTTTATATACTAATGAAGTAAAGTAAGAATGGTAAGACAATCAACAACAATAGGATGAATCTTGCCATTAGCAATTAAGTATGATTTTGTAACATTATTGTTAACAATTTAAAGAAAGCCTGTTAGTACAGTACTACACTAGAAAGACATGCTTATTGATGGGGGGTCAATTTATAGAGTACCAAAATTCATGATCACAGAAGTGGGAGATGATGAAGAAAAAGGCAAAGGAAACAAAAATAAAGATCAAAGAAGTATAAATGTACAGGACGTGCAATACAATTGATGGAAGGAAGTTGTTTGATAATTCCACTTTTCCTGATGCAAGGAAATCTAACTCCTTTAAAATCCTAACTCATTGGAGCCCCACGTTGAATGGTGAGCGTCGCCGTTCAACGAGAGAATAGTGAGTTTTCGAGAGGGCCACTGAGAGAAGAGTTCTCACGTTAAACCTGGAGAGGACACTTGGCGATACTATATTGGTCAAGGGGTTATAACTTTGGAAAAGTTTTCTCGCCAATCTTTTCTTTTTGTTTTGTTTATCTTCTTTCGATCCTTCTCCTCTCCTCTCAAATCCTCTCAAACACAAAATAAAATCGTCAGAGCATACGAATTTTTCTTCCACATATACGATTCGTATTTGGAACATCTTCTCATTCATATGTTAGTTCGATTTCAAAGCATACAAAAACATTAGTTTTTACGTCTGTTTTTTTTCTTCCTTTTGTGTTCTATGTTTTAGCGGCAGCTTAATTTTGTGATTTAGGGGGGCGAAGTCGAATGAGAAAACGATGAAGAGGGATATCAGAATAAAGGTAAACTTATAGAAACCTATAATTTTATCTTTTGAGTTTTTTTTTTTTTTCTCTTTTTTTTTTTTAATACGATTCAATTCATAACCCTAACAGATTATCGATATCAGGTAAGAATAATATTATGTTTTACGATTTGGGTTTCGATTTTTTGTTTATTTTGATGGAATCCCGTGTGCAAGCGATTAGAAATAAAGAAGATCAACAAGCCTTAAAACCTACGTTGCAGATTCTTTTTTTCCATAAGCATAACTTAAACATTTCCATTATGGAGGTGCACACAATAATATTTATGGAAATAGCTTCGAAGATTGTGAATGAAATCACGGTGGGTCAGAGATTTGCTGCCTATATGGTTATTCCGATGCGACAAGAAGGCGTACCAACGAGTTGTTCTACAAAGAAAATTCTTTTGGGACAGGTAAAATCTATCGGATACCACTTTGTCGAATTTTCCTTTTAATTTTCTTCTAGATAGTACTACTTTGAAGTGCATTTCTTTATTGAAGGGTATGAATACTTGCAATTTGCAGCATAAATCAATATTGCAATAGCTAGAACATCAAAAAGTCTGTTAGTGATCTTACTTTGGTTTTTTATAACCTACTTATAAAAGGGTTCTTTGTGATTGTTTGATCATTTCTTATTATAATGCCCACACAACCATCTTTTACGCTTTTTGATCACCGTTGATATGAGTAGTACCATGAATCAAGAACAATCGTTCTAAACGTACCGTCCCAATGGACAAAATTAAAACCGCTCCCTCACAACATATGGGACCCGCTTCATAGGATTTTATAGGGGCAGATTTTTGGGACCCACTCTTTGTGAGTGAGTTGTTTTAGTATTGTCCAATTGGACTGTACATCTAGAGTTTTCGAATCAAGAATGAAGAGAAAAAGGAAATCTTTATTTTCTTCACAGTGAACCAGTAGAAGTGCATATAAATAAGTAGCAATGCCCTCCACCTTCCTCTCTTTTTTGGAGAGACTCCCCGTCGGTAGCATCCTCCCTCTTTAAGATAATTAAAATGAAACCATATTGGAAATTATTCCATCTACAGCTTCTTTAGCTCTTTTTATTTCAACTTTGACTACTTTTCAAACAGTTTGTTTTTTTATTTATGTTTTTCCATTTAATAACGTTTTCGAACTTCATATACGTATTATCATTAAAGCAAAGCTTAGTAGGGTTGCTTCTCTCTTACATTGTTGGCAAGGTAATTTCTTAGTAGGTTATGAGAATTTCCTCGCAGAGCAACATTTTTCTGTTATTATGTAAGTATTAAGAATTGTTCCGCGTACAACAAATATAAAATGTATAATTTAATTAGAGACTATGTTTTGTTTCTTTTTATTTTTGGATTTGTGATACAAATATATCTTTTGTTAACATATTTGGACTAGACAGAGGACCATATTGTTTACATCTGCTTAGCTACAAGGTTCCCCAATGGCGGTCAATCGACTTTCAAGAGCTTTACACCTTAATTTGTCAAAGGTGGAAGGTTGCTCATGAATTTGTTTCTAAAGATGACCGTATGCGTCTTATAAGTAAGCTGAAGGTAAGTTCTCTAATAGTCATATGAGCTTAAGTATGATTGTACTAAATCCCAATTTCGGAAATGGTATTTGCTATCTTAGCTTAATTGGTAGAGCACATGGTTCTCAACTATGTAATTGTGGGTTCAACTCCCATAGATGGCACAGTTATTTGAATAGGCGAAGGAGAAAACCTCACATGTTCTAGCTGGATATTAGCTTTGCAATGCGCAGTGCAACACAGTCGTACATATAAAAAGCATGTCATATATGTATATATATAACAATTATATATCACATATGTATAAAAAGCATATCTACAATTATATATAAAAAGCGCAGTGCAACACAGTCTTACATATAAAAAGCATGTCATATATGTATATATATAACAATTATATAACGAAACTGCTTCCATGTGTACAAGGATCTAACAATTAGACAAATAGTCACAACCGCTTTTTATATATAATTCTTTGCGTGCAAAAAAAAAAAAAATACTATCACCTCTGCCTCCTTTTTTACTAGCTCCTTCAACCTATAAAAACACAACACACTTTCATTTTCTCATCCCAACAGATCAACATTCGACATTGCACATTACGGGTACTCCAAAAAATATCGTAATCCCAAAATTCATCCCCCTCTGGAAGATCACACATAAATTCCAATTTTATCAATTCAAATAATCTCTAACAAGTGTGATTCAATAGTATTCAATAAGCAAAATTAAGAAGAATCTAATTAGTCTATTGAAGGTCTGGAGTTGACTATCTTTAGCTATAAAAAGTGTAAATCTCAACTATTTTCAATTAGCTTTCACAAATTTCTTAGCTTAAAAATTTATAACTTCCCTCAACTAATAAGAACCAAAATGCATATAATAACATTCAATCAATAACAAAATCAATCACAAAAGTATCAAATTTTGATTTGAAATAAAGAATGGGTTAGTAATTTTTTAAAATTGGTTACCTGATAAGTAGAAGTTGCAACACCAAATAGAAAGTTAGGAGGGAAATCCTTACGAGAAACAAGAAATCAGCACTATCTTCATCTAATTGAACCGTCATCTCTTGGAGAATACTGAAATTAGATTCAAGAATCATCTTCTTAATCGTTTCCGTGTAGTTTCCAGAAACTCCATCTGGTTTTATCATCGCTAGCGTCTTCTCCTTTTCAATACTTCTTCCATAGCTACTGAAAATCGAAAACGAATTGAAAAATGAAACCCTAGATTGAATTTTGAATCTGATTTTGTGATATCATATCGAGATGGAAATGAAGATGAGAATAAAATTAAAGTAAAGATACAATGAAATCGTTTCCTTCCGGTTAGAGAGATCGAGATGATGATGGAGACGAAGAAGAGAATCGGTCATCGTAAAAAAAAATGACGAAGAAGAAAAGCATGAAAAAATGGATTTATATGGGGAAACAGTGAAAAGATAATGGTTTATACCTGATGATAATCAACGAAGCAATCAGCTATCAAATTAATTTATTTTGGGTTTCCGGAACATAATTAATTTCTAGGTTTAGAAAATTTTTAGATTTTTGAGAATAGATCGGGGTTTTGATTACTGAAATAAAGGTTTTGATTTGGTTAGGAAATCTAAAGAGATCTTAAGTTCGATTCTGAGAGAAGGTTTTGATCTCAGGGTTAATGAAGGAGAGGTTCTCAATTTTTCTTCCAACAAAAACTCTCTGAAAATAAGAGAGAATAAAAAACCAAATTTGAGATTTTCTAAAAGAAAAAATGATAAATAAATAAACAAATATGAGATTTTATCAAAGATGGTGGGCTTGGCATTTACACCATGGCGGACACCAGCACCTACTGTTACCTTGCTTCTCAGAGTCAGACTACTTCGGTACAGAAGGTGATTCTTGGCAACTCATTCTCAACAGACAAAGGATCCTCCTATCAGTTTGCTCTTCAGAAATTTATTCAGGTATGTGGATTACCTTCTACCTACTGTGTCAATGATACTGCCCCCCTTCCATGCACTCTCTGGCAGTTACCTATTTTGATGCGGTTAAGAAGCAAATCCCAGACCAATTTTCTATGTCTGTAAGAGATTCCATTCTGTGGCAGTGCAATCGTGTTAAGCATGCTCAAGACTACTTATTGGCTGTACCCATTAGTGGGCTCAACCGGTGCATTGGACCTAGGCACATTCGAGGGCCGTGCTTTGTTATCGTCTTGGCATCCCACATTGTTTGTTGAGAATAGTTTATGCCCAAGTTGTAATGAGATCTATGGACATTTTGGGGATCATGCTCTTCACTGTGCTAAGGACATAGGACCTAAGTTCCGACATGATCTAGTTCGTGATGTAGTCGCGGATATTTGTTACAAAGTTGGTGTGTGCTCCTTTCGTAAGGAAGCTTCCTTGGTTTTCTCGACGGATGAGAACAAAGATTTGAAACCCATTGATATTCTTGTGCTCAATTGGGAGAATGGACAAGATGTTTGTATGGATGTCACAGGTGTCTCGCCCTTCACTGGTGATGGTGTTCGCTCTTTTGTTCCTGGAAAGGCTATATCTAGTGCGGTTTCACGTAAACACACTAAATACTTGAACAAGTGTGTTTCACATGGTCATGGTTTGGGTGTATTAGCTTTCTCTACCCTAGGGGAACTTGGTGAAGATACTTTGTGTTTTTTCAAGCGTCTGAAGAATTGTTTGGTTAATAATGACGCTAGTAGTGGCTTTGGTAGTTTTATTTTTCATAGACTAGGCATTGCTATTCAAAAAGGTGTTGGAGCCCAGCTTGTTGCTAGGTTGCCAACCAATAGTTTTGTATAAGTCATTCTAATTAGTATATATTAAAAAATAAATAAATAAATAAACAAATTCTGAGATTAAAAAACAATAATAAAAGCCCATAGAAATATTTGATATTACATAAACACCATTGATGCACAACGTTTTAAACGTTTCAAAAAACGTTGTTCCATTTATTTTACTTAATCAACTAGTATTATTTATTTTGCACAACATATTTTCTGGTGTGCAACGGATATATACGTTTCAACAGGGTGCAACGCCAATATCCGTTGCACACCCCCGAAATTGAAATGTTGCAAAATACAGGATATGGTGTAGTGTGTAGTTACAACCATTTTGTACACTCAAACTAAATTAGGACAATAACACATGCAAAAGCGGGGATCTAACAACACCCAACAATTCGATAAGAAATCTATATGGACAAACTCCAATATACTTTCTAGAGAATCAACTAGACAGTCAGACTCAATCTAGATAAAAAGTATATCAAAGAGTTTATATCTCAATCTCTCGATTTGATCTTTACTCAAGAAAATAGAAATATGCGAGTCTTTATCAAAGAGAGATAACTTGGATGGTACCAAAGACCAATATCCAAGTGTCAATTAATTTAAATCAACAACCCAAAAGGTCGGATATTCTAATTGATTGAACAACGCACAACTTTGTGATATTTAAATTATATAAACAAATATAATGCGGAATAGAAATAACACAGACACCAGAATTTTTTTAACGAGGAAACCGCAAATGCAGAAAACCCCCGGGACCTAGTCCAGATTGAACACATATTGTATTAAGGTGCTACAGACTCTAGCCTACTCCAAAATAACTTCGGTCTGGACTGTAGTTGAACCCCAATCAATCTCACACTGATCCAAGGTACAGTTATGCTCCTACGCCTCTGATCCCAGCAGGATGCTACGTACTTGATTCCCTTAGATGATCTCACCCACAACTAAGAGTTGCTACGACCCAAAGTCGAAGACTTTAATAAACAAATATGTATCACACAGAAAAGTCTACAAAATAGATAAATCTGTCTCCCACGAATAAACCTATGAGTTTTGTTCCGTCTTTTGATAAATAAAGGTGAACAGGAACCAATCAATAACCCAGACTTATATTCCCGAAGAATAGCCTAGTATTATTGATCACCTCACAATAATCTTAATCGACGCAGCGAAAAAAGTTATTGCGGAATCACAAACGATGAGACGAAGTGTTTGTGATTTCTTTTCTATCTTGCCTATCGGAGATATAAATCTCAAGCCAATTATTCCAATTGTACTCGTACGATAGAAACATCAAGATCAGATCACACAACTACAAGAAAAGTAGTATCGGCCTGGCTTCACAATCACAATAAAGTCTTTAAGTCGTTAACCTGTTTTTATAACAAGAAAACCAAAGGTTAAAGGAGAATCGACTCTAGCTTAGCAAACTAGTATCATACGTAAAGTGTGGGGATTAGGTTTCCCAGTTGCTAGATTTCTCCCTTATATAGTCTTTCAAATCAGGGTTTGCAATCAATGTTATTTTGGTAACAAAGCATTCAATATTCACCGTTAGATGAAAACTTGATTAGATTCAAGCTAATATTTCTCAACCGTTGGATCGAAAACTTAGCTTGTTACACACAAATGAAATGTTCAATTTTGGGTTTATGAACCGTACCCAAACATTAACATTTGTTGGTTCAACAATAGTTAACCAAATGGTTAGCCATACGATCACTCTCATATCAACCATATTCTTCTTCACCATAACTAGTTCAAATGACTCAAATGAACTAGTTGGAGATTTTTCAATTGCTTAGATCTTATGTAACTACACAAGACATGTACAATCGAAGCAATAACGGTTTGATTCACTCGAATCGGTTCATGAACTTTATAGCCACGGTTTGCAAAAACATTCCTTAGTTTAAATAAAAATTATTTCAAGACCAACCGGTTTTAGATATAACCTACTCAAGTTCGCGGACTGGGTTCGCGGACTTAAGATCATGGAAGGAGTACACAAACTCCAGCAGAAATTCTCGGGTGAGAACTCAGCGGTTCGCGGACTTGGCTTGCGCCACTTCCATTTCTCTTGATCAACAAAGTTCGCAAACTTTAGTTCAAGGAATAAGGACTTATACATATATGTGTTTCCACAATAATGCTTATATCCTACCAATGGTTATGTAATCTAAACTCTCATTTCAATCATTGAAACATTCTCAGAGAACGTTATATAGCCGTTATTCACGAGACCATTTTTCGTGGAGATATTTCCAAAGTGATTGAAACATAACATGACTTTCGTCACTAGGTAAAGATGAATTCGGTTAAAGCGAAAGCTTACCAACACATATTTCGAGAAATAGATAGGTGAGTTAAACTCGGATCGAAATAGAAAATGTGTATAATGAAAGTCTATACGTCTAAACGACTTTTGTCTCAAGAGTAGGGGATATAGTAAATAGACTCTTGAGTGACAGATAAGTTCAAGTCTCCACTTACCTTTTAGTCGATGAAGTTCCACCGGTTCCTCGAGTAGTCCTTCGTCTTGTATAATGATTGCCATGGAGTTCTTGAGCTCAACTACACTCTTTATCCTAGTCCGAGACCGTTAGTTGCATAGGCTAGAAATCAAGACTTATAGTTTTGATCACTAATATTGACAAACATGCTTGAGATAGCAGCGCATGCGAGTTCGAATGAGAGCAATTCTCTAACAATATCCCCCTTTGTCAATTTTAGTGGCAAAACTATTAATACATATGGAATACAAAAATAAATAAATTAACTTTTGTAGCTCTATTCCACATGTCTAATCTTCAACCTTATTCGAAATCTTCGTCACTTCCAAGTACTCCAATGATCCCAGAGGTTGTAAGTTTAGTATCATCGTTGTTGAAAATACGGAGCTATAACAATAAGAAAACAAGAGTTCTCAATCATTGTTATACAGTGGCATAGTATCATTATACAGCGTTAAAGTCCAATTGTATCACAACTCCAACAACAATACTACGGTGATATGTATCACTCCCCCTTAGTCAATACTCCATCTCACATGGACCCCCCCCCCCCCCCCCTTACATAATGATCCTAAAGCCATATGTATTTGTAGTGTGAACTACATATTAATTCTCCCCCTTTATGTCAATAAAATTGGCAAAGGTACAAGAACGGGATCCTAATGAAATTTTCGAAAGAGAAATTTCATGACCAAAAAGAAGAAACACACATCATCTTATTTAGATGCAATCATAAAGCCGAAGCTAAATGCATTCATCAAGGAGTTTAAAGATACAAGATAATAACCCCTATAATATTCAACAACCGCACTCCCCACAAAGATATGGCAATTAAGAGCAAGTTCAAAAAGAACTCTCCCCTATAATATTTCATTCCCGAAAGAACAACAAGAGCGACCTTAATTTCGAAGGAAAAGAAGGATTTATTTTGACACAACAAAAAAAGAACTCTGACAGAAAAATCAATCCTACGAAAACAAATACAGAATTGAAGTAACACTTACTGGAGTTTCAAACTCAATTGCCGAACAGATCGAGATAAGCACAGGGGCAAGAGTTATAAAAACAATAAATGAACCAAGACAACACCAATAGACTGCCGTAAGTGTTGAAAAGTAGCAGTGTCTAATGGTTTGGTGAGAATATCAGCAGTTGTTGTTCGGAAGGCACAAAATCCATACTTATGATACCATTTTCATAAAGATCTCGAATAAAATGGTACCTTATATCAATGTGCTTTGTTCTTGAGTGCTCAACGAGATTCTCGAGAATTCGAATCGCACTAGAGTTATCACAAAAGATCTTCATTATTCCAGCATCAATTCCATAATCAGCTAGCATTTGTTTCATCCATAGGAGTTGTGTGCAACATGAGCCAGCAGCAATATATTCTGCTTCACATGTAGATAGGGATTGCGAATTCTGTTTCTTGCTATGCCAAGCCACAAGATTCAGTCCTACATAGTAGAAACCCCCTGATGTACTTTTTCTGTCCTTTACACATCCTTCCCAATCAGCATCTGAATAAGCAGAAAGATCAGTGTTAGTATATATCAAAAGTGTAAGATAGACCATACCCGACAGTGTGATTGACAAATCGTATGATCCTCTTTGCAGCTGCAAGATGAGATTCCTTTGGATTAGCCTGAAATCTAGCACAACAACCAACACTAAAAGAAATATCAGGTCTAGTGGTTGTAATATATAAAAGGCTACCAATAATAGATCGATGCAATTTTTGATCTACTTTTACTCCTTTCTCATCTCTGTGTAGTTTACCAGTAGTGGGCATAGGTGTCAGTTTCAGACTTGACTTATCTAGACCGAATCTTGTAACAAGATCTCTTGCATATTTTTCTTGAGATAAGTATATTCCATCCTTATGTTGTTGAATCTGTAATCCTAAAAAGAACTTTAATTCACCAACATTGCTCATTTCAAACTCTTTAGCAAGTGAAACTTGAAAATCCTTTGCAAGGTTCTTTGAAGTTGAACCATAAATGATATCATCTACATAGACTTGATAAATGAAAACATCTTTCCCTCTCCATCTGGTAAATAAAGTTTTATCAACTCCACCTCTTGAAAAACCTTTTCTAATAAGAGAAGTGGTAAGTTTTTCAAACTAGGCTCTAGGTGCTTGTTTTAACCCATATAATGCCTTATTGAGCTTAAGAATATGATCTGTGAAATCAAGGTTTTCAAATCCTTTAGGTTGAGGAACATATACTTCTTCCTTTATAATTACGTTTAGGAACGCGGATTTTATATCCATTTGAAAGAGATTAACCTTGAGAAAACAAGCATGAGCTAATAAAAGTCTAATGGACTCAAGGCGTGCCACAAGAGCAAAGGTTTTGTCAAAGTCGATACCTTTAATTTGTGAATATCCTTGAGCGACAAGTCTGGCTTTATTTCTGATAATTGTGCCATATTCATCAGACTTGTTCTTGAATATCCATTTTGTTCCAAAAATATTAACTTTGGGGGGACAAGGTACGAGTTCCCATACGTCTTGTCTTAGGAATTGATTTAACTCTTCATGCATTGCATTTACCCAAAAGGATCGTTCAGAGCTGCATCAATATTTCTAGGTTCTACTTGTGACAAATAACAACCAAAATTGCACATATTTTGCAGTTGCCCTCTAGTCTTAGATGTAGAATCTCTTCACCCAATAATACTATTGAGATCATGAATCCTTCCAAACCAGAGGTGTCGTGGAGGGACACGTTCTTGTTCTTCAGGAGTAGCTTGATCAGTGCTCTTCTCCTCGTCACTAGAAATATCAGGATCAACAACAGTTGGGGTAACTTCAACTGATTCTGGTATTTCTTTGACTTTCTCAATTGTCTCGGTTGGAGGAAATTCAGCGGAGAATTATCATGATGAAAATCACTAATATCATCGATGATAACATTAGCGATTCCATCATAACCTGGGTTCCGAGATTAAATACTCGAAAACCACGGCTATCACAAGTATAGCCAAGAAAGATACCTTCATCGCTTTTGGTATCAAATTTCCCTCTATGTTCTTGATCTTTTAGAATGTAGCATTTACTTCAATACTCTAAGGTAGTGAAGGTTGGGTTTTCTTCCATACCACAACTCATAAGGAGTGTTTAGGGTTTTAGACCGTAAGTAAACACGGTTGATCAAATAACATGCCGTAAAAACAACTTCCCCCCAAAACCTTAGAGGTCAGTTTTTGTTATGGAGCATTACCCTGGCCATTTCCTGAATGTTCATATTCTTTCTTTCTGCAACTCCATTAGCTTGAGGAGTAATGGGTGGTGAATATTGTTGAATAATCCCCAGTTCGTCATAAAATTCAAACACCTTAGTGTCCTTGAATTCAGTTCCACAATCGCTCTTTTCTTTAGTTTGCGACCTTGTTCGTTCGGGATTCGTTTAACAATAATCTTGAATTCATCAAGGGTTTCATTTTTATGAGGTAAATGCAACCCAAGTGAATCGGGTGTAATCATCTACCATAACTAAAGCATACTTCTTACAAAGAACCGTGGGTTGTTGAATTGGTCCGAATAGATCCATATGAATTAAATCAAGTGGAGCTTTAGTGAGAATATCTCGAGATGATTTATGGTGAACTTTCGTTTGTTTACCCTTTTGACAGGCACCACATACACCTTCAATCTTTGCATTGATTTTGGGAATGCCTCTAACAAGTTCTTTGTTAATGATTATAGTTATAAGACGATAATTGATGTGACCAAAAACGCTCATGCCAAAGATGTGTAGATTCCACCTTAGTTAAATTGCAACAATTGCTAAACTGAGTATCAAGAAGATAACAGTTGTTTTTACCACGAGTTCCTTGAAAAATTACTTTCCCAGTTTTGTCTACAATGTCACATCCATTTGCATTGAAGACAACTCGTTGGCCTTTGTCACAAATTTTACTCACAGAAAGAAGATTTGCAGTCATACCTTTTACGTATACTACATCATGGATTTCGAGAACGCGGACAGGTTTGATCGTCCCTTTCTTGCTAATGTAAAGCAACAACTCCCATCTCCGAAAGTTACTTGGACCTCCTTCATAGTCGTGGAAGAAACAAACCATGTGAGATCACCTGTCATATGCCTTCTACATCCACTTTGTCAAGAAACCATTGAAAGGGTAATGTTGATTTTAAAGCAAAAAGCTCTCATACTATTAGTACTTTCCTGTTTAGGGTTTCCTGATAGTTTTGTACGTCCTTTTAGGTAGGCACTAAGTTGTTTAGTTTTCGTGTGAAGAATACTTGCAACTTCCAGGCTCTTTTGGAAGGACATACAAGTATGTTGAAAGTGATTAGAGGAATCACAAAACAAACATGGGACAATACATTTAACATCGTCAGAGAAGTTTTGGGTCATATCATTTTTGAAAACATGCGAACGTTGTTTATCACTTGACTTACGACTGTTCTTCTAAGAGGAACAACATGAGTTATTCAAATCTATTAAAGGGATTTTGACAGATTTTAAATCCTTAAGCATTGCAATCTCTGCTATGAGATCAAAGTTGATCCGGATTTGTTCATCCAACTTTTTCTGGAGAATAACCATTTTGTTAGAACTTCTTCTATGATTGGTTTTTAACCCTAGTAAAGCGTTTCTAGAGACGTTTCTGTCCATAGGGTCAGATCTCTACAAACACAGACTTATAAGGTCTTGAACGTGTTTGCCTGCTCGGATACCAATTGAAAAAGCGGGGGTCTAACAATCACACCCAACAATTCGATTAGCAATCTGTATGGACAAACTCCAAAATACTTTCTAGAGAATCAACTAGACAGTCAGACTCAATCTAGATAAAAAGTATATCAAAGAGTTTATATCTCAATCTCTCGATTTGATCTTTACTCAAGCAAATAGAAATCTGCGAGCCTTTATCAAAGAGAGATAACTTGGATGGTACCAAAGACCAATATCTAAGTGTCAATCAATATAAATCAACAACCCAAAGGTCAGATATTCTAATTGATTGAACAACGCACAACCTGTGATATTTCAATTATATAAACAAATATAATACGAAATAGAAATAACACAGACACCAGAATTTTGTTAACGAGGAAACCGCAAATGCAGAAAAAACCCCGGGACCTAGTCCAGATTGAACACACATTGTATTAAGCCGTTACAGACTCTAGACTACTCCAAATTAACTTCGGTCTGGACTGTAGTTGAAACCAAATCAATCTCACGCTGATCCAAGGTACAATTATGCTCCTACACCTCTGATCCCAGCAGGATGCTACGTACTTGATTCCCTTAGTTGATCTCACCCACAACTAAGAGTTGCTACGACCCAAAGTCGAAGACTTTAATAAACAAATCCGTATCACACAGAAAAGTCTACAATATAGATTAATCCGTCTCCCACGAATAAACCAATGAGTTTTGTTCCGTATTTTGATAAATCAAGGTGAACAGGAACCAATCAATAACCCGGACTTATATTCCCAAAGAACAACCTAGTATTATTGATCACCTCATAATAATCTTAATCGACGCAGCGAAAAAAGATATTGCGGAATCACAAATGATAAGACGAAGTGTTTGTGATTTCTTTTCTATCTTGCCTATCGGAGATATAAATCTAAAGCCAATTATTCCAATTGTACTCGTACGATAGAAATAGCAAGATCAGATCACACAACTACAAGAAAAGTAGTATCGGTATGGCTTCACAATCCCAATGAAGTCTTTAAGTCGTTAACCTGGTTTTAGAAGAATAAAATCAAAGGTTAAAGGAGAACCAACTCTAGCTTAGCAAACTAGTATCACACGTAAAGTGTGGGGATTAGGTTTCCAAGTTACTAGAGGTCTCCCTTATATAGTCTTTCAAATCAGGGTTTGCAATCAATGTTAGCTTGGTAACAAAGTATTCAATATTCACCGTTAGATGAAAACCTGATTAGATTCAAGCTAATATTTCTCAACCGTTGGATCGAAAACTTAGCTTGTTACACACAAATGAAATGTTCAATTTTGGGTTTATGAACCGTACCCAAACATTAACATTTGTTGGTTCAACAATAGTCAACCAAATGGTTAGCCATACGATCACTCTCATATCAACCATATTCTTCTTCACCATAACTATTTCAAATGACTCAAATGAACTAGTTAGAGATTTGTTAAATTGCTTAGATATTATGTAACTACACAAGACACGTACAATCGAAGCAAAAATGGTTTGATTCACTCGAATCGGTTCATGAACTTTATAGCCACGGTTTGCAAAAATATTCCTTAGTTTAAATAAAAATTATTTCAAGACCAACCGGTTTTAGATATAACCTACTCAAGTTCGCGGACTGGGTTCGCGAACTTTAGCTCATGGAAGGAGTACACAAACTCCAAAAGAGAAATTCTCTTTGAGACCTTCTCGCGATTCATGAGTTGGCTTGCGCCACTTCCATTTCTTTTGATCAACAAAGTTCGCAAAATTTGGTTCAAGGAATAAGGAATTATACATATATGTGTTTCCACAACAATGCTTATATCCTACCAAGGTTTATGTAATCTAAACTCTCATTTCAATCATTGAAACATTCTCAGAGAACGTTATATAGCCGTTATTCACAGACCATTTTTCGTTTCGTCAGAGCAATTTCCAAAGTGATTGAAACATAACATGACTTTCGTCACTAGGTAAAGATGAATTCAGTTAAAGCAAAAGCTTACCAACACATATTTCGAGAAATAGATAGGCAAGTTAAACTCGGCTCGAAATAGAAAATGTGTATAATGAAAGTCTATACGTCTAAACGACTTTTGTCTCAAGAGTAAGAGATAAAATAAATAGACTTTTGAGTGACAGATAAGTTCAAGTCTCCACATACCTTTTAGTCGATGAAGTTCCACCGGTTCCTCGAGTAGTCCTTCGTCTTGTATGATGATTGCCATGGAGTTCTTGAGCTCAACTTCACTTTCTATCCTAGTCCGAGACCTTTAGCTACATAGGCTAGAAATCAAGACTTATAGTTTTGATCACTAACATTGACAATCATGCTTAAGATAGCAACGCATGCGAGTTCGACCGAGAAATGCTCTAACAACACAGGCTACTCCATATTGAGAAATAGAAAATCTGAAACTGTGATTCATTTTGTGAGTTTGCAAACTGTTGGACCATGCTCATCTGTCCAAAGGATATGAATTCTTGAATTCATGTTTGCTGATTACGTTAACATTTTAGATGTTATGGACTTGAAGCTGCATATGAAATATACATGTATCTCTGCCCTATTGATATATATATATATATATATATATATCGGTTATTCTTCCTTATTGTGTAATTGCAGGTGCCAATTTATCCAAGTCCACAGTTCATTGATCACAGCAAAAAAAAAAAAAAAGGAAATGGAACTTTAAAACTTTGGTATGCTTAATATACCGGGTACATTATTTATATGTCCATACTTTTCATACCCAATAAATATATCCTTATACAACAATAAATATGTCCCTACTTTTTAATAACCTTATCCATTTAAAATTAGATTACCTTAATACCTTCACCCATATAATATTTTTCTTTATTTCAAAATGGAACAAATTTCTTCCTCTACCACTTCACCACCACCACTAGCACCACCACCACAAGCACCACCACCACCAACATTCAACTACAATTCCACCACCATTGTTCAACAACCACCACCTACTAACCGCCACCACTAGTCTGCCGCCGTCACCACCACCGTCGCCACCACCGCCACCGCCGCCGCCACCACCGCTGTTTCAAATAGTTTGTATAAACAACAGCAGTTGATCCAAATAAAAATAGAACCAACAGTAGAAGTTGATCCAGTTTAGGGGATCAACAACGGTAGTTGATCCAAAAAAAAAAATGATCAACAGTAGAAGTTGATCCAATTAAGGGGATCAACAATGGTAGTTGATCCAAAAAAAAAGGATCAACAGTAGAAGTTGATCCAATTTAGGGGATCAACAATGGTAGTTGATCCACTAAATTGGATCAACAATGAAAGTTGATCCATGTAAATGGAGTGAACTTGGCGTGAATCGAACACGCATCATCTGACATGGAGTCAGTCATGCTACCATTTCACCACAAGTTCAACATTAGAAGAAAATTACATGATTTAAATGACAAACATGATTATACTTATCCAGGAAATATTGTCAACAATAAGAGTTGAAAGGATCAACAACAGTAGTTGATCCCATAAAAAATTGGGTCAACAACAGAAGTTGATCCAATAAATGGGATCAATAATAGTAGTTGATCCAATTAAAAATTGCGTCAACAAAAAGAGTTGATCCCATAAATGGATCAACAACCGTAGTTGATCCCATAAAAACCGAAGTCCAAAGATATACATGGACAAATGGTAATGCTAAATCATTTCAAAATGTTGGAAAACAGCAAAATAAGATCCCGTCATTTAAAATCATAAACAAATAACAAGAATGTTCACATTCTACAAAACTGATACTAGCAATTAAAATGTACCCTTCATTTTAAATGGTCATTCTTTTATTTGCAAACTTATACTAACAATCCAAATGCAACAACAAGAATGTCGCCATTCTATAAACTCTAGTTTTCGTTTAGCAACAAAGATGAGTGAACAAAGAAATAAACTATGAATCTACTCTACTGTTCAGTTTTGTTTATCTAGGAAGAAAAATATAAAAATCTATAATAATTGAGAGAAAAATCAATGCCAACATGCAGTACCCAAACTAAAGCTACGAATTTGTCTTTCGGCTTATGAGTGATTACTATCATTCAGGTAACGAAAACTCCATATTGCAGTAGTCGAGGTAAAAGTTACCTAACGTACATAAACTGGAACTCGATACTTGCAGGCACTTCACACAATTAATTCCACTATCAAGCTATCAATGGCCAATCGATACATATATAGGCTTAAATGAAGCATCAGTTGATCACAATGCCTGCACAATATAATCAAAACTATGATATTGCACTAAATTTTAGAAATTAAGTCAAAAATGCAAACCAACTAAATATAAACTAGATACTTATCATACCACCACATAAGTACCTCATGCTCCACCACCTAATCCGTCGCTACAACCAGTATTACTTCCAATTTATCTTCCAACACCGTTAGTTACACTGTGGTGACATACCGAACCCATAAAATCATCACCAACACCATCATTTGTTACCTTTTTTCTTTGGCAACATGAAATAATTACCACCACCAACATCTCCTGACAACCGCCGCCAACACCACCACCACCACCTTACATAGAGATTGTTAAGCACAAATTGCAAAAATCTATGCATAAATCACCAAATTAACCAAAAAAATTATCTTCCATACATCTTAAATTTATCATTATCTTCCTAGTTTGTACCTGTGTTGCAGGATTGCCGCATAATGCGCAGGACTTGACTTGACCATGCATTGATATCAGGTGCTTCATTTAGATTACAAATAGGAGTTTCTTATTGGAATGTAGGTTGTCGCTGCTTCATTTAGGTTACAAACAAGAGTTTTTTATTGAGACGTAGGTTGTCGCTTAACGCAGATAATTGTATCTTAATTAGACACTCATTGTGCTTCTGAAACTAAGAGTTCATGCGAAATTTAAAGAAAACTAAGTTAGAGTCTTTGTGAAATCTAGAGAAAACTAAGTTGAGGCTTTATAAAACTGCATTATAAGTTGTTTTCTCTCTTTTCTTTCATATATCATTGAACATATCATCATCAATATAAATAGTGCAAAATGTGATTGGTTTGATACTTTGGTTACCCGATTGATTTAATTGGGGTTATGGCGTATTTGCGTGATAAAATAGACTGGGTGGGGGAATTTCGACCAGGTCAATGACCGACTTTTTTTTGGTTGTTGCCAAAATTTAGCTGTTGCCAAATTTGTACCGGAAAATAGAAGTCGGTCTCCATTGACTAAGTCAAGAACTTTAGCAACTGCGGTAAAAACTTCGCAACAACGTCTTTTTGTGGCTAATTTTTTACCATAACAATTTGGGTCAGTCTTCGATGACTTAGTCAAGGTTTTGCAAGTAAATCTGTGTTTAGTTTTCATGGGAACAAGTGAGTAATGAGAATATGCATCAAGATTAAGTAGCATTGGAGTCTATATACGTACGGAAGTGTGACATATTCGTTAAGTGTGTTCTCTTCAAGTAAGAATTTTGTGATTTTTCTAATAAAAATAATATGAATCTCAATATAAGCAGTTATGCATGATCTTGTTAACGCATATCTCTTTCTAAAGTTTGCAAACAATTTGTTCTTGTTTCGGCTAATACCAACACCTACTGATGTGTGGCTTTGTTAAAAACCGTTGGAAAATTGGTTACAATTTCATATTGAATGGAAAATTCGTATGATACCTATTGGAGTTAGGTTTGGGTTTAATTGATTTCGACATATAAAGGACCGGTTCAGTGAGTTGGGGTAGTTTCCTTTTGTTTGGTTTTAGAAGAAACATATCCCAAACGTGAAATGATACATCCTTTTATACAAAACCCTTGATGGGACTCCATGAAAAATCACGATGGTTCATGAAGAGGTACTATTGACATCTATAAATACCCTTCATAATTAGGTTAGTAAATCAATCAGAAAACTAATAATCATCCTCTTGCATTCATTAAAGATCATCACTAAAAGTTTGGTTCGTCGTTTCTCGAAGTTTGGAGTGGCAACTACATCGAGAATTAAGTCGTTATATCCTAGGAGACAAATATCGATAATCCGTAAGCACCAATGTGGGGTAAATCTTTCTTAAGGTTATAGGATGTAATCCTTGCCTCGACTTTGGTTTGATCCAATTAAGTTTGCATTCTTCTTTATTTTTCTAATTATTATTGCAGTATATACACAATATTTCCAACAAAAACATTTCTCCTTAGGGTGAGGAGAATCGGTTAACTGATTTTGAGAAGGCATAAGATGGGGTTCCTGATTTTTTGAGTTTGAAAAGGCATATGTTGAGGTTGCTGATCCAGACTAAAATTTCCAATGTTACATTCTCAAAGCATAATAAATATTCTTTACATTCTCAAAGCATAATAAATGTTCTTTGTCTCAATCAGGTTACCTGACAGAGTTCATTTCTCAATTAGACGGATTGATTGATTCAATTTTCACAAAAAGTTTTTACTGTTGGAATTTTTACGTTTACATTATAAAAAAGCACCCAGCTAATTTAAATTGGCGTTTCACTTGTTAGTCTCGTCAATACCCAAAAAATCCAAAACCTTGCAATCTCTTGAAAATGCCATAAAACATGGTCATTTCAAGTACTGATAAGGTGATACATGCTTATGAATTCCCTCCGTTTTTAGAAAACTATCCTCAAATGAGTGTCTTTGTGAATTAGCAGAGGTTTGCATATACAATAGAGAAAAAACCTTTGACCATTATTTTGAGTTTTAATTATGTTTTACTTTTGAAATTCTTTATTCATACATAACCAACCACTAATAATGGGATGAAGGCTCGGGGACAAAAATGTATCTCATCATGACCAATAGCTAGCTATCAATTCGCATTTTAACTTACAAGATTTTCACTACAAATATATCTTACAAGATCCTCACAGTGACACCAGATCATTTATCGTGGTGAAAACCGCACACAATTTCTTACAATTTCCGAACAAAGTATAAGATCATACTATGTCTGTTGGGAAGTTAATTTTCGTATTTCGTTCTTATTGCAGGTGAAAACAAGTCATTGTATTTTCCTTTTTAACCGATATAAGCAATCAAACTTGATAAACATTTCAATAATTCCTGTACATCCCATACGTTACTGTAATTTGAACTAAATATGAATTGATGGGGTCCTGTCATATTAAATTTTAATGCTATTTATTTTACTCTAATTTCTCAAATTTCGCAGCAGGTTTTCTTAAATGTCGTTGCTATTGGTGGGTAAAGAAGAGTAAAAGTATCTCTATATTTTCATCTAAACAAGTGAACAACAAAGAAAATATACACCAAACTCAAGTGGCATTATATACTAATAGATTAAACAATAACAATGGAGAACTCTTACACGTTATAATGGTTTGGCTTCTCCAAAGGCAAGAATCATATGACAATAAACTACAATTGCATCAATCTCGTCCTAAACAATTAAGCATGATCCTGTAATTTATTGTTAATTTTTTTTTTGATCGGTCAAATAGATATTTCATTGAAAAAAAGGCACTTAAGGGGAGTACCTTAACCCAGTGATTACAACTGAACAAAAAAAATGGAACCGAAAGGGGGGATTCGGCTATCCAAGTAAAAAAAACACAAATATCGCGGAAACCGATTTATGAATCCGATTAAAAAATCGTCATATTTGTTGTTAGCCCTAACATTCTTGTTTTCAATTCGACCCAAAAAAAAAAACTTATAATTTGATATTTCTAATGTTATTGTTAACTATTCAAGGAAAGCTCGTTGCTTCAGCTTACTAGAAATTAATTTCGGAGTTGAAGAAGATATGTTTTTGTGAGGTTTAATTTGAATGAAGTTTTAAACTAACTCTGTTATTCCTATACTAACCAAGTATATAATCTTTTTCTTAACAAATGTAAAGCTCTTGTGGATGCTAAAAAATGCACTGGCTTGCATATTTTTAATGGTTCCTTCCTGAAATAATTTAATACTTGTTGTTCTTTTTTCTTTTAGCGAAATCATATTTTATTAGTTATGGAATTGTATACCTTTCGTATTATATTGCTTAATTAATAAATTACTAGATTAGTGCCCGTGCTACGCATCGGGCATCTTTTTTCTTTCTTTTAACCGTATTTTTGATCTGATGTGTGAAGGGCTTCGCCCCACCCCGCCCCGTGAGGATGCATTTTTATTTAGTGTTGATCCTCCCCGTCTAGATGTATTAAATAGGTGGAGAAAAAAAATAAGAAATATGTGTGGATTTTATGTATTTTTTTCTTTTATTTTTGTAAAAAGAATGTACGAAATATGTGAGTTTTTTTGTTTTTACCCTTTATGTATTGATTTGGAAAAGAAAAGTTTTGATATGGTAGGTACTCGACTTATGAATTCAATTTAAATTTCCATAGAATTCAAAACACCTTATGGTTTCACAAAATCCATAAAAGACTTATTTCGGCCAAAAAAAAGTGAACATTTCCTCACTGTTCAACGTAAGAGCTTTATTTGTCTAGGCCTTTTTAAGTCTTTAGATTCAACATGAGAGCATTATTTGTCTAGTCTTTTTGAGTCTTTAGATAGATGTGAAGGAGAAATTTTCCATCACGTTTACAATACCGCATAAACACATAGAAGGCATAAATGGGAAAAAAATAAAAGAACCGCATAAACGTAACCAAATAGTTCCAAGAAACGCATATTCTTTTAACTTACACCTAAGTGTTTGAATCTGTGCTTAGCAAAAAGCAACTCAATTAATCAATCATATATTCACATTAAAATATAGTTGGTGAATTGACGACATGCGGAATTTACCTCTTCATGAAGCTCTCATTGATCAAGCACCAAAGCTAAAAGTTTGAGAGTTTTGATTATATATGTTTTTAATTTTTTAGAAGGTGCAACAACAACAACATTGTTACAGATTCAAATAAATTCCGATTACCTACCCAGAAATTCAGGTCATTCGAGAGATTCGGAGTTGATACACATCCTGGAAACTAAGGATCAAATACGTAATACCAACACAGACATATGATCTAAAATGGTGAACCGTCGTTGCACAATGTGGATAACATATTTAAAGGGAACTAAGTCTTGTTTTTCTTTTAACACAGATGAAAAACGGTGCTAACAGATTGAAAATTATCTCATTGTAACTCGCACCTAAAATGTTGCATTCTGACATAAAATTCTCTGCATGGATTCGATAAATACTTACAAATACTGTACGCATACCTCATTAAGGTATGGGGTTGATATATATACCTTTATACAAATACTTGGAAGAAGAATAACTTGTTGACTTGGATAACGAAAATGGTAACGATCAACAAACCTCCTGTTTTTGTGCCAGAAATCCAACAGAAATAGCAAATGCAGAAAACTCAAGCCCTACGATATCTAATGTTAACCTTGGATTGAGCTACAAAATTCTAGAAAACATTGGATTTCTTATAAGCTTTTCTTCGTACATACCCGTACCAACCACTTATTCTTGCTTGTATCATGCAGCTGGTAAATGGGTCACTCACAACTGAACTATCAACCTAAAATATTAAGAAGAATATAGAGAAAAGAATTTATAACATGAAGTCATTAACTTCAAAAACATTGCAAGAAAATGTCCCAAAACTTGTATAGAACTGACAAATGTAAGTGATGTTTTACTTGCGAGTACAGTGATGTTTCGGTATCACTCAGCAGAAAGATTAATGATAATTACTTTATCTGTTCGTCTCATAATTTTCCATGGGCCAATGACCAATCTTTTTACTACTAAGAACCTCATCTCATTATATTTGTATTAGCTGGATGTCAGCGAGATAAGGGACTTCAAAAGCCAAGAGGAAAAATAATATTTAAACGAACTCACCATCACGTAGAAGTATGGGTGAGTATGTGTCAAAATCGGTTAGCTTGAAATCCAAATGCATCCATCACGCATGCACACTCTCACCTCTTTATCAACCAAAAGCAAACTATTAGAAGAAAAATCAGGCCGAGTAATAATGGTAAGAACGGAGAAGATCAACAGATACTTGTCAGGAAAGCAGAGCGTTACAAAACCAAGTATCATAGTATGGCTGCAAGACAACATTGAGAGGCAAAATAAACCATCCACGATCTTCCGTTCACACGCTTTCTGACTGCACCTTCTCTACCAACCCATCATACGACTCTATAATCAAAAATCAATACTCAACAGATAATAGTATAGAATGCCCTTTTTAGTGTTAATTATAAAAGGGCATTTTTTCCATTTAGAAAATAAAAGGTTAAGGGGTGGCTTGGTTTTACTTCAAAATGACCATATTTTGTCTAATTGGGTATACCCCAATCTCGCTAGGTTATAAAATACAGTTTAATGAAGGAATTTGAAACCAAATTGAAAAACAAAAGCTCGACAAATATAATTAATATGGCTACTCTAGATATTTTAGAAATATGGTACAACAACCTTTAGCTAGTTGCATACCTTTCTTTACCAAATTATCATCTAAGAAGTTAGCCTCACGAAAGTTATGACTAAACCTAAGACTAGTAATAGCTGTTTGAATGTGAAGATTTGTTGTTTAGTATACTCCAATATCCCGAAAACTTTATCTGTTCTCTCTTAAGTGATTTTGCTACCATTTTTTTTTTTTTTGAAGGAAAAACAAATTTCATTAATTTGTTTGGAAGAGTTTTACATATAACTTGAGTACATCGATGGAGAAATTACAGTAAAAAGTACAAATAATGATAAGATCTCCAAAAACAGAAGAACTAATAAAATACATTAAAGGTACCCAATACATATATTTCCATGAGGATATCGATGTTTTCCTAATGGTTACTAACTTCATGTTGAACCATTTTGATTTTTGAATCTTTAATTTGGATTCTTTGATCTTCAAATCTTGAATCTCCATTGAAAAGGAGTAATATGCCATGAACATCTTAATCAACATCATCACCGACAGCCATGGATCCTTGACATAATTGGATCTGCGTCACGCCGGCTTGCAAGTTGGGCTACCGGCGTGCGTGTTTGGAATGTGCCAATGGCATGCGTGGCCAATTTGGATCACGACCTGGTAACAAAAGCTACCAGCGATGCGTGTTGGCGTGTGCCAATGGCATGCGTGGCCATTAGGACCACGGCTTGGTAAGAAAAGCTACCAGCGAGCGTGTTGGCATGTGCCAATGGCATGCTCGGCCATTAGGGCCACGCCCGGTGAAAATCTACCGGCGAGCGTGTTGGCATGTGCCAATGGTATGCTCGAAGCCATTAGGGCCACGCCCAGTGAGAAAAGCTACCAGCGAGCGTGTTGGCATGTGCCAATGGCATGCTCGGCCATTAGGGCCACGCATACGTTGAGAAAAGCTACCAGCGAGCGTGTTGGCATGTGCCAATGGCATGCTCGGTCATTAGGGCCACGCCCTGGTGAGAAAAGCTACCAGCGAGCATGTTGGCATGTGCCAATAGCATGCTCGGCCATTAGGGCCACGCCCTGGTGAGAAAATCTACCAGCGAGCGTGTTGGCATGTGCCAATGGCATGCTCGGCCATTAGGGCCATGCCCTGGTGAGAAAAGCTACCAGCGAGCGTGTTGTCATGGCGCGGCTAGGGCCAAGGTAAGGGTGTTTGGCTTGGCGTGGCGTGACCATCGTAGCTAGGGCCGAGGCATAGTGCGTTTGGCATGGCGCGACTAGCTTGGGCTAGGTGTGGCTGGCATGATTTGCCATTGGCACGGAGGTGCGGCTAGCATGGTTGGAATGCTTTGGCGCGTTTGGTGTGACTAGCATCGCTAGGGCCAAGGCAGAGTGCGTTTGGCATGGCGCGGCTAGCTTGGGCTAGGTGTGGCTGGCATGATTTTCCATTGGCACGGAGGTGCGGCTAGCATGGTTGGCATGCTTTGGCGCGTTTGGTGTGGCTGGCATGATTTTCCATTGACACAGAGGCGCGGCTTTAAGGTTCCGTATTCATACCCAACGTAATTGCATCATCTCCGTCGTTTGAGAAAGGGTTCTTCTTGTTGAGTTTCTCTCTTTGTCATGTCGCACAGAGACGAACCATCTTCTAACCGACGGAGTTCTCCAGGTGAAGGCGCGAGGTCTCGACTCTGTCAGAGCATCCCAACAAAGGTTATTCGGGTTAAGAAAATCATACTTAGGTATGTTTTCTTCTTCTTTGGTGGGTAGACGTACGCTTTACCGCTTGTTTGATGAATGGAAAATTTTCCTTTTGTGCGCGAGAGATATCCCGTTGGAGCATGCGTTATCGTTATCGACGAGGATGACCTAGTCGTTCCCCTCCCTTCAAATCCAACCTTGTTGATTTGTTGCGAGACTTGGAGAACGCTGATTTAGGGCTCTCTTGTCATGAATACCCCTATGCAGGTTCGTCATTTGGGACTCGTATGAGGTGTCTCTCCTCCAATTATCGGAATGTTGGCGGTTTCCTGGTGCGGAAAGAATTCGTGGTCCTTTATACGAGGATATGGAAGACATACGGTCATATCGCTACCAGGAGCGTAGTGAAGTGTTGTTCGTCCGCCTTGGTTTCCGTAGTGAACTCGTATTTTGCCAATGATTTCGAGATGGAGAATATGTCCATCCGTCTCGTTGTAGTCACCCATTCAAAGGTGGGAGAACATGGTGTCCACCCGTGAATCCTTGGAGTTTAATATTAGTCAAGTTGCGGCATCGTCTCAATATTATGAAGGTCGACAAAGCTGGTATTCTTCTTTGGTGTAATTCACGCCACAAAAGCCATCTTTGGAAGAGGAGAAAGCTTTGGCCTTGGAGTCTCCGAGGATTTAAGAGTTAACTCGAGACTTGAAGAGTAGGACTGAAAGATATCATGGTCGATTGAAGATGATATTTTATAGGGATTATAATTTATTAGATGGGCTTTTCTGACTTGTATCACGAAGTTTGAAGGCTCCTCTATTTTTGATGTAGCATGTTGCAGGGAAGTGATTAGGCGTAGTATGCCTTAAGCCACTTTCCGTTGATGACTGCCTCTAGCTTTCCCCCATCTTCTTTGATAATCTTGTAGTAACCACTGTCATATGCTTTAGTGATCATGTATGACCCTTCCCATTTGGGAGAAAACTTCGGTGCCGATGCATCTGGCTGGACGTGTTTGGCGGTTTTTAGCACCAGATCTCCTTCCTTAAAAACCCTGGATTTTACATGGCTGTTGTACGCCCTGGAAATCCTATTTCTATATGCTTGTGCATGTTCCTCCGCCCGGGATCTTCTGGAGTCTATAATATCTAGTTTTGCGATTCTGGCATTGAGTGTTTCGGCTTCATTCCACTTAGGTCCACTTGCTGCGGCGATTCAGGCAGACGGGATCTTGATTTTCGCTGGGAGGATCGCGTCTGTACCGTAGACGAGGGAGTAGGCAGACATGCCGGTGGAGCTTCTAGGAGATGCTCTGTACGCCTAGAGAGCCATTGGAAATTGCTCGTGCCAGGTCCTGGGATTTTCGTGTACTGTTTCGGCTCTCAAGTAGTTCCTGTACTTGCTTGTTAGCAAAAGGCGTGCCGTTGTCGGTGATGACGTGTTTAGGTACGCCAAAACGGCAGATGCTGTGTTCCTTGAAGAACGCCGCGATCGTGGCTCCAGTGGTTCCTTTCAGCGGGACAACTTCAACCCACTTGGTAAAGTACTCGGTCGCGGTTATTATGTATTCATGCTGTTTTGAGGATGGCGGGTGGATCAAAAGGTGGCCACGACTACGAAGGTTGGCTGGCTGCGATCAAGATCCTTGACGTGGGGAGCATGATGGCACGACCCTTTGCAAGAAGGAGTGGTGTTGAAGCGGCTTCGACTCTTGGAGAGGACGTTGAAACTTAAGGAGCCAAATGTCATAGTTTATGGAGATAATGCCGAAAGGCGGCCGGGAGCGGAGCGAAAGTTGAAGCGGAGCGGTTGTTGAAGCAAACGTTGAAGCGAGCAGCTCTTTGGAGAACGTTGAAGTGGAGCCACTTCCGGAGAGAACGTCAAAACGGCGCCTTGAAACTCTCGAGCCTTGACGGTTAGCAATACATTGGTTAGGAGTCCCCGGGTTCCATCTATCGATCCGCTTTCCATGAGAGGTTGAGGTTTGGGAACGGCTTTCCTGGCTGGAAAAAGCTGCTTTCCTGATGCAGTGCGGTTGAGGGATGCAAATATGCCTTGACGCTACGCCTTGGAGAAATATAGAATCTCACATAACTTTGCCTCGATTTTGGAGAAGTCGTTCCCGATCTTTACGTGTGATGAAATTGGATTGTTGATTCACTTCTATTGGGCGTTCAAGAGCAACGCGAGCCTCTTCATATATAAACGCACGTCCTGCTGAAGTGCCTTTTGTCTTTTCATCAAATCAACAGTGGTAAAAGAAGGTAGGCTTCTTCGGCTCTTCCGGTGACTTTACCCCCGATGGTGGAGTAAGCGTCTCGGTGACGGTTGGAGCTATCGTGCTCGAAGAAACGTTGGGTGGCGGAAGCATCTCTGGTTCTGGTGATCGCAAGTGTATCGCGCAGAGATGGCACAGTTTTGATCATGGAGTGCTCGAGCCATGGCACTGTTTTGAAGGGTGAGGATGGCGCTGCTTTGGCTGGTTGTGGAGCGGAGGAGATGGTGCTGGAAGGGCGCAAGATGTTAGCTACTGGGAAGGATGCAAGCCGTTAGCGTAGGGTGTGGTATTGTGGGCTGGCATACTCGTGTGGCATGTGTACCGGCATGCGCGTCGGTATGCGCGTCCGGCATGCGCGTCTGGTATGCGCGTCGGCATGCGCGTCTGTGTAAGCGCGTCCGCAAGCGCGTCTGGTATGCGGGTGGAGGAAGCTTTGTCTTGGATTGACGACATGTGCAACGTGACTGGTCATACCGTTTCTGGGGATGTAATCTCGAGCTAGAGGTTCTATCGTGACATGTGTGTAAACTTTGAATTCAACGTTCTTTGGTTCGTTGAAGGTTTCTCTGAGGTCGAGAAGTTTCTGGTCGAAACATTCGAAGGTCCTTCCGCAGACATGGTGAAGAAACAGGAAGCGGAATTCAAAAAAAAATTGTGCGGCAAATTTGAAGTTGAAAAGGGCGGCTCTCCGGAGAACGAGGAGGCCTTTGCTAAGAGGAGCAAGCCGCTGTTGGAAAATTTTCCTTGAATACATTTCTGTATTTTGAACTTCTTATTTTTAGGTTTTTTTTTTTTTTTGAAAGGCAAATGGAAACGCCTGGTTTATGGTTTTGATTTTCTGGATTTTTGGGGTTGACAGATAAATGTTACCTTTATGGTTTTGGATTATTCTCTTGGAATGAATTGTATTTGAAAATGATGTTGTCTTGGTTATGATTGAAAGTGTTGCAAGCATCCCAGGAAAACCATGGAACCGTGTGTTTGGTAGATGACATGGGGTGAAACATAACATGGCTATTGGTTTTATCATTCCCGTGAAAACTTGAAATAGCGAACCATGTATCTTTTCTAGGTAGGACTTACTTGGTTTTTTAGGTCTCTTGATGAAAAGGAAACCTTCCGGGTGCACAACCGAGTTTTATGGGAAACATTATCGTGGAAAGTCCCCAGTCGTTACTGAGATGTCTGATAACCGAGCCATTGATCCTTGGGCGGATCGTCTATTTCTATCCTCTGGGAACACCGTCGTGGAAAGTCCCCAGTCGTTACATCGAGTCGTCGGATAACCGAGCCATTGATCCTTGGGCGGATCGTCTACTTCTATCCTCTGGGAACACCTGCCGTGGAAAGTCCCCAAGTCGTTACTCGAGCTCTCGATAACCGATCCATTGATCCTTGGGCGGATCGTCTACTTCTATCTCGGGAACACCGTTGTGGAAAGTCCCCGATCATCCCTTATTGCGCCATGACTGATAATCGAGTCGTCGGGTAGCCGAGTCGGAGTGGATCGCCTTCTTCTACCATCTTGACATCTGGGTCGAAGAATGAGATCATTGGTTGAAAATTGAAATTGTGTAACCGAAAGATCGAACCTCCCGCTGTGGTCGCCAATTGTTTATGGGTAAAAATCGTTTCCGCCGATTTTGGTAAATTCGGTAGGTGAGTGAGAAACTGGTTTAAACCCTAAACAAATGTGCGGCACGTGAGCACTTTCTAGATTCGAGAGATCAATCTGTACAAGTCCGGCCTAAACCAAGAAATGGCCGTTCCAGACTTGCTTCGGTCACAAAGTGGAGGAGAAGGGTTGATTTGGAGAGGGAAGCAAAGAAAGGTGTTGAGACTAGAATAATTCGGGGAGAGTAGTGTCTCGACTTGTATCAGAAAGTGAAAGCTTAGGAAGCTTGCAAGAGATGAAAGCTTTTTGGATAGCTTGCAAAGTTGCCTTTTTTGAGAGTGTTGTATTTTTTTCCGACCGAGACTTGTTGTCCTGGGGTGGAAATAGGTAAGACCTATTTATATAAGTCGAGATTGAAACGTACCCCGGCCTCATGAAGGAAGATAGTAAAGGGTGAAATAATGGGAGGAGGTGGTAACCTCATGGTGTTTATGGGTGAAAACGTTTTCACCATTATTTCCTCATTTAATTGACCGCTTTATTCCTATTCACGCTTTCTTAATGTGAGCGTAGTGTACGCTGCATGCTGTGACCGCCAAACCAAGACCCTGGAAAGCATCCCCCAGTGTGTGTTGATGTCTCGAGTGTTGGTTGCACCTTGAGTGCAAGTGGCGCTGCTAGGGGCGCGTGTGGCATGTGCCAATAGCATGTGCGGAATGCCTTTGTTGCGGGTTGCACCTCGAGCGCAAGTGGCAATGCCAGAGCTGCTAGTGGCGTGTATGGCATGTGCCAATGGCATGTGTGGAATACCTTGGTGGTAGGTTGTACGTTGAGTGTAAGTGGCAATGCTAGAGCTGCTAGTGGCGTGTGTGGCATGTGCCAATGGCATGTGCGGAATGCCTTGGCGGTAGGTTGCACGATTTGCAAGTTAGGATACCAGCGTGGGTTTTGGCATGTGCCAATGGCGCGTACGGTCAAGTTGGCCTAGGTTGCACGGCTTGCAAGTTGGGCTACCAGCGTGTGTGTTTGGCATGTGCCAATGGCATGCGTGGCCAATTTGGATCACGGCCTGGTAAGAAAAGCTACCAGCGATGCGTGTGGCGTGTGCCAATGGCATGCGTGGCCATTAGGACCACGGCTTGGTAAGAAAAGCTACCGGCGATCGTGTTTGCATGTGCCAATGGCATGCTCGGCCATTAGGGCCACGCCCTGGTGAGAAAATCTACCAGCGAGCGTGTTGGTATGTGCCAATGGCATGCTCGGCCATTAGGGCCACGCCCAGTGAGAGAAAAGCTACCAGCGAGCGTGTTGGCATGTGCCAATAGCATGCTCGGCCATTAGGGCCACGCCCTGTTGAGAAAACCTACCATCGAGCGTGTTGGCATGTGCCAATGGCATGCTCGGCCATTAAGGCCACACCCTAGTGAGAAAAGCTACCAGCGAGCGTGTTGGCATGTGCCAATGGCATGCTCGGCCATTAGGGCCACGCCCTGGTGAGAAAATCTACCAGCGAGCGTGTTGGCATGTGCCAATGGCATGCTCGGCCATTAGGGCCACGCCCTGGTGAGAAAGGCTACCAGCGAGCGTGTTGGCATGGCGCGGCTAGGGCTAAGGTAAGGGTGTTTGGCTTGGCGTGGCGTGACCAGCGTAGCTAGGGCCGAGGCACAATGCGTTTGGCATGGCGCGGCTAGCTTGGGCTAGGTGTGGCTGGCATGATTTGCCATTGGCACGGAGGTGCGGCTAGCATGGTTGGCATGCTTTGGCGCGTTTGGTGTGACTAGCATAGCTAGGGCCAAGGCGAGTGCGTTTGGCATGGCGCGGCTAGCTTGGGCTAGGTGTGGGCGGCATGATTTTCCATTGGCACGGAGGTGCGGCTAGCATGGTTGGCATGCTTTGGCGCGTTTGGTGTGGTGGCATGATTTGCCATTGGCATTGAGGCGCGGCTAGCATGGTTAGCATGCTTTGGCGCGTTTGGTGTGGCTCGGCATGATTTGTCATTGGCACGGAGGTGCGGCTAGCTTGGGCTAGGTGTATTTGGCATGATTTGCCATTGGCACGGAGGTGCGGCTAGCATGGTTGGCATGCTTTGGCGCGTTTGGTGTGGCTAGCATGATTTGCCATTGGCACAGAGGTGCGGCTAGCATGGTTGGCATGCTTTGACGCGTTTGGTGTGGCTAGCATGATTTGCCAATGGCACGGAGGGGAATTAGGGTTTTGTTCGTTGTAACCCTAATTTGAAAAAATACCCCCTATTAATTACTGACTACATGCATTAAATGTTCTAATAAATGTGTCACCGGTGACATTAGGTTATTTGGGGTTTTACGATTTTACCCTTTGTTTAAAAACCACCATCAACACCCATGTATATATCTGCAAGTGAACAAATCGCCGAACAGGCTAATGAAATCTGCTAAGATAGCATATGATAAGAGATTGTAATGGAAATAACAGTCCATTAGACTATCCCAAGAAAAGAAATAAAAAAGAAAAATGGAATTAAACCCTAAATTGCTGTTTATCTGTACGTTAGCAATTAAGTTTTATTTAGATAATATATCCTAATATTAATGTTGTCAAATTTATTATGAATCCTGAGAATCAAAATAAATTTGACAACACAAGATTTAGATAAAGAGAATTTAGTTTTCTGTAAAAAATAGGGAAGGAGACGAATACAGTTGATGGAGAGTTTTTAGGAAAAAACGGTTAAGGAATTTCAGAGCGTTTCTTCAATTAATAATTCATGATAAAGATAGAAGTTTGGGACGATTATATATATATATATATATATATATATATGTGATTTTATCATTTTTTTTTAATAAAGTAGATATGAGTTTAGTTTTGACTGAACAACAAGGAAAATTGTCTCCATGTTAAACGGTTTTGACCGAACAGTAGTGTAACCCATGCCTGCATGATGAAGACAATTGTTTGAGTAATTGTCTCTGTAGCAATTTTAGAAATACGAATCAATTTCTGTGCCCGTTCACCGTAGGAGAGACTAATTGGCGCCGAGCTTAAAGTTTAAGTCTTCTTTGTTGTTTGAAGGGAATTGTTTCATTAAAAGAGGGATGTAACAAAGAAAAAATACACAACAAAAGAAAAAAACTAATGATCAGCAACGCTTACTCCCGAGATGTAACGGAGAAAAGAAGCTTTTTCTTTAGAGAAAGATGTATGAGAGTCACGCTGTTAGTCTCTCCTACGGTGAACGATTACCGGAGAAAGAAAATCTAAATGGACTCTCTTTTGGGTTTGTTCTCTTTTGGGCCTAGGGGTGGAAACTGGAAACATTGAGATTTTAGGGGTGCAAATACTAGACTTTATATTGATTTTGGAAATCTAAGGGGTGCAACTGCACACCGTTGCAACATGTTTCCTCCGTCCTGTCTCGCACAAGGTAAATAAGAGCAATATAACTCTTCACTAATGTTTTTCCTAAATATCTACACTCCTTACGATACGGAAATCAAAAATGTATCGTCACGGAGCGGGGCGCACACCAAATAAAAAAATGCATCGCCACGGGGCCGGACGAAGACCCTCGCATACCAAGTTAAGCCTCGCTTCCTATTGGCCGAAACAAGCATTTTTTGAATTTTGTGAAACGAGCGTTCTGGTGACGACACTTGGCAACGTATGATTGGTTTAAAAATTACAAACTCAAAAGGAAAACTCAATTTACAGTGTTTGAAATTATGTGGAAATCAAAATTCAATTCGGAAGTCGAGTACCTACCATATTAGGATTATTTTTTCCAAAATTATATATAAAAGGGGAAAACTCATATATTTGTGCGAAAATAAAAGGAAAAATAAATAAAATCCGCTCATATATCATATCTTTTTTCCACTTATTGAATGCACCTAAAAGGGGCGGGATGACACTAAATAAAAATACATCGTCACGGGGAAGGGCGAAGGCCCGCGCATACCAAAACAAGAAAATGGTAAAAGGAAAAAAAAATGCCCGGTACGTAACACGGGCACTAATCCAGTATTTATTAATAAGAAAACGTTTATTTTCGACCATGGTGGTCTTACAAGGAAAAACATACAAAAAAATATCAAGAAAATGATGAACCATGCACCATCTAACAAAACACAACACACATAAATAATCAAGAAAATAAATATGACCACCGATCAGTCTTGTGCTACTGTGTTTTGTTAACCACACGATAAATAGTTCCAGAAAATCAACACGTAACAGCTCTCAGTGATCATAATCTATAAGAGCTAACCACACGATAAACAACAGTTTCCTTAAGTGACACATCTTCCCTCACCGATTGCGATCTTGAGGTCTCCCCAACCACCGTCGCAGGATAATGGTTTTCCAGCCTTTCCACGATCACAACACGGGGCCCTAAAAGCTCCACATTTCTCATTGTCTGATTTGCAATATACACATGTTTTGCCACGAGCACTGCATTCTGTTCCTTTGCAGCAGTTACCGCCAAAATCACAATTTTTACCGGCAGAGACACATGCTGACACAGAACAATAAGACGCCGAAAAGATCATAACCAACACAAAGAAAAAACAAGTAAACTTCTTGCTCTCCATAATATATAATATGATCTTGATGTTTTGAATTTCTAGTCTTACAGTTTTGCTGGATGTACTATTGTATAGTTTGCTAACATATGCCTCTATATATAGGATTTGAGAAGTTGACATTTTCACGTACTCCTTAGTTACTGCATTTTACGTGCTATCACATGAATTTTGAAAGAAATTATTTTCTATATTATCTTGTGCAACAACAAGGATCCTGAAAATTCGTTCAAACCTCGCACAACAGCAACAAGGTTAGGTTCCTTTCTCGCTCTTAATTCCATGTTATTAGTATAGTACTGAGCTAGTCCAGAATTGCACCATGTCCATGTGCCATTACTTGCATCAACGTTATTGATTTTCTTTAGCAATTTATTTTGGCTCTATCAAACCAAACCTATACAGATAGACAAAATATATGGACGTAAGGAGTATCCTAGAATTAATTCACTCTCATTACATTATTAGCAACGGTCTCGACTTTTAAATGGTATGGTCGTATGGACTTAAGTTTTTGATATCACCCTACTAGTTAGCTAGCTATCAAGGGCGCCAGGGACGGACCCAAGAAATTTTCTTGGATAGGGATAATTTATGAATTTTGTCTAAGGAGGCCGAAGGCCGCCAATTTTTTTTGCAGCTTGTCTGTAAAAGTGAATACAGTTCGGCTATGTAGATAAGCTAGCAAAATGCAAAACATTTGTTTTGCACCTTGAACTCTTGAAGTAAGCTAGAATATGTACCTCTAAAAACATCGTAAGGTTTGAATACAAGATTTCATGTTTTTTTCCGAAGTAATGATGCCGCAACTATACAATTAGGAGAAACTTTTCTAATAAAACCTGAAATAAGCTCCGATACTACTCTAATATCAAAATGAGAAGATGGGGATGAATAACACCACCCTCATAATGCCCCTCAATGAGCCAATGCAATAGCCTCGCCTTTCTCATAGATTAACCACCGTTTCTTCGGCATGTTGCTAATTACCTCCGCGTATGAAGTGCACCAGCTAGTTAATCAGGAATGGCTGGTAAAATTACTGGCAGTAGTTGTGATGACAGATAGGCTAATATCATTAAGCTAATGGGCTAAGTTTAAAAATCAGACAAATATCTATCCCTAAAAAATTTCTAGCCAAATTAAGGGACGGGCTATAGCCTCATTTAGCCCCTTGCAAGGCCCGTCCCTGAAGGGTGCGGACATGGTTGGGCTGGGAGAGTCTGTCCAGGGGCTGGCTACCATATACGTGCATGCCACTATCAAATCAAAGAAAGAAACAAATCGTGCAGGAAAAATAAAGAGATTTATACAGCTGGTTAAGTTAAATATTTGAAAGCACCTAATCATTATATTTTATATATACGATGGAAGATCGTAATCTTTGATCCATGGCTGGAAAAAAAAATCGTGCTTCTCAACAATAATGGTTTTATAGTTAATTTATTGGCATTATTTATGTACTCGGGCATCTAATATTATTTTTGTAGTAGATACAGCTCGATATGTTAAATTTTGGATACATCAAATCTTATTTTTTATTGAAAGCATCTGATGAGCATTTAATTATGATAATGATATCATGCAGATCTCTTCGAAGAATTCATGTTATAATGATCGTTTCGTCCACTTTAGCACATACATTAGTTAATGTCTTTAACCTCATCGTGCAAACATGACTCTTGCCGCTCATCACGCTCTAAACAAGTACATTTCTATGTGGAGAGGTTAACTGTATGTGAAGAAGAAACGTTATTGTATCGCAACTTACAAGGATATCGATCGGAAGAAACTAAAAGTATTGTAACTACTTCCTCCGTCCAAGCTATAAAAGTGGAGTTTCTATTTTAGCTTGTGAAATTAGACACGAAGGTTCTCATTCCATGTCGGACATATAATTTTTGGAATGATCAGTAAAAACAAAATGAAGTATTCCGGGACTTAGTCCCATATTGTTTAGATGGGGCTTAAGAGCAGTTCCTATGAAATTAATAAATTAAGGATTTGTTCATTTTGTTCCCACTATGGACTCAACAAACATGAAAAATGGACAAACCAACAAATTTGTTGGTTTGTTGAGTGAGATGGAAGAACAAGCGCGCGCTTGATATAGAAACGGGCGTTGAAAGCAAAAACACGGGCGTTGGATGCTTGACTGTCCCTCACAATTTCTCTCTCCAGATCTGGTTATTATATTTAGTATGTATTTGTTATTATTTATTTTATTAGTTAAATAATCAGTGAGATCCAACTCTTATTAGTTTATACTAGTATCTAACCCGTGCTACGCACCGGGGCCGGTGGGATCAGCCAATTTAACGTGGCGGGGCTTCGCCCCGCACCCGTGGACAAATGCATTAATATTATTTTTTGAATAATTTGTGATTAGTTTTATTTTTAAAGGGATAGCGACCTTTGATACCTTTTAGATGTCTTATTATTTGATGGTTTAAATTTGGTATTAGAAATTCATGTTAATGTATTGGTTTTATAGGCGGGTATTAAAAAATTAAAAAGAAATTGACTCCATAATTAAATTAAATTTTACATGTCTATATTTATTTGCAATTAAACATAATTATATATTTATTTATATTGAGATTTAAGAAGTTGATCAATGCATTTGGTTTAGGATAGGGGTTAATTTTTATGTTAGTAGGAATACGGCTTTCTGGGATGCTGCTTATCGCTAAGCTGGTGCTCTGATTCACCAACTATATTATTTCATTTTGATTCACTTATGCTTATGTTTCGTGATTTTAATTACAGTGTTTTGTTTTTGAGATAAATTGGTTTATTTGTGGTTGAGAAAGTTCAATTTTCGGATTTGATATCCACCGGAAGAGTCCAAGAGTCTTTAAAATAATAATTAAGAACATGTTGTATTTTCACTAATTGAGTTGGGGAACCTTTAAAAATTAAGAAGTCTATCCTAGTCGTTCAAAAAACCTGTTAAGTAGTCAATCACGTGTTAACCCGTGCTACGCACCGGGATGGATGGGATCAACTAATTTAGAGCGGCGGGCTTCGACTCTGGTAAAATGCATTAGATTTTTTTGAACAATCTTTGGTTTGATTAGTTTGGTTTTCTAAAGGAATAGGGAACTTTGATACCCTTTAGGTATCTAATAATTTTTTAAATTGATATTATATACATAAATTCATGTATGAATTTTATGGGAAGATATTAAAATAGCTAAAAAGAAACTGATCCATAAATTCAAGATTTAAAATAATTTAATTATACAGTAAAAACTCCATATATTGATACTCCATATATTATAAACTCTATATATTAATAAAAATCATAGTCCCAATTTGGGCCAAGTTAAATAGTAATAACCTACACATTTTAATATTAATAGATTTTTCTAGTCCCGTCATAAGAAATTTACCTCCATATGTTAATATAATCGTCATTATTAGAAACTTATAGATCTTGTACATCGAAATTTAATATGAAATAAAATAATAATTTATAGTTGTTTGAGGAAATGATGTAAATTTTTGATTGTTATGACATCTTTTGGTTTTGCTATCTTTTGATGCGTAAGATCTCAATACTATGGGCACTTTCTTGAAGCCAAAATATTTCCAACTTGTCGAGCATGTTTAAAGCTTCTTGGCATGTTTAAACTTTTGGTATATACGACTTGTTGCTCATTTGGATGATTAAGGAAGACATCAATATCCACTATCTTTTACATACTTTGAATTAGCAAACAAATCATTTCTTTTGGTATGCCTCTCTATATTAATAAACTCCATATATTAATAATTTCGTGAAGTCCCAAGACTATTAATATATGGAGTTTTTACTGTATGTGTCTATAATTATTTGCAATTGAATATTATTACATGTTTTTTTCCCCAACTTTTTTTTTATTAACAAATTGTCCTATCCCCAGGCTTTATCTGTAAATTTTTTTGGAAGATATATTATATATTATAAGGAACAATGTTTTTTTTTTTCATTGGACGTCCCTCTATATTTTGGGCATATAAAGAACGGTCGTGATCGATCAACTAATACGTGATCTATTCTCGATTTATAAAACATTGTATAGATTTATGTGTTTTTTCTATAACCAGAATCAACAGTGATCTACTCTTTGGGGAGATAAATAACGGCCGACATCCAGCCATTACAAACATCTCCCTTCTCCTAGAAATGTCCGCATAATAATATTGACATTCAATGTAAAAGGTGTTACATATCACATGCAAATTTGTGAAATGCAATTTTTCAAAAGAAAATAAACAGAATTATGAAATGCAAGAAGTGTGCATGCAATGTTACTGCAGAGATAGATTTATTTATGTTGAGATTTAGAAAAGTCGGTTAATGTAACAATATTATGTTGAATCCAGATTTGCGTAACACCTTGTCAGCATTACATGTTTATTGTGGTGTTTGAACTACTACTTATGCGTAGTTCTATGATACAACTTAATATGCCTTATCCAAAATTGGCACTGGTCCCCAAGAAGAACGCCATAGTAGCACTGTTAATTATGATTCGCATCCATTTTCTTAATATTGTCACTTTTGGTTTTTGGTTTTAAAAAATTTAAACAATATACTGTCGGAGATTAATAATATATATTTCAAAAGCGGTGTGTCTAAAAATAAATACTCATGCTATTTATGATCTATATTAATAAGTAAACACTTGACTGCCCTCTTCATTTATCTCGACCACCGGTGGCATGTCAGGATCCTTCTCCATAATCTCGTCCATTTCATCATCATGTTCATTCAGTTTTATCAACATTGACACGTCATCATTGTTTTCTATGATGTCATGTTTTTTTTTTACCAGTAGGTGTCTCTGTCAGGAGTTGTAGTTATCCATTCATTTTTGTTTAATAGATATGCTTTCTCCAAAGCATTATCATAATGAAATATGTCATGTCCTTTTCGAGTGAGATATATGAAGTTTCTTTCTTCAAGTATGAATCTAAAGACCATTGATTTCCCTATTGAAGTTAATATTTCTTCTACCCGCCTCTGTCGTTTTTCTCGCAAGACAAAATTATTATTTAAGAGGTTGCATTCATTATTTCTTTTTTTCCCTTGAATATTGTGCTCATCATAAACATCTTGGTTACATATCATATAAATCTACCTTTGGCAATGCCATTATTTTTGTTACTTTTATATTGTTACTTGTAACCACTTCAGCCGTTTGTCCCATTGTTGTAAAAACACCGATGTAATTACCATCGTGTACTATAACTTGGAGAATGTAACTGTCACAAAGCATGTATTAGTTTAGTAACATTTTGTTTATAAAATGTAATAAGAAATAAATGAATATTTATAACTCAACATTTCTACTTGTTACCGTAGAATTGGTGCGTTTACTATGACCGCACATATATCACCATGTGTTGATGGGTGAAAACTACTCCTGCAGAATTTGGTAATTTGGGGTGTGGATGAGGAATGAATTTAAACCTTCAACAAATGCACCGCGCGGTGAGTGCTTGTAGATTCGAGAGATCAATCTGTGCAAGTCCGGCCTAAACCAAGAAATGGCCGTTCCAGACTTGTTTCGGTCACAAAGTGAAGGAGATGGGGTTGATCTTAGGGAGGGAAGCGAAGAAGGTGTTGAGATTGTGAAGGTGTTGGCTTGCTTATGACTTGTAACAGAAAGATGAGCAAGCTTACGGTTGATGCAAGCAGGCTCTGAGTGTTTGAATACGGTTTTTGTATTAACACTTGGTTTCTGTCGTCTAAACTTGTGTTGTTCTGTGTTCTGTTTGAAATAGGGCGGAGAACCTATTTATACAAGTCATTGAGCCTCATTCACGTTTCTCGTGGGAAGTGGAGGTAGTGGAATGATGGAGTAGTGGAGTTGTGTGTCGGTGATACACGACCAGTCTTGCCCACTTCTCTGTTCATCTCTAACCGTCCATGACTTCCGACACGTTCTTGTGATGGCGCGTTGCACGCCGCACGCCGTAAACCGTAGACCAATACCCCGATATGTATCCCAGTTTGTGACATGATTGATGTCTGGAATGTGGATCGTGGATCCACGAAAGATAGCATGTAATGCTGAATTGAATAACTGCGTTATTCAGGAAGTCGATACTTGTGAAGTATCGTGTGTATTTTATGCAGGTACTGCATTGTGGTGTGGTAAGGTGATGGGTAATGACGCCTTATTGACCAATTGACTCCTGACCAGGGTTGTATAACCAAGCTGGTGAAGTTGGACGGATGAGATGAGCTTTGAGACACTCATCTGCGATCGTTAATGAATATTAGGGTTTTTGAAGAGGTGCGCAAGCATCACTCTCCAGCTTGGTCGAAACCAAGCATGGGAAAGATTTTGGAGAGGACCGACCATACATGCGTATTGACGGCATGATGGTGTAGGTGCCTGTATTCCGTTCCCTCATGAAAGCGCGATCTGGGCCACTCAATTTGACCGGCAAAGAGGAGTGGTCGAGATTGATTTTGCGATAGAAGTTTGATACCGCAAGAAGCCGCGCGCCACACTCTTTTCCGGCGCGTTTTCCAAGACGACCTAACTTGGTCGGTCTTGGCCGGCTGGTTTGACGTGAAGATGGTAGGCTGATGTTCACGCCTATACCTGACTATCCCATGAAAACGTGATCTAAGCCGCTCAATTCGTCCGGTGAAGTTGAGCGGTCGAGATCAATTTGCAATTTGGGAGTGTAACCACGCATGTTTGGGCGGGCGTTTTGGATTAGCCGGGCATGATATGCCTTGGCCGATTGCATGAGGGGGTAGATGGGCCCACTGGTGGTCATCTTTGGTATGACTGGGACCTGCTCGATCCGATCTGCGACCCTCCATTCGTGCCGGGAGAAGATGGACGCGCGTGATGGCTTAAACCCTAATTTTGGCTTTCAAAGCCGTGTGACCATGCTTTTTCAGGCGGACGAATTTGTTGTAACCAATCATGTTTGGTTTTGACCGATTGGTCAAGTGTGTAGGCGGTCACATTGTGATTGTGTCGACATGCTCCGGGCCCTTTGAGTCTACATCTACACCCTCCATCTATACCTGCGAAGATGGATGGTTGAGACCGTTTTGCGGCACATGTAATATGCCGCAAACCCTAATTTAGGGTTTTCCGTCCATAATGCTTGGTATGGACGGTTTCTTGGCAAGCGAAGGCCAATGGTCGACCATGCGGGGTCGGCTGTGTGCATTCCATACCTGCTTGGGGTGATGGAATTGATCTGGGGTCATCCAATCATGCTTGTGGAGTTGGATGAATGCGATCAGATCATATCCGGACTGATATGGTCAGTGCCGGATGCTCAATCGGGCTAGTATAACACACCGAGAGGGGCTCAATCGGGCTAGTATAACACACCGAGAGGGCTCGGGCTAGTATAACACACCGAGAATCGCCATGTACGGGTATTTCGTACATGGCTTCATTATAGTGCTTGGAGGTTCGTGTTACTCGTAAGAGTAACACTCGATCGTCATGCCACACTGATAATGATTCATTATAGTGCTTGGAGGTTCGTGTTACTCGTAAGAGTAACACTCGGTCGTCATGCCACACCGATAATGAGTACCGGAAATACAAGGCTGATATGAAATTCACGAGAATGGGACCGTTGCTACAAGTTCCATTCTCGGTGAATCAAGTGAGGAGTATCCAACACTTATAGATGGCTTTATCTTTTACAAGATGTCAGCGCATGATTTTCTCTGGTTTTTACAAATATAACCTTAAACGAAAATCCACCATCAACATTAAGTCCCCTGCCTAGCACATAATGGTTACACTATTGTGTGGTAGGCATGAGATGGTGTGATTAAAGATAAAACTTATGAGGCAAAGTTAGATGTTACCAGGAGGGACGGGTCATCCTGTCCTTGGAGTATGTCACGTTCAAAAGGCATATAGGAGAGTGTTTCCCTAGTATGATGTCGGCCTTGCTGCCCGATCGACCTTGCTATGCCCGCTTCCGGTCGAGGGGCTATTGCGCTGCTTCACTCGATCGTGGGGTTGTGCCTAATCGACGGACTGCTGCACCTGCTTCGTTCGTGGGGCTACTGCGCCTGCTTGTTCGAATGTGGGCTTGTTGTGTCTGCTTGATTGAACGTGAGTCTCACCCACATACGCTGACGAGACTTGAAACTTGTACCGGTCTTGAAATCAACACCGAGACTAAAATTTGTACCGGACTAAAATTTGTCTGAGGACTAAAATTTGTCTTAGGACTTGAATGGTGTTTGGACCGGCCATTGTGTGCTCCGATGTGAGTTGTGTCTTGCCGTGTGACTACGTCTCTCCCGTATTTTCATACAAGTTCTAACTCCTGTCTTTTATTTCATTGTGGAAGAAAAGAATCCCCTGTTGAGATGTCTTACGGAGATAATCTTGGTGCCAAGTCGGGAAGGTGTTGAAAGCTTCAAAGATATCCGAACATTTATGATGAGTTGTTCACCGCGCCTTTTCAACTATAGGAAAATATCTCATTCCACAAGATAACTCTTCTCTATCGAATTTTAGGTTTTTCATGCTCACGTGGGCCCTTATGAAGGATGGATGAGGCGTATGTTGAGCAATGAGTACATCAAAGATAACTTGACCGGAGCGCAGATTATTGATGCAGCTTGAGTGTTGAAACGTCTCGAGAGGATGTTAAAGTGGTTTGATTCGACCGTTGAGGTGGGTCACGGAGAGAGTGTTGAAGAAGGATTACAAGCGAACGTGGGTCTCGGAGAGAGCGTTGCGGCGGCTCTTGAATAGACCATTGAAGCAGCTTCTGCTGGAGGGAGCGTTGAAGTGGCTTCCTCTTCAGTTCGATTACCCTTGTGAATCCATGATTCTTGACTGACCATCTTTCTCATGTTGAAGAAGTTCTTGACTGACGGTGAAGGAACTTCATGCCGAGCCCTCGATCCCCAAGCGTGGTTTACATGGTTTGTCCGTAGTGGTTGTTGTCGAGCCAGTATGGAATACCTTGGACGTTGTTTCATCATTGTGGGATTCGTGCACGTGGTACCGGAGTTGGAGTTGATGGACGCGCATGATGTTGTATCTTGGTGGTTTTCCTCTTCGCTTCAAGGAACTACTTACGGAAGGCTGAATGTTGTATCGCTTTGTTGGTGAGATATATGCCCCTACAAACATCATGAGGCTCTTCCCGGCAGGCCTGGTTCTTTCTATCGGGGCATATGTTGTTGTAGATGAGCGTTCAACACTCCAGAGGATGACCAAAAGCGCGGATTCTCAATATAGCGTGATAGACATGTACCGCTGTCTGATAAAGTGACTCACCCGGATCTTGTTCGACCACTGTCTGATAGAAAGAAACTCGCCCGGATCTCTCTCGATATGACGGTTGGACATCGTTATCTTCTTGAGGCTGCTCCCTTGAGGTATCGGCTCCGGTGGAAGATTACCGTCATAGAGCGGTTATACGTTGAACCGGCACTCTTTAAACCAAATGGCAGCATGGTATAATAAAAATTTCGAGAGGAGTTCGAAAAGATATCTTACTTGCATCATGCTCGTACATCCTTATCTGTTTGTAGCCGCTACATCCATCCATGGAGGAGAACATGCCGTGTCCGCTGGTTGTATCTATTAACATGTCGATGTTAGGCGAGGAGGATCGTTTTGGAGCAAAGACTGTTCAAGTCTCTCGAAGTCTATGCAAAGACCCGATCTATCCATTTTCCTCATGTATGAACTACAAGTTTGTTTAACCGACTTGGATACTGGTATGACATGTATATGATGGGTGACCAATTTTCATCCGGCATTTCTTCATATCTCCAAGCAAATATGTCCTGGTACTCTTTGAGAAGTTGCACGAGCTTCGTGCGTTTATCCGTACACAAGGTTGAGCTGATGGAGATAGGCCTAGGAGATTCCTCAACGATTTCAATTTCATCGGTTGTAGAGTTGGTGCCATCTTGCAGCTGTTGTGGAGCATCTAGCACTTGCTCTTGTGGTTCGTTCTTTGTTGTAGCATTCCATTAGGTGGAGAGGCGGGTAACAGTCTCCTCTGCTGATAATGGCAGTGCCGGTATACCGTTTTCCTTTCTGGTCACGACTCGCCATAAAAGTTTGTTCCCTCCTCGTGTGAACGTGGGTTGTGGCTTCACAGTATGGAGAGGAATGCTTCGTCAACAAAGATGCATCGTGGGTACTAGCCCTCAATGATGCAAGTCGGTCTTCTTCTGAATTGACGCCCACATGGGGAGTGGGATGCAACGAACTTGTCTGATTCTTTCCACGGAGCTTCTCCCGTATGTGCTGGTTTGGTTTCCCTCGAAGTCCGTCATTGTGGTAGGCTTCCGTACGACCTTGCCTGGGAGAGCCTTGGATGTCCCGAGAATCTTGAGAGTAATGAAGACGATCCTGTGTAGATAAGGGTCGTCTTGAACTCTGAATCCTTGATGCGTGCGGTGACATGTAGGTCACGGTCGTGACCTTCCTCTGGTTGATAGCAACAAAACGTCTCCGCGCGCTGATTCTTCGAGAGATGTGAAAGTTTGCATAAACTTTCCACTAGAGAAACCGCTTCACGATCCACCGGCCTCTGGTTCATAGTGAAACTATTGACTTGAGGAAGATCGTTGTGAGGATCAGTCCCCAGTGTAGGAGCCTCCATGACAGGACCGCTGAACCAGAGTGAAACTATTGACTCGAGGAAGATCGTTGTGAGGATCAGTCCCAGTGTAGGAGCCTCCATGACAGGACCGCTCATATCTGATGTCGCTTCTTTGATCAGGTCCATGTAGGTCCGTGCCATTGAAGTACCTTCTCCGGTGCGTTGAATTCATTCCTTGTTGGCTCCAGGGGCTGTTGCGGGTCATGTGGTGTGGAAATCGATCAGTTAATGTCTTAAGAAAAGTGAGTACCTCTTTCCGAGTTGCGGCCATATCCGTTTGAGTCTTGACAAGAACTTCCTGCTTTTCCATCAAGTCTGCAATAATGGGAGATGGTCCTCCTCTCGTCCCTCCGGTTCCTCGTCCTGATGAAGGAGTGGAAGTTGTTGCTCTGGTGACTACCGGAGGTGTTACACTTGATGAGATGCCAGGACTTGCAGTTGCTCTGGCTCTGGTGATGGGAGGTGTTGTAATATCACTGCTGAGTGATCGAATTGAACGTTCCCATCCTCTGTACTCACGTGTTACTTGATTGATCTCTCCTTCCTCAAGCGTTTCTTCACGGCTTCGACAAGGGTCTTGAGATGTAAATCTTCCGGCCAGGGATCCGTAAGATGCAGGCTCCATTTCTTTATCCGGTAGAGGCGTTGTAGTACTCCGGACAAGTCCTCTCCTCCGTGGAGTTGCCTCGGTTCTTCATTGTTGACCGGACCATGTTGTTCATCTTTCCGAGTCTCCTGCGGGCTCTTTTTTCCTCTCCATAGGTAAAGGTGTGACTCTGTCTAAGGATTCAGCGTTTCTTGCACTGCCTGAGTAGATGCACGCCGACCCTTCTTGTAATTGTGATGTTATATCATTCTAAAGGCGGAATGTTTCGCCCTACCTTCTGGTGATACCGGCTTGATTTGCCAAGACATCCTCCAAAGATTCTAACTATACTTCCCATGATATCCGAACCACCTGTTGTTTCTGGATACATTGCGAGATGGAAACCGAAAAATTGAGAATTCAATTTTGTGCAACCGAGAGATCAACCTCCCCCTGTGGTCGCCAATTGTTGATGGGTGAAAACTACTCCTGCAGAATTTGGTAATTTGGGGTGTGGATGAGGAATGAATCTAAACCTTCAACAAATGCACTGCGCGGTGTGTCTAAAAATAAATACTCATGCTATTTATGATCTATATTAATAAGTAAACACTTGACTTCCCTCTTCATTTATCTCGACCACCGGTGGCATGTCAGGATCCTTCTCCATAATCTCGTCCATTTCATCATCATGTTCATTCAGTTTTATCAACATTGACACGTCATCATTGTTTTCTATGATGTCATGTTTTTTTTTTACCAGTAGGTGTCTCGCTGTCAGAGTTGTAGTTATCCATTCATTTTTGTTTAATAGATATGCTTTCTCCAAAGCATTATCATAATGAAATATGTCATGTCCTTTTCGAGTGAGATATATGAAGTTTCTTTCTTCAAGTATGAATCTAAAGACCATTGATTTCCCTATTGAAGTTAATATTTCTTCTACCCAGTCTGTCCGTTTTTTCTGCAAGACAAAATTATTATTTAAGAGGTTGCATTCATTATTTCTTTTTTTCCCTTGAATATTGTGCTCATCATAAACATCTTGGTTACATATCATATAAATCTACCTTTGGCAATGCCATTATTTTTGTTACTTTTATATTGTTACTTGTAACCACTTCAGCCGTTTGTCCCATTGTTGTAAAAACACCGATGTAATTACCATCGTGTACTATAACTTGGAGAATGTAACTGTCACAAAGCATGTATTAGTTTAGTAACATTTTGTTTATAAAATGTAATAAGAAATAAATGAATATTTATAACTCAACATTTCTACTTGTTACCGTAGAATTGGTGCGTTTACTATGACCGCACATATATCACCATGTGTTGATGGGTGAAAACTACTCCTGCAGAATTTGGTAATTTGGGGTGTGGATGAGGAATGAATTTAAACCTTCAACAAATGCATCTGCGCGGTGAGTGCTTGTAGATTCGAGAGATCACCAGGCAAGTCCGGCCTAAACCAAGAAATGGCCGTTCCGGACTTGTTTCGGTCACAAAGTGAAGGAGATGGGGTTGATCTTAGGGAGGGAAGCGAAGAAGGTGTTGAGATTGTGAAGGTGTTGGCTTTCTTATGACTTGTAACAGAAAGATGAGCAAGCTACGGTTGATGCAAAGGTGCTCTGAGTGTTTGAATACGGTTTTGTATTAACACTTGGTTTCTGTCGTCTAAACTTGTGTTGTTCTGTCTTGTTTGAAATAGGGCGGAGAACCTATTTATACAAGTCATTGAGCCTCATTCACGTTTCTCGTGGGAAGTGGAGGTAGTGGAATGATGGAGTAGTGGAGTTGTGTGTCGGTGATACACGACCAGTCTTGCCCACTTCTCCTGTTCATCTCTAACCGTCCATGACTTCCTGACACGTTCTTGTGATGGCGCGTTACCACGCCACTGTAAACCGCCAGACCAATACCCCAAAGTATGTATCCCCCAGTTTGTGACATGATTGATGTTCTGAATGTGGATCGTGGATCCACGAAAGATAGCATGTAATCGTTGAATTGAATAACTGCGTTATTCAGGAAGTCGATACTTGTGAAGTATCGTGTGTATTTTATGCAGGTACTGCATTGTGGTGTGGTAAGGTGATGGGTAATGACGCCTTATTGACCAATTGACTCCTGACCAGGGTTGTATAACCAAGCTGGTGAAGTTGGACGGATGAGATGAGCTTTGAGACACTCATCTGCGACCGTTAATGAATATTAGGGTTTTTGAAGAGGTGCGCAAGCATCACTCTCCAGCTTGGTCGAAACCAAGCATGGGAAAGATTTTGGAGAGGACCGACCATACATGCGTATTGACGGCATGATGGTGTAGGTGCCTGTATTCCGTTCCCTCATGAAAGCGCGATCTGGGCCACTCAATTTGACCGGCAAAGAGGAGTGGTCGAGATTGATTTTGCGATAGAAGTTTGATACCGCAAGAAGCCGCGCGCCACACTCTTTTCCCAAGCGTTTTCCAAGACGACCTAACTTGGCCGGTCTTGGCCGCCGGTTTGACGTGAAGATGGTAGGCTGATGTTCACGCCTATACCGACTATCCCATGAAAACGTGATCTAAGCCACTCAATTCGTCCGGTGAAGTTGAGTGGTCGAGATCAATTTGCAATTTGGGAAGTGTAACCACGCATGTTTGGGCGGGCGTTTTGGATTAGCCGGGCATGATATGCCTTGGCCGATTGCATGAGGGGGTAGATGGGCCCACGGTGGTCATGCTGGTATGACCGGACACGCTTTCGATCCGATCCGCTGACCCTCCATTCAAAAGGGAGAAGATGGCCGCGCGTGATGGCTTAAACCCTAATTTTGGCTTTCAAAGCCGTGCGACCATGCTTTTTCAAAGCGGACGAATTTGTTGTAACCAATCATGTTTGGTTTTGACCGATTGGTCAAGTGCAGGCGGTCACATGGTGATTGTGTCGACATGCTCCGGGCCCTTTGAGTCTACATCACACCCTCCATCTATACTGCGAAGATGGATGGTTGAGACGATTTTGCGGCACATGTAATATGCCGCAAACCCTAATTTAGGGTTTTCCGTCCATAATGCTTGGTATGGACGGTTTCTTGGCAAGCGAAGGCCAATGGTCGACCATGCGGGGTCGGCTGTGTGCATTCCATACCGCTTGGGGTGATGGAATTGATGCAGGGTCATCCAATCATGCTTGTGGAGTTGGATGATCGCGATCGAATCATATCCGGGACCGATATGGTCGGTGCGGATGCTCAATCGGGCTAGTATAACACACCGAGAGGGCTCAATCGGGCTAGTATAACACACCGAGAGGGCTCGGGCTAGTATAACACACCGAGAATCGGCTTTGTACGGGTATTTCGTACATGGCTTCATTATAGTGCTTGGAGGTTCGTGTTACTCTATAAGAGTAACACTCAGTCGTCATGCCACACTGATAATGATTCATTATAGTGCTTGAGGTTCGTGTTACTCTGAAGAGTAACACTCGATCATCATGCCACACCGATAATGAGTCCGGAAATACAAGGGCGATATGAAATTCTGAGAATGGGACCGTTGCTACAAGTTCCATTCTTGGTGAATCAAGTGAGGGAGTATCAACACTTATAGATGGCTTTATCTTTTACAAGATGTCGCCGCATGATTTTCCTGGTTTTTACAAATATAACCTTAAACGAAAAATCCACCATCAACACCATGGCTCACCTTTCATATAGACGTATCTTTCTTTGCACACTGGACATGACACGGAGATCAACGATTGTTCCTTTAACGGCGAATGTTGCGCCCCTACATTACATTCAATTTTTCATAAACTTTTTTCTTCTTGAGTTAAATATAATTTAAATTGAATTACTTTCGGATCCGACGCACCACGTCTAGTGGGAATCGCGCCGCACCACTCCTCGGATGCATCGTAACATTTAAAAAAATTATTGATTAGCAAATTATTTTCATTTTGATAAAAGTTAGATGCCCTTGGACGTTTTGGACGGCCATATCCTTGGATATATTATGGGGATATCTAATTCATGGAAGCAAACTAATAATGGTAATGAAATACATGTTCTCATTATTATAAAATAATGGAGATTTTAAGGGGCATTTAAAAATGTTCCCTTGTTTAAAATATACATGTATGGCAAGAAATAGTGAATTTCTTATTCATTTTAAAAGAATAAAACAAAAAAGAATGCTAATAACCATAAAACATGTGTTTGAAATCATAGCCAAACGAAAATCACTGCATACAAAGTGTCTTGTTACACAAAATTTGTCGGTGCCATCAGACATACTGATGGTAAATTCACCGAGTGATGAAACCAGTGACCTAAGTTCGAAACTCACCAGCACCAAATTCTTTACCGATCAAAAAAAATAATCCAAATTTAAATGTAAAAACCTAAGAGAACTCCCGAAATAGTATGTTCGAATATACTAAAATTTCCCCCTTCCGAGTCCCCCTAATGCATTATAAAACATCTATAAAATATGGATTAATCTGGAAATTTTAGTAGATAGGAGCGTATGATATCCTTTAATAATGAAACTATATATGCTACATGCATATTTTGAAAAACACATAGCGAAAGTAAGATTGAAATTTTAAGTTATCTACCAAAGAATTTTGTGCTAATAATGCTTAAACCACAATTGAATATCAATTCTAGATATGTTTTTTGTTCCTACACCTTTGGTAATGGAAACTCAAAGCATCAACCAATTTTTTGTATATTGCTACAGCCAAAGTTTTGATCAAATTGTATAGAAGCTTGAAAAGATTTTGAAACGTTGTTGGTTGATCAAACTGAATATGTGAGTTTTGAAGTACCACCGCGCGCTATATTAACATGGTTACTATTTTGTTTCAAGTTTCCCATTATGGTTATGTACTTTAAGTATAACCATATTTGAAAAATATTTAACATAATGTTGATTTTGTACTTTCTTGCTTGAGATAATTTTTTAATTGTTTTAAATTTTCTGCTTGCTCTGTATTAGATTCTGCCATTTTCTTGTAAACCTTCTTTTTGTTTGTTCTATACTAATATTCCAGTTGTTCCAACTCTCATAGTTGCTTATCTAAAAATAAATAATTTCATAGTAGATAAAGATGAGAATTTGTTTTCTCATAACAAATATTTGCACCAAAATTGTTTAGCTTTTTATGGTTGTAAAGACTGCACCCAGGATTTTATGTTAACTGGCTCTTGCACAAAATTATTTAAGGTACTCAATTCATATTTATGATAGAATTATCCCTTGCAGCCGGTTTGCACCATCAAATTACCCTCTTTAATTTGAACACTCAATTCGTATCGCCTCGTGCACTCGACGATATGATGAAAAACCTATTTTTCTTAGAAAGAAAATTATTAAACTACGAGTCTCTTTTTGTGCCTGAGAAGAATTCCTTGCAAATAAGGTGGGCTATTCTTTGCCTTGCTAATTGCCTTTTTCTTACCCATTTCACATAATTGGTTTGGCAGAGCTCCAGTCTTCGAACTACATTAGTGACTCTATCATTCTAAGACTGGAGCTCTGTAAGGCTAGACCACCAATAAGAATGCTTGAGATGGTACCATGTCCCGTACAACGGAACTACATGTAAGGCTGACATATTGAAATGCAAGGGCGATTGAGGAATGGGAAATCAATAATGTACAATGTGTTGTTAAGACTTTACCTAGCCAGTAATAATGCAGGTCCAACTTTACCTAAACAATAATTAAGCATTATGATGGTAATACTCAATTCTTATATATGTCATAATTAGCTATTGCAGCCATTCCACACCCTCAAATTACCATGACAAATTAATAACAATTTGTAGAAAATGAGGGTATAGTAAAATCAACCAAGAAAATTGTCAATTAATCAAATCACTAATAACAACTGAATCAAATTCCCGTAGTAGTAACTGTCAAATTAACATGTACTATCCGGATAGTTCCTAAAAACATAGTAAATAAATCTAACAAAAAGAAACACTTAAGAGCACCAAATAATCCAAATACATTCCTAAACTTCAAATAAAATAAAGAATCTTTGTTTCTACTTAGATGTGGTTATGATATTTGTCCAGTTTCATTTTCTAGAGGTGTGCGTTGAGCCACCCGTTCAAGTTCTCTCCTTTCTACCTTGTCTGGATAAGTCCAGGACTCCAGTTCATCAGAAGCTTTCGTATGGACCCTTCAACACTTCGAAATTGTCCGATTTGGTTTGTTATACCGCACACTTTGTGATGGGTACCTTAAACACAAAGGTATCATTCATGATACGATCAAATACTCTCACAGACTTTTTACCCGGTTCATTCACCCGCAGAACGGATCATGTGGACCAATGAACGCAACTTGTTTAAGTCTCGAAGCAAAACTATGTACCTTTTCGCGAGTTCTTCGTGTTCTTGACCGCGTACTTTATAACGCGTTTGGATACAAATCGCCGATTTCTGCTTCTTCAGATGTAGAAGTCTGAAGCAAAACTATTTTTCTTCATAAAAAACTAACTTTTCTGCTTCTAGAAGTCGTTCTAAAAATTATAGCCAAACCGGCTTCGATTTTTCGACTTCGGAAGTCGAAAAGAAACTTCCGATTGAGCATCCAAACACTTAGCATTTTTCCAAGATTATACCCTATGATAGTGAATGTTATATTCTCTTACCCATAGATTCCTACAAAAAAGATAAGTAAAATTAACCGTGATACGGGGTATATGTTATTTTTTTCCATACCACGGCACACCTCCTAGGTACTCAATACCACACTCGCTGCAAGAACCCTGTTCATGTACATAATTTACCGGCTTGTAACAAGTTTTGCAAGCCATGTAGTACCAATCTTTACCATCTTCCAATCCAACAACGGTAGCCTCACAAAAGAGCACATCTAACCGATATCACCAATTACCTTCGGGTCCAAACTCAATTCCACATTACACTAAATATCCATGAATTGGCAATACGTCTACCATAACTAAAATTTCAATTAACCACATTGCCATCAAATCAAAGTAGACCTAAGCACGGAGAACAGTGAAGTTGCAAACATAAAATATAGTTCGCGGACAGGTCTAATACCTATAAAATATAGTGATTTTCATCTCTATCAAATCGCCGTAGCTTCGCCTTTCTGCAGGAAACAAATAAGAATACAATAAACCACATAAGATCTCAATAGTTCAAAGTTTTAGACATAGTAAGTTGAAGTACTATGATTGTGATACCTAGGGTGACTTCTATAACCCAAATAGAACACACATTCACTATATTGTGCCTGGTAAAAATTCTTAATATGAAAATCAACAGGATGGTAAAATAAGTTCTAAATATCTTTTCATTAGCATCCTTTCTAAATGTATATACCATTAAACCTTCTGGACACCTGAATTGATATCTGTTTCAGTTAGCAACCAACCAACTTAAACCAAACTACATGAAGTCCATGACCATGCCCCATCACTGAATGTGAGCACACTGTTTTGAATCATGAAACCTTTTGATACTTATTACAAACATTGTTAAAATCATCTTCCCAAAGGTACCAATATATCACGTATAAAAATAATAAGGGGTATTCTTAACGGAGAAAAAAGAAAAGTAGGAAACTAAGGGTAAGCAGCCGATGTGATAAGCGCGAAAGATCTTACTTATTCCAAACCTAGGATCCTCTTGAGGTAATGGTAAATGATAAAAATGAACAAAATGGTGTTATGATCATCAGCATTTTGCTGGTGTCACTATGTGAAACAAAAAACTCAAAGGTGAAGTTTAGCCTAATTATTAACTTTTACTGATATAAATATATTATGGTAGATTAGCCTCCTCAAATTGGACCTCACCAAAAAATAAATAAAGCATTCAATTAAGATCAACACAGACTGCAAAGTTTTTCCCACGTCAATATTTAGTTTTCACATGACAAAAACCAAATAGGTATCTAGTTCAGATGTTAAAGCTTGTCAATTGTTTATAAATTCCATTATGTTCTTAATGACTACAATAAACCATCATAAGTGACATTTGTTAGGTATGTAAAGTCTTAAGCGTTGGTCAGGAATATATTGTGTTATACATCATAGGAATCTATTGTCTTTAAGAATAGCATGCACTTAAACTTTAAACTTATATAATAAGAAATTCAAAATAGTAAATTAGAGTATCAGCGATATAAAGTAAAAAGTACCGAATTATATACTCCCTCCGTTCCTAATTAATAGGCTGGTTTTGTTTTTAGAGAAAATTAAGGAAATAAGGAGAATTAATCATTGAAAGTGGTCCTCATGACACTTTTAATAAAAGAAGTGAAGTGAAATGGTCCGCATGACACTTGTCAGCAAAAGAAGTAAAGTGAAATGATCCACATGACACTTGTCATCAAAAGAAGTTAAGAGAAAAAGTGGTCCCAGAAAACTAAAGTAACATTTGATTTTCCCAATTAGGAAACCAGCCTATTTTTATGAAACATCTATTTATAGAAACCAGCCTATTATTTAGGAACGGAGGGAGTATCTTTTTGAGAATCTGAAAGACCTAAACATCTGAAAATAGGAGTGAAGACATCCGAAAGAAAAAAAAACATTGCGCAATTACAAAAACTGAATGTTAATGCTAAATCAATCAAAGATGATATAGGAAATTAATAACAACCTGTGCATATTATCCATTGGATAAAGGCCACATCCATAGTTCTTTGTCTTGCATGTCTTGTAGCCTAAAATAAGAGCCTAAAATAAGAAAAATAACATCTTTTGACATTCAAGATTTTAAAATAAAGCAACATTTCAAGGTCTTCTAAACCGTAAACGATGTTTAAACTCGATGCATAGCACGGGCTCATGACATTCCATATTTTTAGTTAGTAAAAACTTATCCCTGTAAATTATGAACAAAATGTAGATGATATGTAAAAGAATTGTATTATCCCTGTAAATTATCAACAAAACGTAAACGATATGTAAAAGAATTGTATCATTTGCTTTTGAAACATCTTCCACATCCCACATTTGTTTTCGATTGAAAGAGAAGATATAATAAGAGGTATCATTTGCTTTTGAAACATCTTCCACATCCCACTTATTTTATTTTTTTTTGATTGAAAGAGAAGATATAATAAGAGGCAAGAAGAATTTACAAAAGCTACCAGAGGTAAGCACAAAAACAAAACTAAAAGAACATTAAGAAAAAAATGAATCCCAATATTCTACTGTTCCAGAGAAGTTGAGATGAATTATGTGTCCGTAAGCCGCAGTCCAAGCCAAAACCAAAGACCTAGCTTCGGTACCCAAATCATTGTCTATCTTAAAATAGTGATTCTTTTTAAAAGTTCTGGCTTTCCTCTCATTCTTCCACATCCCACATGATAGTGAAATCAAGGTCCCTTAGTTATGTTACTTGTAAAGTTGTCAGTTTGTGTAATATTGTGCGCAATTATGTTATTTGCACGCACACATTTAAGTCTAAAACATAGAAATGTCGATTTATAACAATCAACTAAGATCATGTTGGAATAATCTGAATTTATGACGCGGTCTTTCCAAAAGGTGCAAATCTGTTAAGCTTTACTGTATGACTACTCTTAAATTGAACCCAGTTTAAATTGAACCCAGTATAAAAAAGATTTACCTATAGCATTTTCCCGCAGCTATCATTTTTCAACGTTTGGAAGGCATTTTTAGTCAAAATGACTTATATTAAGCATGATTTCATGGCTTAATATCACGTGGAAAAGACACCACCATAGACTCCTAAAGCTCCAACCCCATTAGCCAAGCCACCAACATATACTCTTGTGCCTCTCATCCCATTGGAAAAACTACACAGTATACTATAAAATCTTGTAAATCCAACTCCCACTACTCTGTATCTCTCATATAGTAGCCAACTTTCACCAAGTAACTCAGAGTTACAAACACCAGACCTCATCTCTCTATCTAAATGCTCTAAACGTTCAGGCGGTGGTCCTGATAAGTAATGAATTCCAGCATTCATAAAATACACATATTCTTGGCCTGATCTTAATTACCTTTTTACACGTGATCCTTAAGGTCTTAGTGCTCAAAACTTCATCCTTTCCCACTCCTTTTATTCTCAAACTTCCAGACCTTCAACACCAAGACCTTGACAATAAAAAGAAACAGAACTGAAATTCCAACAATAAAAAGACCAAAAGACCTGCACTGTCTAATACTTAAGGTACCTATCATGGGATAGCAAACAACCTGAGGAAACAAACAAACCAACAACCAAAAAAATCAGAAAAACTTTAGTACGTTACGGTTATGATTTTTTGAAGATAATGAACAAAACATGAAGGTAGAATCTACGTTAGGGTTATGATATTTTGAGATAGAAGATAATGAACAAAACGAACAAAACATGAAGGTAGAATCTACGTTTGGGTTATGATTTTTCGAGGTATAAGTTAATGAACAAAACATGAAGGTAAAATAGAAGATGATTAACAAAACATGAACACCATAAAATACCTGTAGAGGAAGACGCGAATCTGCTTATTCAACGTTCAAATTCTTTGACTGTGGCTTATAAAGACATCCTCTGGGAAGCCAAAATTGGAAATTAAATTAAACTATAGCATTAGTCTCTTATCAACCAAATGCTTACTGGTTTTAACAAAAAAAACCATTCAAATCAATGTAATCATGGAAAGAATAGGTGAGCATAAGTTGGCAATGAATCAACCGTTTTAATCTAAATATGGATATATGAATATTTCTTTTAGAAGTTCTTAGATCTGCTACCTAAAATATATTGAAACGGAAAGGCATAAAAATCAATATAGGTAAATTAATAAGATTGCTTTTAAAATATTTTTCCGTATAAAAATCAAAATAACCAAAAAAAAACAAATATATGCCCGGTAAAAATATAACATTATGGTATAAAAATCAAAATATGAAAAGTGATAAAATCAAATATTTCCGTTTATGTTTGTTATTTTTTTTTAGATCAAGAACTCCATATAAAATCAAAATATATAAATTAATAATATTTATCCCAACATTTCTGTATAAAAATCTTTTTTATGGGAATTAATAAGATTTATTGCTTTAAAAACAAATACACGCCGATTTTAAATTATTTCTGTTATGGAAATTCTTGGATTTTTCCTAAAAATAATTACCCTAAAGATCTTCTAAGTTTTTTTTCTTTGGCATGTAAATCTCATAAAAAAACTTATATATGTTGATTTTCCTTTTACATGGTAATTCTCGTTTTTTTTTCCCCAAAAAATAAATCTATCGGCCCTCCCAAAAGATATTTGTAGATTTTGCCGTTAATCCGAAGGTCCAGATTTCATATTCTATTAAAAATTGACGGCCACGAAATGTAAGGGGCTAACTTTGATTTCGGCCAATCAGGAGCGAGGGTTTCGTTGACCGGCCAATGGGAGGGGAGGTTTTCGCAACTCTCGACGTGGTGTGAGAGATGGGATATAAGACATCCTCTGGGAAGCCAAAATTGGAAATTAAATTAAACTATAGCATTAGTATCTTATTAACCAAATGCTTACTGGTTTTAACAAAAAAAAAACCATTCAAATCAATATAATCATGGAAAGAATAGGTGAGCATAAGTTGGCAATGAATCAACCGTTTTAATCTAAATATGGATATATGAATATTTCTTTTAGAAGTTCTTAGATCTGCTACCTAAAATATATTGAAACGGAAAGGCATAAAAATCAATATAGGGAAATTAATAAGATTGCTTTTAAAATATTTTTCCGTATAAAAATCAAAATAACCAAAAAAAAACAAATATATGCCCGGTAAAAATATAACATTATGGTATAAAAATCAAAATATGAAAAGTGATAAAATCAAATATTTCCATTTATGTTTGTTATTTTTTTTTAGATCAAGAACTCCATATAAAATCAAAATATATAAATTAATAATATTTATCCTAACATTTCTGTATAAAAATCTTTTTTATGGGAATTAATAAGATTTATTGCTTTAAAAACAAATACACGCCGATTTTAAATTATTTCTGTTATGGAAATTCTTGGATTTTTCCTAAAAATAATTACCCTAAAGATCTTCTAAGTTTTTTTTTCTTTGGCATGTAAATCTCGTAAAAAAACTTATATATGTTGATTTTCCTTTTACATGGTAATTCTCATTTTTTTTCCCAAAAAAATAAATCTACCGGGCCCTCCCAAAAGATATTTGTAGATTTCTGTATAAAAATCTTTTTTATGGGAATTAATAAGATTTATTGCTTTAAAAACAAATACATGTCGTTTTTAAATTATTTTTGTTATGGAAATTCTTGGATTTTTCCTAAAAATAATTACCCTAAAGATCTTCTAAGTTTTTTTTCTTTGGCATGTAAATCTCGTAAAAAAACTTATATATGTTGATTTTCCTTTTACATGGTAATTCTCGTTTTTTTTTCCCAAAAAAATAAATCTACCGGGACCTCCCAAAAGATATTTGTAGATTTTGCCGTTAATCCGAATGTTCAGATTTCATATTCTATTAAAAATTGACGGCCACGAAATGTAAGGGGGCTAACTTTGATTTCGGTCAATCAGGAGCGAGGGTTTCGTTCACCGGCCAATGGGAGGGGAGGTTTTCGCAACTCTCGACGTGGTGTGAGAGATGGGATTGGGTGTTTAGGTTATTGATTAATAAAATCACTAGTGGGATCCTCAAATACCAGATTTGTTCATTTTGCCTTGGTTTCTCATAGTGCAAATTTTTTTTTGGCTCATCCACGTGGCTCAATAATAAAAACATTTGTTCATTGCCATAGGAATTTCCCCAATTGGGTTGTTTATAAATATGTAGATTCCCTCAACTTGTAGGATGGATCCTAGTTAGTAAGTTCGCGAATGATTCCCGAATCATTCGCGAATTTTTCCGTATCACGAATTTTACCGTCTTATTCGCGTACGTTTGCAACTTCGAACCCAAGTCGCGTATTATGTGGCATTTCCGGATTATTCGCGAATAGTTCACGAATTTTACGTATCCCGAATGATACGTCCGCTTAATTCGCCGTAAATTCTTTAGCTTTTATGTTTTCAAAGGCCCCACTATTTGGGTTTTACTGCCTCCCGAGCATACACGACTCAATATTAGACGCTGTTGTAATTTTTATGAAACAAAAATGACTGAAGAGATTTGAAGGTGAAGGTGAAGGTGAGAGAGATCTCTAACTCACTAACCAAGCATCTAAACCACTATACCACGTCCTTTTGGATGACTAATGTTGTATAAATTATTAATATCATCATATTAAGTTTATTTTTTCTTTAAATAACTCACACATATGCATAAAAATTGGTCTATGACCTTATAAATACAAATTATTTGTTATGTATAGATACCGAATTTTCAGAGCCGAACGCACATTTATAAATCGAATTATACACGTACGTATGCCGTTCCGAATTACTGACGAATACATCCCGTTGACCGAATTTTGGACCGAATCTGGGTTTCACAAATCCGTATAATACTCGTACGTTTGCCGTTCCGTACGTTTGCCGAATCCCGAATTGCTAACTAGGGGATGGATGAGTCGGGTTCTACCCATTATTGGCTTATAAGGAGTTAGGTTCGGTGCCCCAACCACCACCTGTGCCCCCTCCACAGAAGGGGTGACCTATAGGATGGACACCTATGTATTAATTATAAACAAGCTTAAGTTAAGGTGTATTAATTTTAATTAAGGTACACCTATGTATGGGCATAGTTGCTTGGACGAGTTAGGATCGATACTCCTCTATATGATTTAATAAATGTGAAGCTGGAGTAGTATAGTCGAAAAAATGTTTAGCGTTGTTCAAAAACTTTACTTCTCTTGATTTTTAATAATACTAGAGCTTGAGCGAAAAAAATGTTTAGCGTTGTTTAGCGAAAAAACCTGACGGTCTAGAGCTTCCTAGTAACTGGCGTGTTTTCTATCATATTCCTAATGTTTTGGTTTCTTCTTCTAAAATTTTAGAAAATATGCTTTTATAATGGAGTCATCTCTTTGTGTTTCATTTAAGGTTTTTTTTTCCGTCTTTTCAATACGAGAAAATCTGTTTTTTTTTTTTTTTTGATCGGTCAAAAGGAAAATATTCATTGAAAAATAGGTACTTAAGGGGTACCTCAACCCAATATATACAACCAACACAAAAAAAGGATACCGAGTTTGGAATCGATCACCCAAAGAAAAGAACAAAGAACAAATAGCCAAGTAAGATTAAGAAAAAACAAACAAACACTAAACGTCACATCCACCTCAAAGCGGACGATAGAAATACAAGTCCTATAAAGCTATTTCCATGTTAGCCGTCAAACCCAACATTATAATGTTTGACTTCGCGCAAAAATAAGCTTGAATATTAATATCTCGAAATAGACTTTCCAAATTTCTCTTTTTGTGATTAAATATTCTAGAGTTCATTTCTTTCCAAAGGTACCACCATATTGCATCAACCGGTAAGTTGTTCCACATACGGTCAAGTCTTTCACCACCCCAATCATAACTGTTAGAGCACTGCTCGGTCGAACTCGCATGCGTTGCTATCTCAAGCATGTTTGTCAAAATTAGTGATCAAAACTATATGTCTTGATTTCTAGTTTACTTAATTATGACTAAGTCTTCGTCTATGATAGTTAAGTGTAGTTGAGCTCAAGACTCCATGGCGATCATCTTACGAAGACGATGAACTACTCGAGGAATAAGTGGAACTTCATCCGACAAAAAGGTATGTGGAGACTTGAACTTATCTATCACTCAAAAGTTTACTCTATCTCCTACTCTTGAGACAATAGTCGTATAAGTATGATAGTTTTCATACATACACATTTGCTATTTCGAGCCGAGTTTACTCGTCTATTTTTTTCTCGAAATATGTGTTGGTGAGTTTTCGCTTTAACCATTTTCATCTTTACCCGTGTTGACGAAAGTCATGATGAAGTTTCCTCCGAAGGGTTTGCTGTTTAAAATGCTAAGTCATATGAGCTCCCACGTCGCACGGTAAGTGTGACAGCCCCTTCAAATTAAATTAGATAAAAGATTTTGGCATTAGTAAACCTGGTGAGGACACTTGGCGAGATTCTATTGGTCAAAACATTAAAACTTGGATTACACTTTGTTTACACCCTGTATTTAGCTGACCGTTTATAACACCGTTAGCGAAAACATGGGTATACAACACTTATGTGTGGATTTTCACCTAATTAATTATTCACACTTGGTTTACACCAAATATTTAACTGGACGTTACTAACGCCGGTTAAGTATACAAAACGTCCGCCAAAATTTAACCCCTCACTGAGATACCATTTAGGTCGAGAGAAAGGAAATAAATCCAGTTTCTTTTCTTTCCTGTTCTTCCCCAATTTCATTCCGCTGCTTGATAGACACATTTTTGTGTCCGAATTGTCCTCAGTGTCTCTATTGTTAGTGCTTGATTTTGTACTTATTATGGTGTTTTTATGTTTGTGTATGTGTTTTTGTAGAAATACACTTGTGTGGAAAAAGTTGCTCGAAAAGTGCTATTTGGACCCCCGGAGAAAAGTAAAAGGCACCCTTATTTCAGATAAGGTCACCAACTTGTTAAAGGCACCAAACAAATGGATAGAGGCACCCCCTTCTTCATTTTGAAATATATTTTCATAATTTATGGGAGATTTTAAAGATTTAAGGCAAAGATATCTTCTTTCCTATTATACAGGAAGTTTCCATATCTTGAAGTTAAAAGAGATAATATATTTATGAGTTGGTTTTTATTGAAAAGGAGAAAGAAAATCTGGGGTTTTATTTAAAAATAAATAAGGTGCTAATAGGACTAACCATGGGGTTTTTTTTAGAGGGGAGTTTTGGTAGAGCAAAGTTGTTGATTTTGTTATTTTTCTTCATTTCCACCATTGTAAACACTTTTCCAGCAATAAAATAATCTTTTGAGATTGTTTACAACATGAGAAGCTAAACCCCGACATTGGGTCGACGGAGGAAGCCGAACTTCATACATGGGTGAATTTATTTTATTTTCTATTTGACTTTTGCACTAATTAAAATAGAATTATGGTTTGAATTAATTAGTTATTATTTTATTTGATGGGTCATGCTTGCTTAGATGTTTGATGTCCCATGCTTACAATTATAACTAATATTTTGAGAATCTACCTTGGCAAAAATAAGAGTCGGTGTTGTTTTATTTATTGAGCGATAATTGTGAAGAATAAATAATTAAGTCTTATGATATGAATTCGGTGGAATCCTAGACCCAGTGACTCTCGCTTTTGTTTACTATTTTTGTTAAATCTTTAAATTTAATCTTCACAAGTCTTAGAGTTCGAATCCTTATTACTACAACAATTAAAACTCACATCACTGCTGCAGATAAAAGATTTTGATCGAGAACATGGAATCACTGCTGCAGATAAAGGGTGTTGGGTTTGCTTTTAATAGGAAGATGAGCAAGAAAGAAGCTCAATTGATGGGTTTTTAAGTTTGATTTTTAGGGTTTAAAGCTCAGCACCAATTTGGTTCAATTAAATGAATTTGGGCTAAGAAATGGGAAAACGAAGTAAAATCTGTGGAACTTATACAATGTTGTTTATAATAGGCCACTAGGGTTATATATATAGAAGTACATTCTATTATTTTTATTAATAAATGATAGATACACAAAGATGTAAAATTGATCATACTTTGTTAACAATTCAGGTACAGTTCAATACAAATATATGAGAGGAAATCAACAGTTGCCAACAAGGTATGTTTGGTATGTTTTCCAACAGTTGAAGACCATGTTGCTGCCATGATTTGTATGGGTTGTATGTAAAGAAAGTAGGATGGGTTTGAATGATTTGCAGGGAAGGAGATTTGAAATGCCTTGGATATCAACAGAAATATTGCATCTACAACATCAGCAGAATACACGCAAGGTGTTTGAGAAAGAGCCTAAGTGAATGGATCAGTACCGGTTTGTGGTTCAAAAATATGCAGTTCTGTCATGGGTTTCTTGGATATTATTGAACTGGATTTTGCGTTAGAGACGTGGAGAAGCTGATGAATGGTTGCCGCTAGTGATGGTTATCTGTGAGAAACTCTTGGAACTGATTGGGAGTTATGAGAAGAGTTTATTGCTCATGGTAATGAATGAAGGTCTGGGAGCAGAGGGTTTGGCTCGAAATCATTCATCGGCTTCTCTGTAGGTATGTTTGATCATTTTGGATAAATCACATGTATGTTTGATCCTTTTGGGGTTCTTAATTATAGTTATGATGTTCATATTTGATCTTTTTGGATTAATCACAAGAGACCGACTAATTTAATTGTTTTATTTATAGGTGTAGAACCAAATCTCAACTATCTGCAGCTCTTGGTGTTGCATTGGAGGGTATTTCCAATATGTGGTTTGTTGCTTAATCGTTTTAATTTTATTTTTTAATTCAGGGATTCAAATTTGTTTTTCTGGTGGATATATTTTTTGCGCCTTTGGGGTTAGTCAGTTCACTTATTTATTTCTTGGATTTTTTTTGCTTTCGGTGTGGACGGTAGTTGATTCTCTGTCTCTTTTGTAGTATGGTGGGGGCAGTGTGTTGTTTCAAAAAAAAAAAAAAAAAAAAACGGTGTGTGCTATTGGTTTTCAAAAATTACATGTGTATCTGTTGTTTGTTTCGTTTTCATTCTCAATTGGGGTGTTGTACTTATGCCAAAACAAATCAGGGCCTGATTTATTTAATCTTATCCATGAGTTTGTTTGGGTTGTTATGGGTATTGCCTCCTATACTATCTCATTATCCTCTTATTACAAGTGAGTAGAAAGGATGATACGTGGGATCTTCTGTTTAAGATAGAGTTATGCTCTTTATTCTATAATTATCTCATCATTTTTGATTAAAAGTTATGTTTCTCAGTTTGTAAAAATTTAATATAGCTGTTTATAGGTGAAAATCGTTTCCGCCGATTTCGGTAAATTCGGTAGGTGAATGAGAAACTGGTTTAAACCCTAAACAAATGTGCTGCACGTGAGCACTTTATAGATTCGAGAGATCAATACAGACAAGTCCGGCCTAAACCAAGAAATGGCCGTTCCAGACTTGCTTCGGTCACAAAGTGGAGGAGAAGGGTTGATTTGGGAGGAAGCAAAGAAAGGTGTGAGGCCAGAATAATTGCAGGAGAGTAGTGTCTCGACTTGTATCGAAAGTGAAAGCTTAGGAAGCTTGCAAGAGATGAAAGCTTTTTTGGATAGCTTGCAAAGTTGCCTTTTCTGAGAGTATTGTATTTTTCTCCTGACCGAGACTTGTTGTCTGGTGGAAATAGGTAAGACCTATTTATACAAGTCGAGATTGAAACGTACCCTGGCCTCATGAAGGAAGAGAGTAAAGGGTGAAATAATGGGAGGAGGTGGTAACCGCATGGTGTTTATGGGTGAAAACGTTTTCACCATTATTTCCTCATTTATTTGACCGCTTTATTCCTTTTCAATCCAAAGCTCATAAACTATGTACTTTTTTAGCTTATTATCTATTACTTTGTAGGTTTTGCCTTGACTTCGCTTATTTTCAGGGTCACACCCTATCAGATTTGTTAGTAGTAGCAAAGGCCAACAAGCAAAGTGTACTCCATGGTGCCAACCCCTGCAAAACTCTCGGTGATACCTACCGGTCTGCAACAAAGCAACAAATTGTACTATCCCGAGCAATCGACCGAGAAATTCAAATTTCAAATTAAAGTGATACACAAAATTACAAATATTCCCTCCAAACCAGAAATTCTATACGTAGAATACCATCTTAAGATACTCAACAGAAAAATCACCAATATCCAAATCCTCATGGCCTCTACCTCTGGAACTAAAAACAGTGGAAATATAGACAATCTTGTGAATAAAATGAACCCTCTCTAAATTTACCGAGAAGATCTATTCCCAAAAGTTTTCATCAACAAAGCCAACATCTTACCCAAGAAAAAGATAGATTAAAATTGGGTCTTCATTGGAAGATACTGCAACAAAATTTCTCATGAAACTAGAACTATAGCCAACTTCATCAACAACAACTGGGAGCTACGCCGAAATGCAGAAGTATCTTTATGGAGGAAAAGAAGAAACTATTACCAAATCAGATTGACTAGCATTGATGATTACAAGGCCCTCAGAAAAGGAGGAACAAGAGGAATTTTTGACAAGCTCATAGTTCTCATTTGAAGTCCCACCATCGGGACCAGATTTCATTGATGAAGCAAAGATTCTATAAAGTTTTTGTTTGGGTGCTAGTGAAGAGAATCCCAACACATATTATTCCTGATATTAGGAATATCATTGAACCAGTCGGAATCTTCCAAGGTTCTAAGAAATCTTATGGAAGAGATGAAGATGAAAAGAATCTTGAAGTCTTGATTACTCTAGATGTTACCAAAGACTTAAAGTATGGAGTTGATGCCCATGAGGATGAGAATACTTCTCACTGGCTTGAATTAGCTTATGCCCTTAATGGTATAGCTTTCTGTAAAATCTGCAGAACTCTTGATCACCCTGGCCCCCTATGCGTTGAGGAAGGAGAGGAATGCTCAAGAAAACCCAACTTATCAGTATACATCTACCCCTGAAGCCAAATACCCATCATCACCCAATACCCCCTCTCCTTCAAATAACACTCACAATCCAACAAGTAGCTGGAAGAAATCCCAACCACCACCCCTTATACGCCATTATCTTTCGACAAAGTCAGTGCGAGAAAAATTTGCTATCAAAATGAGAATAGCACAACAACGAGACTACGATTAAAAACTCTTCTGAGGAGATGGATGGATCCCCTGGGCATATAATATTCAAAGCTGGTTTAGATCAATCAAGCCCTACTGCCTATCCCACCACCAACCCCAAAGCTATTGCTTGCCAGAAGAAGCATAAGAAGATGATGGAAAACTACAGAAGCAAAGATCCAAAAATGAAAAAGAAAAACAACATCAAAGGCTGCAGCAGAAGACAAAGATTACAAACAACAAGTCAACTTCCTCTAAAGCGGAGGTGACCATTGATCCCTCAACAATATTTCCAAAATTTGGAACTAACCTTCAATACTCAAATGAGGGTCTTCCCTCAATCAATACCCCACAGAACATACCCTCCCTAGCTGACATTCAAAAGCAAATGATGGAGGATCATAGTAAACAGAAAAAACTCTTATGGGAAAGGAAGAGATTTGAATTCAAATTGAAAGCAGTAGATGCTGAGCAGCATCCCCAATTGGTTGACCCTAAGAGAAAACTATACACCCAATCCAGAAGATCTTGAGAACCATATACTATGCATTGCGAAGGGCATCAAGCGGCTAAGAGAAGGAACAATCGGACCACTCACTTGGAGGAGGAGCACATAACAAAGACTACTACTAGAAATCGATAGGATCTAACCCCTTAGCACCACTCAGGTAATCTCTCACAACCTGACTTATAAAGCTACCGTATTCATCATTCTTACCTTGCAATCTTATAGGTGGATTACCCTTCTCAGTATCACAAGCCACTCTATTATAACTCTAGGATATATAATCCTCATATTTACTTATCCTATCATTTCATATTTTTGGCAATTTTATGCAATCATTGCTTGGAATTGTCAAATACCACCATCAAACACCTGGATAACATGCTAAATAAACACAAACCTGATATTATCTTCCTATCTGAAACAAAACAGCAATCTAGAAATCTCAAGAGAATTTTAGGTAACATAGGTGTCACTAATTTTTGGTATGTAGAACCAAAAGGAAAAACCAAATCAGCTGGTGGATTAGTCCTTGCTTGGAAAACCAATCTAGATGTCACAATAAAAGATTTTTCGAGACCACCACATTAGTGCAATAATAACACCCCGCAAGGAGATCCTTGGCTATTTACTAGCTACTATGGTATCCCTTATTCTACTAATGATAAACTTCATTCTGGAGGATGATTGAAAATACGGTGCTACTAACCCCTTGCCTTGGTTAATCATGGGAGATTGTAATTTTGTCCTTCATGAGCATGAGAAGTTCAGTCAACATCCTATTGATCAAGATGAAGATGAATTATTTCGAACAAGATTGAGGAAGCTAATCTCACTGATTTAAGTTACACTGAATGTCTTTTCACTTGAACCAACAAAAGAACGGGTCCCCAACTTGCGAGCGAGAGATTGGACAGAGGTTTAGCTAATGAAGACGGTTAGAAACCCAACCCAATACTACTATATCTAACATCCCCGCCATTGGTTCCGACCACAATCCCATTTTACTCAATACCAACCCCTCCCGAAACAAGGACACATCCCTTTCAAATTCTTTGGACCTTGGCTCAACCATGATGTTTTGCAAGAGCATAATAGCTAAATCTTTGGAATATTAACCACAAAGGGTCCCTAGCTATAAAAATTGCTAGGAAACTCGAGAGATATCAAGGTAAAATTAAAGAAATGGAATAAAGAAGTTTATGGCAACATCAAAACAAATCTTGAAGAAAGCATCCAACACCTTGATTGGTTAACCAAGAATCAGTTCAATTCTTATAGAGGGCAAGACCTTAAAGAAGCAAGACTGCAGATTGAGCATTGGCAACATGTTCAAGAATCCTTCTGGAAGACCAAAAGCAGAGACCAGCACATCAAACTTGGAGATAGAAATACTGGTTACTTCCACCTGGCTGCTAAAAAGAGATATAGAAGAAACAAGATTGATTCTATACAAAGAGAAGATGGTTCCTGGACTCAAGACAGTGCTGAAAACTATACTATGTTCAAAAATCATTTTGCCATCATGGCAACCGCTGAAACTATAAACATCAACCCCCTCATTATAAATCTCATACCTACAACCATAAACACTCAGGAAAACCAGAACCTTATTAGAATACCTGATGCTTTGGAAATCTAAAACACCCTCTTTAGTATGGCTGGAGAAAAAGCTCTAGGACCCAATGGCTTTCCTCCAAGCTAACTGGGGAATTGTTGGAGAAGACATCACTCACATGGTCCAACACTTTTTCACCTCTGGGCACATCCTAAAAGAGATGAACTCCACCTTCATCTCTCTTATCCCCAAAATTGAGAAACCTACCACACCAGCTCACTTCAGGCCTATCTCCCTATGCAATACCACCTACAAAATCATCTTTAAACTTTTAGCCCAAAGACTCAAACCCCTTCTCCCTAAAATCATATCCCCCTTTCAGTCTGCATTCATACATGGCAGACAAATATCTGACAATATTGTTATATCCCATGAAATAATTCATCACATGAATACCAGAAGAGGGAATAAAGGAAACAATGGAACCGTGGGAATAAAAATTGATATGGCCAAAGCCTTTGACAGAGTGAATTGGAAGTTCCTTCTCCAAGTTATGTCTCAAATGGGTTTCAACCCTCAATGGTGCAACTTAATACATCAATGCATATCTACTAAAAGTATGGCAGTCCTAGTCAATGGGTCACCGGGGAAAATTCTTTAAACCTTCTAGGGGATTGAGACAAGGGGACCCCCTATCCCCATATCTCTTCCTTTCTCGCATGGAAGCTCTTTCCAGATATTTAACTCATGCTCAATCCCAACATCACATTCAAGGGATCGGGATGCAAGGATGCCCTGACCATAAACCACCTTCTTTTTGCGGATGACTCGCATGATCTTCTGCAAAGCCAACTGCGGGAATGCGGCAATCTCATCTGATTTTTCATGACTTTGGGAAATCTTCAGGGCAACCGATAAACTTCTCTAAATCGGCATATTCTTGGCGGTAAACACTTCCCCCGAATTAGTGACAACATAAGCACTTATATGAATGTTCAAAGAATCAATACTTGGACAAATATCTAGGATCTCCTCTATTCACAACTAAGAGTAAAGTTCAAGCTTTCTAACCTTGTGTTGATAAGCTTAAATTCGAGTTTCTTTGGTTGGAAGACTAACCTCTCTTTGGGAAGACGACTATGATCCAATCTTACTTCTACTTCTAGCATATACCGGATGAACTGCTTCAAGATTCCAAAAACCACTTGCAATGAAATCAATGCTATTCAAAGAGACTTCTTCTGGAACAAAGATCGGGACAAATCTAAAGGAATCTACTACTTTGCCTGGGATGCTGTTAATAAACCTAAGGAACTTGGGGGACTGGGCTTCAAGAATATGGAAATATTCAACTTGGCTATGCTCTCCAAAATTTCCTGGAGATTATTCAAGGAACCAAACTCCCTCTGGAGCAGTACCATGAAAGCGTCCCATTACCCCAATACGAGAAATTATAAGAATGGATACCAAGCCAAAGTACAATGACTCGTGGATATGGAAAGGGATCTGGAAGGCATATTCTTAATTCAGCAACACTATATTTGGAAGATTGGTAATGGAAGAAAAATTCACATATGGGAAGACAGGTTGGATAGGCCGGCAACTCTGAGAATCCCCAAACCTACCCTATGCCCCCGACAACATCAAAGATGTTAACCAACTTCTCACCCCTTATGGAGATTGGGATATTAATATCCTAAATCAATGGTTCTCACCCAATATTCAACACATAATTCTTCAAACTCATGTCTCCCCTTCTGAGAATGATGAAATCCAGTGGTCTCTCACTTCCAATAAATTTTTTTCTGTCAAATCCTTGTATGAAAAACTAATCCAAGACAAATATGCCAATGACAGTCAGACTGCTCCTTGGAGTCAAATTTGGGCTCTGGATATAAATCCAGCCATTCACTTGTTCATCTGGAAATGTGCCCATGGAGTTCTTCCAACAAATGCTAAAACTGCCGGCATCTTAAGTTACATAAGTCCTATATGCTCCTACTGCAACAATGAAGTGAAGATATTACTCATGCTCTTCTATCCTGCCCAACTGCCGTTGAAGTCTGGAAGAATCTCCTGGGGAACATCATAATATCTTCTCGGCTTTCACCTATTTTCATCATTGGTTCAATAGCTGGTTCAAGGCGGATAATCTCTCTTCCAATTTGGAACGAAACTTATGCTACCATCTGTTGGTTCATCTGGAAAGCCAAATGTGACTGGGTTTTTAGAAAAATCAATCCAGATGCTAATGCTATAGCTAGAAACATAACTCAAAGCACCTCTGCCCGGTCATTCTAGAGTACATCATAAACAAGGGCATATCATGAACAACATGTTTTATCGATTCGACAACACTAATTCTCCTCCAGAGAACTACAAACCAACACGGACATACTAATTGAAAAATTTGGAATCACTATTAGCATGCATATTGACTCGTAGACCCATGCCATGCTACCGGTGATGCTCATACTTATACTAATTACTACTTTGTTTCCATGTCCTTCACGGAGTCAATGCATGGGACGAGAAACTTCAAAGACTATACCCCTGGACTCGGCAGAGCAGAAAGATCAAGAAGAGGAGCTCAACTTGCCCTAACTTGGGGAAAGACTATGAGGCAAATGAATATCAACTTTACTGCTGAAGAAGAAGAATCATTACAAGCTATCAAATCAAGTTACCAATTGGAAGTTCAAAATAGGTTCAAAGGAGGAACAAGTACAATACAAGGAGGAAACAACAACAATGCTCCAATTGACTTCATCCTAGGGAAACTCAGTGCAGTTAATGCTCAACAAAACTTTGCTGCTATAAACCTTGCTAGAATAACTAGACAGTCCAATCGCTTCTCTGACTCTACCTGGAGGGGAGGGAATATTCAAACCATTTTGCTTGCGTTACAGAATTCTACAAACATCAATCTTCAACTGGATTATTGTAATAACACTAATTATCTTTTGAGGGATACGTCTGATGATTCTTCTAGCTCAGACGGTATCCAACCTGTTTACTTGAGAGGGCAGCTTGTCTAAGCGTCATTTCTCTCTTTTTTCTATAAAAAAAAAAAAAAAAGGTTGGCATAGTTTGCTTGTCTTTTAGACATAACCCAGGAATTTAAATCTAGGGCATATTTAACCAAAAAACTGATCTCTTGATATCATGAAACATATATGGTCATTTCAAGTACTCATAACGTGATACACATCTATAAATTCTCTCACTTTTTAGAAAACTCGCTGGTTCACAGAGAAACTCATTTGATTTGAGGCTAGCTAGTTTTGTATGTACGATGGAGAAAAAACCTTTGACCATTTTTATTAAGTTTTACTCAGAGTTTCTTTAGTCTTACATAACTTAACACTAATAATGGGATTAAGTATCGGGGACAAAAGTGTATCTTATCACGACCAATAGCTAGCTATCAATTCACATTTTTTTTTATCAGAGATGCTGATATATGTGGAAGGTATGTTGGCTCGGGGAAAGTAAACATACTTAGATACCAGAGGAGTTCAAGTCTAGGATAGACCCAGGATTCTTTCTTGTTAGGGATGAAATTGCAAGGCGGCCGAAGATCGTGTCAATTCTTTTTGAACGAAATATATAACTGATGGCTAACACCAATAAAATGCTATATGGATAGACAACCACAAATAAAAATAACAAAATTAATGTATCAGAATGTGATCATAAAAAGAAACTATTGGTTTATGGAAGCAAAACAGAGAAAATTTCAGATGGAGGTGAATTTGGATAGGGCGTGGGGGACAAGTAAAAAGTTGCACGTGTCTAAATTTAAACTAATTGGAAACTTTTCAAATAAACAAATGAAATTTTTGGATGCCTTTAAAGTTTAAATGATTGCTTTAGAGTTTAAACTTTAAACTTTCTTTTGAAAGGCTTATACACGTAAAATACTGAACCTTTTCTGAATCACCAGCTTCCTTGCTCCAATATATGAGAAGCAAAATGTAATAATAAAAATTGTTGTTTAGTATCCTCCTATATCCCAAATATCTTCTCTCCCACATGTTTTGACTTAAAAAAAAAAGAAAAAAAAAAAAAGAAAAAAATCCCACTAATTCTCGTAAGTGATTTTGCACTCATTATATCATTCATGAGTTTAGTTTTCATCCGAGAACCTACTGAATATGCATCAAATTAAGCAAGTAACAATAAATGGATGATATACGTTGATTTATATAATGAAGTGTAATATGCTTTTTGTCTTTTACATGATAATAGGAATTGTATGAACTGTTAATAAATTCAGAATGAATCTCGCCTTAAGTATGATCTGTTGGATATTTTCAACAAACCCTTAATTTGTAGGCGCTATACAGAGTTTTCGGTGATCAGTCCTTAATTTGTAGGAATTTTTCTGTTTTAGGGTTCATTTTTCCAAACAGACACCATTGTTGGAAGAGATGTCTATTCGCACTGAAAGGATGCCTGTTGGAGGTGAAGAGTCATGTTCAACGGATGTTAAACTCTCTATAAATTGCGTCTTTGTTTTCCATTCAAAACACATCAAAAACTCTCTCTGTTTTCTCTCTAACAAGCATCATCAGAATCAAAACATGTGTGTTTTTAGTTGGGTCAAGGTTGTACAAGCTTTGAATCCAACATTGTTGTAGGGCTTCAAGTATCCTGACGGCAATATTCATTGACCTATTTGTACTCACCAATTCAATTGGGAAGGGTCGAATAATTGTCGAAAAAAATCTATTATTAGAGCCTTGAACCCAGAGACAACATTCTTTTCTTCACCCTATTTTGGTGTCAATTTTCCAACATTTGTATCGCGGGATCAATACACATACGCTTCTACTTTTGCTAAAAGGAAAACATCTGATTGGAGTAGAAAATAGTGGAAGAAGAAATGAATTTGAAAGAAAAAAAAAGGCAAATGAAACATAAATAAAGATTAAAGAAGCAAAACTGTACGAGACATGCACAACATCTCTGAATTGTTTTTTTTGATCGGTCAAATAGAAATTTCATTGAAAAAAAGACACTTAAGGAGGTACCTTAACCCAATGATTACAACCAAACAAAAAAAGGGAATCGAAAGGGGATTCGGCTACCCAAGTAAAAAACCACAAAAAATTATGGAGGCCGATAAAATGAATCTCATAAAGAAATTACAATATTTTTACGGTAAGCCCTAATATTATTTTTTTCGGCCCAAAAGAACGCTTGTAATCTTGTATTCGATTCGGCCCAAGATTTGGTCTTCTATTACTCCTAATGATCACTGGGCAAGGGTCTTCCCTGAATCAATGATCAATCGAGCTAGAACTTGGTCCAATAATCACCTGTCTCGCAATGGTAAGGTAATTTGAGACATAGTGCCCGCAGCTGTAATCTGGGTTATATGGAGAGAGAAACTATCGTATTGTTGAAGAAACCTACGGCTACAAGACTGATGAAGAACTGTGCATTGAAGTTAAACCATTTGTGCTAAATTGAACTGCCAGCTTTGGTTTTTGTCTAGTTCTGTAATTCGATTTTGTACTGCCTCTAGTAGTACCATGTACATTCTTCTTCTATAAATAAAATCCTCTCTTTTGATCATTTTTTTTTTTTTTTTGTCTAAACTTGAAATGATACAATGGTGGTGACTACAAAATGTACAATATTTTGGTGTAGACAGTAGACTTTGATTTAAACTACATAGACTATGGGGATTCGATTGATAACATGTTATTGGTTTTAATTTAGCGGCAATGACACATTTTAATTTGCATTTTCTTTTCCTTGAAAGAAAGAAAGGGTAAGGGTAACAGCCATGGATCCTTGACATAAATGTTTGGATCTGCGTCACGCCGGAATGAAGCATCCTTGATGATATACCCGTGTATATATCTGCAAGTGAACAAATCGCCGAACAGGCTATTGAAATCTGCTAAGATAGCATATGATAAGAGATTGTAATGGAAATAACAGTCCATTAGACTATCCCAAGAAAAGAAATAAAAAACGAAAAGGGAATTAAACCCTAAATTGCTGTTTATCTGTACGTCAGCAATTAAGTTTTAATAGATTTGACAACACAAGATTTAGATAAAGAGAATTTAGTTTTCTGTAAAAAATAGGGAAGGAGACGAAAACAGTTGATGGAGAGTTTTTAGGAAAAAACAGTTAAGGAATTGCAGAGCGTTTCTTCAATTAATAATTCACGATAAAGATAGAAGTTTTGGACGATTATGTATATATATATATATATATGTGATTCTATCATTTTTTGTTAATAAAGTAGATATGAGTTTAGTTTTGACTGAACAACAAGGAAAATTGTCTCCATGTTAAACGGTTTTGACCGAACAGTAATGTAACCCATGCCTGCATGATGAAGACAATTGTTTGAGTAATTGTCTCTGTAGCAATTTTAGAAATACGAATCAATTTCTGTGCCCGTTCACCGTAGGAGAGATTAATTGGCGCCGAGCTTAAAGTTTAACTCTTCGTTGTTGTTTGAAGGGAATTGTTTCATTAAAAGAGGGATGTAACAAAGAAAAAATACACAACAACAGAAAAAAACTAATGATCAGCAACGCTTACTCCCGAGATGTAACGGAGAAAAGAAGCTTTTTCTTTAGAGAAAGATGTATGAGAGTCACGCTGTTAGTCTCTCCTACGGTGAACGATTACCGGAGAAAGAAAATCTAAATGGACTCTCTTTTGGGTTTGTTTTCTTTTGGGCCTAGGGGTGGAAACTGGAAACATTGAGATTTTAGGGGTGCAAATACTAGACTTTCTATTGATTTTGGAAATCTAAGGGGGTGCAACTGCACACCGTTGCAACATGTTTCCTCAGCCCCTGTCTCGCACAAGGTAAATAAGAGCAATATAACTCTTCACTAATGTTTTTCCTAAATATCTACACTCCTTACGATACGGAAATCAAAAATGTATCGTCACGGAGCGGGGTGCGCACCAAATAAAAAAATGCATCGCCACGGGGCCGGACGAAGACCCTCGCATACCAAGTTAAGCCTCGCTTCCTATTGGCCGAAACAAGCATTTTTTGAATTTTGTGAAACGAGCGTTCTGGTGACGACACTTGGCAACGTATGATTGGTTTAAAGATTACAAACTCAAAAGGAAAACTCAATTTACAGTGTTTGAAATTCTATGGAAATCAAAATTCAATTCGGAAGTCGAGTACCTACCATATTAGGATTATTTTTTCCAAAATCATATATAAAAGGGGAAAACTCATATTTGTGCGAAAATAAAAGGAAAAATAAATAAAATCCGCTCATATATCATATCTTTTTTCCACTTATTGAATGCACCTAAAAGGGGCAGGATGACACTAAATAAAAAATACAGGGCCGGCCCTGAGCCAAAGCGACCGAAGCACTGCTTTGGGCAGCAGATCTGTGGGGGCATCAAAAAGAAAATTTAAACGGTTTTCTTTGTAATAACACGTTGGACAGTTGGACTTTGAAAAACAAAGTCAAAGCCTGTTAATTTAGTTCGTAGGTAATACTAGTAATATTGATTTCACGATTTGTAACCTATTTCCGTTTTTTGGGTTCTGCATTCATTTTGTTTTTGTTACCCTTCATGATTTTTTACCAGTCATGTTAAACTTTTGTTAAATCCGCACAAAATAGATTCATTTTGGACGTACACCCAGTCACACACTTGCACCCCAGGGGAAACACACTTTCCTGTTGACTTGACAAGCTATTAAGCTTCTTAATTTTTCTTATGCACGTACTCATGGTAAACGGGTGGTTCTATCTCTATCGTTTTGAATGTGGTCAAGTACTCAAGTAGTTTCATTTCTATTGACTATCACTAATGACTAATACCTATATTAACATCTACCTTCACTAAGAGCTATACATATATATGTATGCAGTAATGGTCCAGTATATCTACTGCGCCATTGCAACACAGGAATTACGCGGAAAAATAATAAAGAAGCTGAACTTGTGGTCAAACTGTGTTGACTTGGTCTAATGGTCAGAGGGGCAGTACTTTTAGTGTCTGCTTTGGGCATCTTCTGTGTCAGGCCCGGCCCTGAAAAAATACATCGTCACGGGGCGGGGCGAAGGCCCGCGCATACCAAAACAAGAAAATGGTAAAAGGAAAACAAAATGCCCGGAAGAAAACGTTTATTTTCGACCATGGTGGTCTTACAAGGCAAAACATACAAAAAATATCAAGAAAATGATGAACCATGCACCATCTAACAAAACACAACACACATAAATAATCAAGAAAATAAATATGACCACCGATCAGTCTTGTGCTACTGTGTTTTGTTAACCACACGATAAATAGTTCCAGCAATTCAACACGTAACAGCTCTCAGTGATCATAATCTATAAGATCTAACCACACGATAAACAACAGTTTCCTTAAGTGACACATCTTCCCTCACCGATTGCGATCTTGAGGTCTCCCCAACCACCGTCGCAGGATAATGGTTTTCCAGCCTTTCCACGATCACAACACGGGGCCCTAAAAGCTCCACATTTCTCATTGTCTGATTTGCAATATACACATGTTTTGCCACGAGCACTGCATTCTGTTCCTTTGCAGCAGTTACCGCCAAAATCACAATTTTTACCGGCAGAGACACATGCTGACACAGAACAATAAGACGCCGAAAAGATCATAACCAACACAAAGAAAAAACAAGTAAACTTCTTGCTCTCCATAATGTATAATATGATCTTGATGTTTTGAATTTCTAGTCTTACAGTTTTGCTGGATGTACTATTGTATAGTTTGCTAACATATGCCTCTATATATAGGATTTGAGAAGTTGACATTTTCACGTACTCCTTAGTTACTGCATTTTACGTGCTATCACATGAATTTTGAAAGAAATTATTTTCTATATTATCTTGTGCAACAACAAGGATCCTGAAAATTCGTTCAAACCTCGCACAACAGCAACAAGGTTAGGTTCCTTTCTCGCTCTTAATTCCATGTTATTAGTATAGTACTGAGCTAGTCCAGAATTGCACCATGTCCATGTGCCATTACTTGCATCAACGCTATTGATTTTCTTTAGCAATTTATTTTGGCTCTATCAAACCAAACCTATACAGATAGACAAAAGATATGGACGTAAGGAGTATCCTAGAATTAATTCACTCTCATTACATTATTAGCAAAGGTCTCGACTTCTAAATGGTATGGTCGTATGGACTTAAGTTTTTGATATCACCCGACTAGTTAGCTAGCTATCAAGGGCGCCAGGGACGGACCCAAGAAATTTTCTTGGATAGGGCTAATTTATGAATTTTGTCTAAAGAGGCCGAAAGCAGCCAATTTTTTTTTGCAGCTTGTCTGTAAAAGTGAATACAGTTCGGCTATGTAGATAAGCTAGCAAAATGCAAAACATTTGTTTTGCACCTTGAACTCTTGAAGTAAGCTAGAATATGTACCTCTAAAAACATCGCAAGGTTTGAATACAAGATTTCATGTTTTTTCCGAAGTATTGATGCCGCAACTATACAATTAGGAGAAATTTTTCTAATAAAACCTGAAATAAGCTCCGATACTACTCTAATAACAAAATGAGAAGATGGGGATGAATAACACCACCCTCATAATGCCCCTCAATGAGCCAATGCAATAGCCTCGCCTTTCTCATAGATGAACCACCGTTTCTTCGGCATGTTGCTAATTACCTCCGCGTATGAAGTGCACCAGCTAGTTAATCAGAAATGGCTGGTAAAGGTTGAGTTTGGTAATGCTTATTTTTTTTCAAAAGCACTTTTAAAACCTATATATGTCAATAAATTTTGAAGTTGGTGTTTGGTAAAAAAAAACCAAAGTGCTTTTTATCCAAAGCACTTCTCAAATTCCTCAATTTTTAAAAGTTTGGGGAGGAGGAGCTTTTAAAAGCTACAAAAGCATAAGTTGTGGTCCCACATAAATTTAATGCTTGATTTATCTTTTTTATCCCTACTTTATTTTATAAATGACAAAAGTTACCCTTAAATTTATATACAATCAATTTTTTACTATTTCTTATATTGCATTCTTTAAATATTATTATTTTTTATTATTTCGAACTATTTTATATATCATTCATTTAATTTGTCAACAGTAGAAATAAAAACAAATATTAAATAATTACTTACTTTTAGTTTCATTTTTGCTTGAATAATTACTTAATTTGTCAACAGTAAAAATAAAAATAAATGTTAAATAATTACTTAATTGTTAAGTAAAATAATTTCTTAACAATCATAATGATAGTGGTAATTAGTATGAACATTAATATTATATAGTAAAAAAATTAATTATTTTTAAACCCAATAAAATTGAATAAAACTACCATGAGTGATATGTCTGTTTTTGTCATTTGTTACAACAACAATGGTTGAATCTGAAATTTTACCAAACACATTTTGATTGCTTTTTTAATCAACTTCAACTTTAATTAATATTTTACCAAACGTCTAACTGCTTTTTTCTCACAGCACAGCACAGCAACGCACAGCAGAAAAGTGCTTTTACAAAAGCTGCAGCAATACCAAACTAAGCCAAAATCACTGGCAATAGTTGTGATGACAGATAGGCTAATATCATTAAGCTAATGGGCTAAGTTTAAAAATCAGACAAATATCTATCCTAAAAAGTTTCTAGCCAAATTAAGGGACGGGCTATAGCCTCATTTAGCCCCTTGCAAGGCCCGTCCCTGAAGGGCGCGGACATGGTCGGGCTGGGAGAGTCTGTCCAGGGGCTGGCTACCATATACGTGCATGCCACTATCAAAGAAAGAAACAAATCGTGCAGGAAAAATAAAGAGATTTATACAGCTGGTTAAGTTAAATATTTGAAAGCACCTAATCATTATATTATATATACGATGGAAGATCGTAATCTTTGATCCATGGCTGGCAAAAAAAAAAAATCGTGCTTCTCAACAATACTGGTTTTATAGTTAATTTATTGGCATTATTTATGTACTCAGGCATCTAATATTAGTTTTTGCTAATATTTTTGCAGTAGATACAGCTCGACATGTTAAATTTTGGATACATCAAATCTTATTTTTTATTGAAAGCATCTGATGAGCATTTAATTATGATAATGATATCATGCAGATCTCTTCGAAGAATTCATGTTATAATGATCGTTTCGTCCACTTTAGTACATACATTAGTTAATGTCTTTAACCTCATCGTGCAAACATGACTCTTGCGGCTCATCACGCTCTAAACAAGTACATTTCTATGTGGAGAGGTTAACTGTATGTGAAGAAGAAACGTTATTGTATCGCAACTTACATACAAGGATATCGATCGGAAGAAACTAAAAGTATTGTAACTACTTCCTCCGTCCAAGCTATAAAAGTGGAGTTTCTATTTTAGCTTGTGAAATTAGACAGGAAGGTTCTCATTCCATGTCGGACATATAATTTTTGCAATGATCAGTAAAAACAAAATTAAATATTCCTGGACTTAGTCCCATATTGCTTAGATGGGGCTTAAGAGCAGTTCCTATGAAATTAATAAATTAAGGAGTTGTTCATTTTGCTCCCACTATGGACTCAACAAACATGAAAAATGGATGGACAAACCGTTGAGTGAGATGGAAGAACAAGCGCGCGCTTGATATAGAAATGGGCGTTGAAAGCAAAAACGCGGGCGTTAGATGCTTGACCGTCCCTCACAATTTCTCTCTCGAAATCTGGTTATTATATTCAGTATTTGTTATTATTTATTTTATTAGTTAAATAATCAGCGGGATCCAACTCTTATTAGTTTAAATTTATAAAATCACTAGTGGGATCCTCAAATACCAGATTTGTTCATTTTGCCTTGGTTTCCCATAGTGCAAAAAAAATTTGGCTCATCCACATGGCTCAATAAAAAAAACATTTGTTCATTGCCATAGGAATTTCCCTAATTGGGTCGTTTATAAATATGTAGATTCCCTCAACTTGTAGGATGGATGAGTCAGGTTCTACCCATTATTGGCTTATAAAGAGTTAGGTTCGGTGCCCCAACCACCACCTGTGCCCCCTCCACAGAAGGGGTGACCTATAGGATGGACACCTATGTATTAATTATAAACAAGCTTAAGTTAAGGTGTATTAATTTTAATTAAGGTACACCTATGTATGGGCATAGTTGCTTGGACGAGTTAGGATCGATACTCCTCTATATGATTTAATAATAGTGAAGCTGGAGTAGTATAGTCGAAAAAATGTTTAGCGTTGTTCAAAAACTTTACTTCTCTTGATTTTTAATAATACTGGAGCTGGAGCGAAAAAAATGTTTAGCGTTGTTTAGCGAAAAAACCTGACGGTCTAGAGCTTCCTAGTAACTGGCGTGTTTTCTATCATATTCCTAATGTTTTGGTTTCTTCTTTTAAAATTTTAGAAAATATGCTTTTATAATGGAGTCATCTCTTTGTGTTTCATTTAAGGTTTTTTTTTTCCGTCTTTTCAATACGAGAAAATCTTTTTTTTTTTTTTTTTTTTGATCGGTCAAAAGGAAAATATTCATTGAAAAATAGGTACTTAAGGGGGTACCTCAACCCAATATATACAACCAACACAAAAAAAAGGATACCGAGTTTGGAATCGATCACCCAAAGAAAAGAACAAAGAACAAATAGCCAAGTAAGATTAAGAAAAAACAAACAATCACTAAACGTCACATCCACCTCAAAGCGGACGAAAGATATACAAGTCCTATAAAACTATTTCCATGTTAGCCGTCAAACCCAACATTCTAATGTTTGACTTCGCGCAAAAATAAGCTTGAATATTAATATCTCAAAATAGACTTTCCAAATTTCTCTTTTTGTGATTAAATATTCTAGAGTTCATTTCTTTCCAAATGTACCACCATATTGCAGCAACCGGTAAGTTGTTCCACATACGGTCAAGTCTTTCACCACCCCAATCATAACTGTTAGAGCACTGCTCGGTCGAACTCGCATGCGTTGCTATCTCAAGCATGTTTGTCAATATTAGTGATCAAAACTATATGTCTTGATTTCTAGTTTACTTAATTATGACTAAGTCTTCGTCTATGATAGTTAAGTGTAGTTGAGCTCAAGACTCCATGGCGATCATCTTACGAAGACGATGAAATACTCGAGGAATAAATGGAACTTCATCCGACAAAAAGGTATGTGGAGACTTGAACTTATCTATCACTCAAAAGTTTACTCTATCTCCTACTCTTGAGACAATAGTCGTATAAGTATGATAGTTTTCATACATACACATTTGCTATTTCGAGCCGAGTTTACTCGTCTATTTTTTTCTCGAAATATGTGTTGGTGAGTTTTCACTTTAACCATTTTCATCTTTACCCGTGTCGACGAAAGTCATGATGAAGTTTCCTCCGAAGGGTTTGCTGTTTAAAATGCTAAGTCATATGAGCTCCCACGTCGCACGGTAAGTGTGACAGCCCCTTCAAATTAAATTAGATAAAAGCTTTTGGCATTAGTAAACCTGGTGAGGATACTTGGCGAGATTCTATTGGTCAAAACATAAAAACTTGGATTACACTTTGTTTACACCCTGTATTTAGATGACCGTTTATAACACCGTTAGCAAAAACGTGGGTATACAACACTTATGTGTGGATTTTCACCTAATTAATTATTCACACTTGGTTTACACCAAATATTTAACTTGACGTTACTAACGCCGGTTAAGTATACAAAACGTCCGCCAAAATTTAACCCCTCACTGAGATACCATTTAGGTCGAGAGAAAGTAAATAAATCCCAGTTTGTTTTCTTTCCTGTTCTTCCCCAATTTCATCCCGCTGCTTGATAGACACATTTTTGTGTCCGAATTGTCCTCGGTGTCTCTATTGTTAGTGCTTGATTTTGTACTTATTATGGTGTTTTTATGTTTGTGTATGTGTTTTTGGAGAAATACACTTGTGTCGAAAAAGTTGCTCGAAAAGTGCTATTTGGACCCCCGGAGAAAAGTACTAAAGGCACCCTTATTTCAGATAAGGGCACCAACTTGTTAAAGGCACCAAACAAATGGATAGAGGCATCCCCTTCTTCATTTTGAAATATATTCACATAATTTATGGGAGATTTTAAAGATTTAAGTCAAATATATCTTCTTGCCTATTATACAGGAAGTTTCCATATCTTGAAGTTAAAAGAGATAATATATTTATGAGTTGGTTTTTATTGAAAAGGAGAAAGAAAATCTGGGGTTTTATTTAAAAATAAATAAGTTGCTAATAGGACCAACCATGGGGTTTTTTTTAGAGGGGAGTTTTGGTAGAGCAAAGTTGTTGATTTTGTTATTTTTCTTCATTTCCACCATTGTAAACAATTTTCCAGCAATAAAATAATCTTTTGAGATTGTTTACAACATGAGAAGCTAAACCCGACACTGGGTCGACGGAGGAAGCCGAACTTCATACATGGGTGAATTTATTTTATTTTCTGTATGACTTTTGCACTAATTAAAATAGAATTATGGTTTGAATTAATTAGTTATTATTTTATTTGATGGGTCATGCTTGCTTAGATGTTTGATGTCCCATGCTTACGATTTATAACTAATATTTTGAGAATCTACCTTGGCAAAAATAAGAGTCGGTGTTGTTTTATTTATTGAGCGATAATTGTTAAGAATAAATAATTAAGCCTTATGATATGAATTCGGTGGAATCCTAGACCCACTGACTCTCGCTTTTGTTTACTATTTTCGTTAAATCTTTAAATTTAATCTTCACAAGTCTTAGAGTTCGAATCCTTATTACTACAACAATTAAAAATCACATCACTGCTGCAGATAAAAGATTTTGATAAAGAACTTGGAATCGCTGATGAACAGAAGGAGGTGTTGGGTTTGCTTTTAATAGGAAGATGAGCAAGAAAGAAGCTCAGTTGATGTTCTTGGAACCTAGAGATTAAGAGGGGATGGAGTTTCAAATGGATTCATTCAGTAATTTTTCCATATTTTAAGGTTCCGTTAATGGCGGTAGTGAAGGTTTCATGTAGGGTGTTTTGGTATGCTTTTGATTGTTTATTCAATTAAGCTTCAATTATGGGTTTTTAAGTTTGATTTTTAGGGTTTAAAGCTCAGCACCAATTTGGTTCAATTAAATGGATTTTGGCTAAGAAATGGGAAAACGAAGTAAAATCTGTGGAACTTATACATTGTTGTTTATAATAGGCCACTAGGGTTATATATATAGAAGTACATTCTGTTCTTTTGATTAATACATGATAGATACACAAAGATGTAAAATTGATCATACTTTTTTAACAATTCAGGTACAGTTCAATACAAATATATGAGAGGAAATCAATTGTTGCCAACAAGGTATGTTTTCCAACAGTTGAAGACCATGTTCTTTGCCATGATTTGTATGGGTTGTATGTAAAGAAAGTAGGATGGGTTTGAATGATTTGCAGGGAAGGAGATTTGAAATGCCTTGGATATCAACAAAAATATTGCATCTACAAGACGTGAGAATACACGCAAGGTGTTTGAGAAAGAGCCTAAGTGAATGGATCAGTACCGGTTTGTGGTTCAAAAATATGCAGTTCTGTCATGGGTTTCTGGGATATTATTGAATTGGATTTTGCGTTAGAGACGTGGAGAAGCCGATGAATGGTTGCCGCTGGTGATGGTTATCTGTGAGAAACTCTTGGAATTGATTGGGAGTTATGAGAAGAGTTTATTGCTCTTGGTAATGAATAAAGGTCTGGGAGCAGAGGGTTTGGCTCGAAATCATTCATAGTCTTGTCTGTAGGTATGTTTGATCTTTTTGGATAAATCACAGGTATGTTTGATCCTTTTGGGGTTCTTAATTATAGTTATGATGTTCATATTTGATCTTTTTGGATTAATCACAGGAGACCGACTAATTTATTTGTTTTATTTATAGGTGCGGAACCAAATCTCAACTATCTGCAGCTCTTGGTGTTGCATTGGAGGGTATTTTCAATATGTGGTTTGTTGCTTAATCGTTTTAATTTTCTTTTTTAATTCAGGGATTAAATTTTTTTTTTCTGGTGGATATATTTTTTGCTCCTTTGGGGTTAGTCATAGAGGTGTAAATTTGGCTATGTCAGCACGAGCACAAATTTCAAAGACAAAGACGCTAAAATTTGAGCACACTTTGACCAAAGACGTGATTCTAGCTTCAAAGACGCAAGACAAAGACGTTTGTTAAATGGGACGTGCTGGGTTTGACTAATTGGCATGATAGCACAAAGACAAAGACGCTGGCACGGATAAGCACGTGGCCCAAAGACAAAGACGTTAAGAGAGCACGTCATAACATGTACAAATACACCATATAACAAGGCATAATACATCACATTTTTTTGTATATTTCATAAAAGAGTCAGTATTCTAGCTAGTTTTTAACATTTTATGTTAGCTTATTTTTAACAACACATATAATACCTTAATATTTAGAAAATATATTTCAATATCATTGTTATAATGTCGTCACCTATATTTAACTAGAACATTAATTTACATGACAATAATCCAATTTTATATTTGATGGGTTATTTTTTTTTATTGAATAAACTTGTTAATTTTACTTGAAATAATTTCAAATGATATGTTGTCTAATTAAATTCTTGTGATAATGACCGACTTAATGTATACATTAAGTGATTTCAAATTTTTTATAACACGTGTGCCAGCACGGCACAGCACGGCACGTTTATTCGTGTGTTGTGCCCGTGGGATGTGATGTGCCTAGCTTTTGACTAGTAAAGCACAACAAGGCACAACACGTTTAAATCGTTGGCACAACACAGCATGGCACATGGCACGTGAAGCACGCGATTTCGTGTGCCGGGCTGTGCCGGGCCGGCACGTTTTACACCTCTAGTTAGTCAGTTCACTTATTTATTTCTTGGATTTTTTTTGCTTTTGGGTGTGGACGGTAGTTGATTCTCTGTCTCTTTTGTAGTATGGTGGGGGCAATGTGTTGTTCCAAAAAAAAAAAAATGGTGTGTGCTATTGGTTTTCAAAAATTACATGTGCATCTGTTGTTTGTTTCATTTTCATTCTCAATTGGGGTGTTGTACTTATGCCAAAACCAATCAGGGCCTTATTTATATAATCTTATCCATGAGTTTGTTTGGGTTGTTATGGGTATTGCCTCCTATACTATCTCATTATCCTCTTATTACAAGTGAGTAGAAAGGATGATATGTGGGATCTTCTGTTGAAGATAGAGTTATGCACTTTATTCTATAATTATCTCATCATTTTTGATTAAAAGTTATGTTTCTCAGTTTGTAAAAATTTAATATAGCATGTACAAAATCAACATTTTAGGCGTAGTCAACGATTTGGTTACTTGAATTCCTTTGGCTAATTTCCAATGTCCTTTTGGATCTCAAGTCATTTTATTTGGTATAGTTTGCTAAAATATTTGTGATTTTTAGAGTAATGTAGATTGAAATATGAATACCCGGTCAAAACAAAATTAATAGTACATAAAATCTTGACATTTTATTGTAAGTTGATTCTACAATGATGTACTGAATGTTTCAGGATTCATTTGCGACAAAAGTAGGTGGAGAAAAATATCAACATCAGTTGAAGTCATTGGCTTGACATTTTAATACAACAATGAGTTCTTCTTCTTCCTCCCTTGAATCCCTACCACTGTAATAAGTTTGTAGAAACAGAGGTATCAAGCATATTTTTTATTTCAGTAGTTTTTGTAACGAAGTGTCGATATATGGACAGCCTCATAAATTATATATGGACTGATGCTCATGAATAGTACGTGGGATGAAATAGTGTATTGCTCGACAAAAAAGTAGTGCCTATGAATGATGAATTTGATGTTTAAACAAATTCTTAACTAAAATTTATAATACACTAGGCAAGGTTGTGCTTTACTTTTTCGATTCAGATGATGAATTTGTTTAAGGTATTCTATTTTGTTGTTTAGTGATGGTTTAATTTGTCGTGGTATTTCATAGTTCAGTTTTTCATTGGTATGTTGAAATTATGTATAAAATTTAGGTGTTGTTTTAAATCATTTCAATCATATGTTTCCATTGATATTTGGTTTCCTTACCTTCATGGATTGGTAGTTTTTTGAATTTTTCACTTCATCATGCAGGCATGGGTTACACGTATCTGGAGGGGAGCAAAAGCTGATGGTGTAGAAACATATATTGCAGAAGAAAGAATTCCATCTTGCATATAAGTTAAATGTATGCCACCAATTAAAATTTTATTCTTCTTTATGTAAGCTTTTGATTGATTATACAAAAACTCATATCACATTCATGACAAAAAGTTGTTATTTGAAACTCATATCAATACTATTGTAAACTCATATCACTACTAGGAATGATGAATTTGACCAATTTTATAAAACTCTATTAGGCTCTTGTTGTTTTCAAATGTATGACTAAAATTTAACCAACATATGGAAGTCTTGCTTGTATAATTCATTTATTTTTCTCTCCTTGTTTTTTCTTTTCTTTTTGTTAACAATAACGGCATTACAACGAGAAGTGTTCTATGCATATGTTCATAATTTCATTATCTTATGTTCATAATTTCTTATATAGAGAATAGCATTAAAATTTTCGGGCAGCCTTCGGCCGCGATTTTATATGATAGTAATATCTTTTAGTATATGTACATACACTTTCTTGGTTCCTGGAAAAGTGTGACTATCATTTTTTTTTATTTGGCCTATTTTTAAGTTAAAATGAAAAAGTATAAGTATCTCTTTCCAAAAACGGAGGTAGTACAACCCAAGTTAAAATCGTACTTAGCTGAACCTTAATAACAACAAATGGAAAACAATGTGCCGGGCTGATCTCATTGTAAATAATTTTGCGGCATTAATATTATTGCAATTCATGTGTGTGGAAAAATATATATTAGCCCCCGGGCGAAGAACTCCATAAACAGACATCTAAGATAACAACTTGTACCAACTCATCTGTCGATTTGATCCTTCCTCCATGCACCCCTGCTGTTACATTACATGGAGGAATCTTCCAAGTGTTTCACTGTGCATGTACTTGGGACTCTTATCAAGGATGTCAATACTTCTCATGTTGGGTACATTAAGTATTGAATTAGTAGAAGAATATGTAATCTTCTTACTATATGAACAATTATAATTGGGTGATGCCACTATAGTTTATGTCGTGGATGCTGAGTTGGAGAATGGAAAGAATTTCAGCAAGAGTCAAGATGGTGTGGCATCTAATGCCTTTCGCAATAGGTTGGGAGGTGTGGAATGAACGCAACAAGAGAGTGCACGGAGGAAGAGCCAAGACAGTGTTTGAACTGGAGATAGCCATTAAACAATGGATTTACCTGTGGAGTTCTTCTACGTAAATCCTTAAGAATTTTTCTACAAACCAGATACTAACTCATTGGGAGGATATCATGAACTTGTAGTTCATTTCTCTTCTCTTTATAGGTAGGATAAAACTGTAAATACCCTTGTAGATGTAGAAAATCCTACCTCTACATCCAAAGATAACTAAACACATACACAAAGAAACAAGATGAACAAGAGAAGCAATAGAACACGAGATGTACGTGGTTCGGCATGATTACCTACGTCCACGGGGGTATAAAGAAGATCTTATTACTCGAATCAAGGTTACAAGACGGATTTCTCTCTCTCAATGCCTTTGGTACGCTCTCTTTCCTCACTCCTTGCTTGAGTTCTACCTCTCTACATGGTCTCTATTTATAGTTACAAGTGATAATACATCCAGTGCTACGATGTTAGGCCCGGTGTAGCGTCCTCGATGTTCCTCTCGGGGAGTCAGTCGATGCCTTAGCCGACCGTCCTTATTTGTTCGGGTCGGTGTGTCAAGCCGAGTGATGTCTGCTCCTGCTATCCCGCCACTCGATGTCGCCCGTTCGATGGAGGCGATCGATGTCGCCCTTGGGATCCTTGGCCGAGTCTTTCCTGACCGAGTCCTCCTTATCTCTTCACCAACTTTGTGCCGCATTTATGGCTCCAGGTGCCCGATGTCCATCGCGTCACAGCTTTTCCCCCTTTTTCGTCGACTTTTGGCTCCTCTTTTCTTACGCCTGAGTTCGGAGAGGCGATCCGGCACCCTAGGTGCACGCTTGCTCAGTACGCCATGGCTTAGGATCGTTCCACCTGTCCTTGTGGATTATTTACACCTACATTTATGCCCCTTCTTCCACTCGTGTAGTCAACACGTGGGGAAGAATAACCGCCTCGTCTTCCCACGTCCTCGGTCATGCCGGTTTTCACGCATGCTGTTCCCCACTCGCTTCAGTTACTCAACCGGTTCACCTCCTTCGGTTACCATGGGGGGTTTATAAGTTCGACGTCTAAACCTCGTTTCCCCATATTTCCTTTCCTGCAACTCCATTCTCTCTCTATCCTCTCTCGCAACTTCGTTCTCCATCCTCCTCTCTGTCTTTGTCATTGTTCCCTTAGCAGATTTCATCCCCCTCTTTTCCACTATCCGGCGTCTTCTCCGTCTCCGCCGCGCTGCAATCTCCTGGGTCCGGCCACGTTTTGCTTCTCCCGCCGTTTTCCTCCTTAGCTTTCATGTCTTCTTCAACTCCTCACATGACAGAGAGAAGGTGTGTGAGTTATGTGTTTTCCGATGAAGATGGTGTACCGCTTGATTCCTTGTTCGTCAGAGAGAGTCCTTCCAAGTATGATTACCGCGCTCTTGATTCTATCTTTCCCGATAACTCATCTTCGTTTTCTTGTAGGTCCGACAAGAGGGCTCCTAAGGATCCGTCGGATGAGCAAGATCGTTCAGCAGTTGAAGGGCGAGTTCGATCTTCACGGATATGACGTCAGGCTCTTGTCAGGCCAGAAGGGTGTTTTGAGAAAAGATGATGTTCTGAGGTTTCCTCATTCGGCCGAGGCGACCATTGTTACCAGGGGCAGGCTGGAGCTCGGACTGCGTTTCCCACGTACGATCCTAGTCGTCCATTTTGGTACGAGGCTCTCTCCAAGATTCGTCCGTGCCGCGCTTTGGCCAGTGGAATGGCAATACCTTCCGCATCTTGTCCGAGTGGGAGAGGCGCACCGGGCGAGTGTTCTCCTACCGCTTGGTCCACCTACGATCCTTCCCGAGGCGAGTGACTATACTCCCCGCGCCCGCTCGACAATTATCGGGAGCGGGACCACTACTAATGGCGATCTCGGCTGGGTTTTTGCTAGTCCTCATCGCCATAAAACTCTTCCCGACGGTGTTGGGAGGCTTCTTTTAGATGAGGATCTCGAGGGGAAGAGCTCCAACAAGCATGCCCGTCATACTAATGACTCGGCTTGGGATCGGGTTCCACCGGTTATTTCAGGTCCTCTCTTGAGCGACAAATTCTCCTCCGGCCGAGTTTTATCCTTTCTGGGTAATCAATGTCGATCGGGTAAGTATACTTTTCTGTTTTTCTGGGGTTTGGTTGATCGGCTGGCGATTTGTGGGGTGATATTTTGTCTTGGTGTTTTCTGGACCAAGTCCCGTGGTACTCTTCCGAGGTTTTCGTTCATCGGAAGAGAGATAGGATTGGCAGAGCCGCGGAGGAGACAGGGGAAGGTAACAAATATATTCATCATTTTTTATTCGACATACATGTACGTGCCCTATTTGTTGCCTTGCATGGTTCGACGTCGTCTCATGCGCGAAGGCGAGGGTTGACAAGACTCTGGCTTGTTTCGGCAAAGGATGGTGAGGATCCCGATGACCGTCTACCCTTGTCACTTTCCCGAGGAAGTCACCTCGAAGCCTTTTGATGTTTCATCTACCCTTGTAGGTGATAAGTCCAAGGGGACGGGTAAGGAACCCAAGGAGGGTGTGTCTGCCCCGGAAAAGATTGTGGCCCGGGAAGTAGTTGCCGAGGGGTTGTTCTTGCCGATGGCGTTGTATATGTTGTCTACGAGGGTGATGATGATGAGGAGCTTTTCGGCGATGAGGATGAAACCCTCGGCAATGAGGAGAAGTCGGGACGGGTGGAGAAATCGGGTGGTGGTGGGAACCTTGTGGGGGCCGTGATGTGGAGGGTGTCATCAATCAAGGATCAACCGAAGACTATTCCTTCCGTGGTCCCGACTTCAGCAGCGATACCTCTTTCACCATCTCGGGCCCTATGTGCAACTCGCTTGGTGCACTTATTTCTCCCGATTTTGCCTCTTTGTCTGATGAGGAAAAGATCAATGCTGTCTCGTTGTATGAGGCCGGTCTGGAGGGTACTTGTGATCTCGGCGGGTGAGTAGAGTTGTTTGAGTGTTGCTTCTTATGTTTTTGTTAAGTGCCGACCGCGTCCCGGTGTTGTTCGTTAGGAGACCAACCGCTCGCTGTTGAATGCCGCCATCCGGCGCCGAGAGGCCGCCGAGAGGGAGAGTCTTCGTCTCTTGTTGCAAAGCAAGAACGGGAGCGAACCGGAGGTTGGAGAAGGAGGCTGGCCGAGGCCCAAGGTAGTTGCTTTACTCTCACATCGGTTATGATTGATCTTGTAGTGCCAATATCCTAAGCTCGCACTCCCGCCTAGCCGAATCTTCTAGTGCGGAGGCCGATGCCGCCATGAGGTGCCGTTTGTTGAAAAGGGAAGTTAACATAGAACGGGACCACGTCTCGAACTTACGAGAGAATAGTGAATAAGGATGCTAAGATTGATCGCTTAGAAACCGATATCGAAGATCTTCGGTCAAACTCCATCGTTATGAGACTTTTGAGTATATCCCCGAGGAAATCGATAATCGAGGGCAGACCTAGCTCATTTCCAAGGTATAGCGGGTGATAAACGCTACTTGCCGACAACTTAGAAGTTCAATGTGGTCGGCTAAGACTTCAGGTCCGAGATCTGCATGCAGATCGCCTTCGGATCTTGGGGGAGAGGGACGCTACTGAGAAGCGTAACCGAGAGGCCCTTGAGAAGCTCAAGGAGTTTGGAAAAGTTTCTGAGGAGTTGGATTGGGTGCGTGCCCAATTGTCGGGTTTGCAGGCCGCCCACTCTCGACAGAGGGAGGAATGGAGTGATCACAAGAAGTATTGCCCCACTAACGAGTTTAACTAACAGCGATATCTTGAACTTTCTTCGAAGATGTCTTCTCTCGAGTGTAGCCTATCAGAGTCCGAGGAGTCTATTAGAATAATTGCCCCTTTGTTAGAAGGTGGTGTGCCTTGTGTTGTGCTTTCGCGTTGCTTTCTTCATGTTGCTATTGTGTGACCGACCGGGTTCTTGTTACCTTTGCAGCCGAGAAGAAGACGGCATCGTTGGAGGAGGAAAACATCCGTCTCGAAGGGAGGGAGGCTCAATTTCTCGACAGGTGGCACTTTGCCAGGTGGCGTCGGCGCGGCTAGCAGAGGACCTTGCTGCCGAGAAGACGAAGTTCAATGACGAGCTTGTCTCGAAGGTTAGGGCCGGTGTGAAAGCAGTGCTTGATAAGAAACGAGCCGATGTTGCCGCCAAGAAGACTTAAGGTCCTATTTCCTCCAAAGAGTGATTATGTTTTTTGTAGAGCTGCGTCGCTATCTTGCCCTTTTCCTCGGGTTGTAATTCGTTTGAACACCTTTTTAATTTCTTGCATAACTTGCTATGGGGTCTTTGCGTGTTAGGTTTGTTTGCTTTTCTTCTTTGTTGATGCTTCGATACTACCGACGTTATTATCCTTAATTATCCGAGTTGCCCATATGTGGCTTCTGTCGTGATCTCGTTATGCATGCCTGTATGAACAGATAAGTTAGTCACAAATGCCATTTTCATCGAACGCACTCAAGCAAGGAGGGTCATCGGCCCAATGCCATGTCCCGATCGAGGCATCTCATCACCGTCTTTTGAGATCCGGTGGAAGGGGAGTTGGTCTTGCCTAATTTCTATGGGATCGACATCCCAAGAAGTTATCGATTAATCTTCTTGGGCAAGTGATTCGCCACTTGCGAGGAGAGCAATGTTGACTGCTCGACCGTCGAGTACTCGTGCCTCGACAATCCAGCCACCGGTTTCCAACCACCAGGGCCCCGAACTACCTCGGCACTTGCACAATGCCATCGCCCCGAGTTCGAATAGTCCGTGTTAGTGTAAGTCGCCCTTGGCACTTGCACAATGCCATCGCCCGGGTTCGAAACGACCATTCAGACGCACTTGTCATATTTCCAACCCCACGCGGCCTTTCACGGAAATAGATGACAAGATATCTTACCTGAGTTCATGGATGGTAGAGCTTTAGTCGTGTTGCGTTCCATGGCCGTGGCTCGGGTTTCCCGTCCGGTTTCAGTATCTTGTATGCCCCTTCGCCGACCTTCTCAACTATTGTGTAAGGTCCTCCCCATATTGGTGCGAGTTTGCCGCCTTTCTTGTCACGTTCATAGCTAGGTAAGTGTTTTAGTACCAGCTGCCCTGGTAGGAACTCTCTTGGTCGGACCCGTTTGTTATATTCTCGTTGGATTCTCCGCTGGTAATTTTCCATCTTTGCGAGGCCATCTCCTCGTTTCTTCTAGATCGTCCAAGCTTAGCCAAGATAAGATCCGCCGAGATGTTTCGCCTCCATGCTTCGGTCCTTGTGGTCGGTATCATCGCCTCCGTTGGCGGTGATGGCTTCAGTCCCATATGTTAACATGAAGGGCAACAATCCGGTTGCCTCCCCTGCGAGTTGTCCTATACGCCCACAAGACGTTGTAAAGCTCTTCACACCATTCCCCATATTCCCGTCGAGTTTCTTCTTCATGTTATCGGCGATGGTCTTGTTTGTGATCTCGGCTTTGTCCGTTGCTTTTGGGGTATAGTGGTGTGGACTTTCTTTTCGGATGTTGTAAGTGTTAAATAGCAGGTGTCTATGTTTTGCCTGCAGTTGTTTGCCGTTGTCGAGACGATTGCCGCCGGAACCCGAGCGGCATATGATGTGTTCCTGGATGAACCGGAAAACATCCTTATCTCGTATGTGCCTCGGCCGGGGCGCCTCAACCCACTTGGTGAAATAGTGGGTGGCTACAATTAAGTACTTCCTTTGTCCCGGCCCGACGTGTAGAGGTCCTACGATGTCGATTCCCCATTTAGCAAAGGGCCAAGGACCGATGACGGAGTTCAATGTCACAGCCGGTGCGTGTATCTTCTTCCCGATTTCGCACTCGTCGCAAACTGTGGCCATATGTTTTGCGTCCTCATTCATGTATGGCCGAAGTATCCCATGGTTTTTGCTCGTGCCGCAGCTACGCCCCGAGCTATGGTTTCCGCTGCCCCATAGTGCGGCTCGTTAAGAATTGTATGCCCCTCTTCTTTACTTAGGCACCTCAACAAGGGTCCTGTGTACGATTTCTGTAGAGAATTCCGTCTCGAACCTCGTACGCTGGGCTGCTTTGCTTTTGATCTTGTTGACCTCGTGTCGCCCTTTAGGCAATTTTCCTGCTTCGAGATATTCATGAATCGGCTTCCTCCAATCGCCTACTCGACATCGGTCGGTAGAAGCGAGTACTTGCAATATGTGCGTCGACGTTCTCGATCTCTGTGCGATGGCATTAAGACCCTCATAACTCGATGCCTTCAATGCTTGAGTCTCACAACATGGAAGCAACGTAAGCTGCAGGGCATCCGAATGCCGATTGTCTTTTCTCAGATGTGCCGGAATTTAATGCTCGGTATTTGCCCGATGTAGAATTGGGCGAGTTCCCGTATTTCCGTAACAAGGGGTCATGTATGGCGTATCGCCTCGTTGATCCGTTTCGGACAACTAGCCGAGAGTCGCTCGTGAGTCGTACCTCCGGATGCCCATCTCCACTATCGACGTAAGGCATGTATTACCGTCGTGATTCTCGTGACATTGTTGGTTGCCTTAAACTCAAGCCTAAAGGAGTGGACCATTTTCTTGCCCTTTGGTGTCGTGAAGACCAGCCCTAAACCCGACCCGTCCTTATTGGATGACCCATCGACGAAAACCTCCCATCGTGTCGGGCTTCATGTCTCAAGTAAGTCGGGTGAATCGTCTCGGTCTTCTTCCATTCCGGGGATGTCTTCTACTTCGTCCTCATCACTGAGGGGGAAGTCTGCCAAGAAATCGGCAACTGCCTGTGCTTTCACTGCTGTCCTCATCTCGTAAAAGACATCGAACTGCTTTATTTGCGCGCTCCACTTAGAGATCCGTCCTGACCTAGCTGCGTTATCGAGTACTGACTCTATGGAGGACTTGGTAAGCACCCGAATCTTGTGGGCTTGGAAATACGTCCGAAGCTTTTGTGTTGCAAATACTAACGCTAGTATGAGTGCTCGATCTCGGTGTAGTTCTTTTCTCGCTCGGGTTCATGGTCTTGCTTATGAAATATACCGGCTTTTCTTCGCTCCTCGTTCTTGACCAACACGGCGCCGATGGCATGATTTGGTTGCCCGAGATACTGACGTTAATATGTCCTCTGCTCGGGCCTTTGTAACACCGGAGGCTCGCGGTGTTGCTTGATTCTCTCGGAATGCTTCCTCACACTCCTCGGTCCATCCGAACTTCTCTCCCTTCCTTAACGTCCCGAAGAAATTCTTGCACTTGTCCGACGATCGAGATATGAATCGTCTAGAGCCGCCAAGTTTCCGTTCGGTAGTTGCACGTCCTTAATCACATACGGGCGAAGGCATTTCATTCTTCGCTTTGATTTTATCCGGGTCCGCTTCGATCCCCTTATCCGTGATTATGTATCCTAGAACTTGCTCGAGGTGACCCGAAGGTGCACTTGGACGGATTTGCCCTCATCTTGTACCTCCTCATGGTCCGGAAGATGTCTCCCGAGGTCGTCGATGTGTGTATCGGCTACCTTACTCTTGACTAGCATATCGTCCACGTATACTTCGATGGTGTCGTGTATTTTGTCTTCAAACATGTCCTCCACTAGCCTCGATATGTGGCGCCCGCATTATTTCTCACTCCCGAATGGCATTATGGTGTAGCAACACAGTCCTCTTAGCGTGAAAAAGGATGTATGCTCCTGGTCTTCGGGGGCCATGGGGATTTGGTTGTATCCCGAGTACCCGTCCATGAGTGTTATCGCCTTGTACCCGACAATGGATTCCACCACATTGGTCGATCTTTGGGGAGAGGGAAGTCTGTCCTTTGGGCATGCCTTATTCGGAGTCGCCAGTAATCGACGCAAATTCGGACGCCCCCATTCTTCTTGGGGACTATCACCATATTAGATATCCATTGCGGATATTGGGCCTTTCGGATGATTCTGTTGCACAGTTTCTTCAACTCGCCTCTACCGCTGGTTGTAGCTCGGTGCAATTCTTCTCATTTTCTCGTCCGATTGGTCCGAACTTGGGGTCTATCCTCGATGGTGCGAGCAAACTTCCGGATCGATGCCTTCCATGTCGTGCATCTCGCAGCAAATACATCCATGTGTTCCTTTAGGAGGGCTATCAGCTGCCGGGATTGCTCATTCGTTAAGCGTGACCCTATTCTCACTAATCTCGGCTCCTCCTCGGTGCCCAAATTAACTTGCCGAGTTGGTTCTAGGGCCGAAAAAGTTTGCTTAGGCTCGCCGACGGTTGCTTCGGCCTCGTGATTGCTATAAGACTTCGTGTCGCCTCGCTTCAGTAGGTGGCGATGGCTTGTGACATCATCTTTCCACCTCTCCGCTTCCATTTCCTTAGACTTCTTCTTTTCTTGGCGTTTCCTCGACCGTCTTTCCTCGTTCGTTGGATGTCTATCGCACACATTGTCTTGCCGCTTGGGGGTCGCCTAGTACTTCTACTACTCCACGATAAGAAGGAAGCGCAGCTTCGATGGTAGGCCGAGGCGACTCCCTTGATCCCCGCGACCCAAGGTCGTCCTAGGATCGCTCGTAGGGTGAAGCGACATCGACTACGCAAAAGGTGGTCAAGGTGTCAAGGAACCCTTCCCCATCCGAGACTCGAGAGTGACCTCTCCCTTTGGCACCGTCACCGCATCAGTTGAAGTCAGAATTCGATAAGTCGATGGGATCAGGATGTCATCGGACAACTCCATCCTCTTGAAAGTGTCATAGAACAATACCTCGACCGAACTACCTGTCCACAATATTCTCGGACGCCCCATTCCTCAATCATCGTGGTTATTACTAAGGGATCTCCATGTGCTTGTCCGTTCAAGGGGACATCTTTCGCCGAAAACGTAATCGGTTGCATCATCCACGGCTCCATAGGGAGGGTCTTGGCCACGCTAAAGATTTCTCTCGCCCGATCCGTCCCTCTTGTGTATTCTCGAGGTGATACCGGTCCCTAGATCGTATCCTTGTGTCAGGCTGAGTGTGATATGGTGTTACAAGTGAACCGAGCGCCGCGATTGATTCTTATTTGATGTACTGGGACCTCGGGCTTGGGCCGGTGTCGATGGTGTTTTGACGAAATGCCGTAGATACCCGTCGTGGATCAAAGTCGGATTGATATCCTTCACTTCCCGCAATCGTTGGTTGAGTGGCCGCTGAATCGATGATAATGGCGTAACTCCGGTGGTTTTCGTCCCGTCGAATTGGATTCCTCGAGTCTTGGGGTAACGGATATCGTTCCTCTTTTCAACCTCCTTGAACACTTCCTCCAAGGGTGCATTGAGCAGAGTGTGCGATCTCGGCTCATGGCGAGGTTTCTTTCCCCTCTCGACCTGCACCTTCTTGTTCTCACCCCGGGACCGGGCACGGGGCCTTTTCGGATCGTTTCGTGGCTTCTCTGGATAACCTCTTCGTGGTGCTCGCCTCTTGTATTCCCCCGTCTTGCGCTCCTTCCCGGATTTCTTCCAAGGCTATATAGTGCTCTTGCATCTTCCGGATCTCCCTTAGCGTCTTGGGCTTTTTTGTGTACATCGCCACCCGAGATGGGGTCCGACTTTCTTAGCGAGTTCTCGAAGCCGAATATTTGTCGGTCGACCGGTGCCTTCCCTATATCCGTGCATAACTTCCTCCATCTATCCGTTAAGGAGTTGGCAGTTCTCTCAGCCTTCGTGCATGGTGGTAAATAACTTGTCGACTGGGGCCGAGCCATGTCACAGTGCATGTATGTCTCGAGGAAAGTTTCCACTAAAACCGCATAGCTCCCAACGGATTTATCGGTGGTGTAGAACCAACTCTTCGCTTCTCCTTCAAGACTAGCCGGGAAAAACTTGCACATGACCACATCGTAATTCTTCCACTGCAGCAAGGACATGCCGTACATCTTGATGTGTTCTCCCGCATCGCCTGTGCCATCGAACCTAGATGGGAAGATTGGCAGCGTGCACTTTGGTGGAAATGGTGTTCGGTCCAGTTCTCGGTAAACGGTGTCTTCGGGCTTCATTGATTACTTCGCTAACTTATCATCCTCACTATCTCCTGGTTTCTTAACCATCCGCTCAAGCCGTTCAATCTTTTGTATGCGGTGGACGCGTCCGTACTTTCGTTGGTCACTTCCTCATCGGCCGAAGAATCCTCGGATGGGCCCATACCCTTCTCTTGGCCGATTAGGGTGGTACTGCGTCCCTCGGCAGCGAAGGGGTGGGTCATCCCTTGGTGGGGTGTGGTTGCTGGAGGCGCCTCGCTCGATGATCCCCTCGACCCCGTCCTCCCGTTGCGGAGTTGGTGGTTCTCGTACTCTAGTGCCAAGTTTCTCCTCCGCAATTCTCTCATCGATCCTCCTGTCTTCTTTGACTTGCCGCATGGCGAGTAACATCGGGTCGGTGCTCTCGTGACTAGAATGACCGTTCATTTGGTGTCCCGTTGCGCTGGGGGTGCGGTTGGGGGTCCCGAGTGAGAGCGATAGAGGGACGACCGGGGCCGTAGGGCGATCAACCACTACCGGGGAACCGCCCGAAGGCCGGGAATCGGTTAGCCGTCACCGGGGGACGTCTCGATTAGGGTTCCTCCCGCCAAGTGTACTTGCCTAAGTCTTTCACCTCTCGTTCCAAATCTCTTTGGTGTTCCGTAGGTCGTCTCTCTCTTCTTCGTTCTTCGGTATCGTTTGGACTTCCTCCTCCTCCTCCGTGTCCGATGCAGTTCTCCGTCTTCCATGCTGCCCTCGTTCCTCGGTCCCATCTCGACTTGGGTTAATCCTCATCCTTCCGTGGGAGGTCGTCATCTCGGCCCGCATCGACTTCCTCGTCGACCGCTTGTCATGCCTTTGATCGCGCCAAGTCTCGTCAGTCGACGATCTCCACCATCTTTGGGAGTCCGTAAGTCCTTCTTGCCCGATGGATCCCGCCGTGACTCGGTTCCTCGGGATCCCGCCGTCCCGGAGGTACTTGCCATTGCCTTTGCTATCGTCCTCGTTCCTCGGCCGCCTATCCGTTCGTTCCCTACGTCGGCAAAAGGGACAAGACTTACTTGAACCGCTTTCGAAAAAAAGTTAAGGACGGGGTACAGTTCGGTGCGAGTGAAAAAGGCCTCTATAGTACGCTTCCACTGTACTCAGCGCGTTGGTCACAAAGAATCAGGTCGCTTTCGCCACAAAGGACAAATTTCGAGAGCGCCTCGACCCGCCGCTTTCGGTACTTTCCTATGCATTTATTATTGTTTGTCCTAACATTCCTAGCGCCGAAGTCATTAATCATTCGTGCGTTGAATCGGAAGATTTCCTTCATGGCGATGACATGCGGCGACGGCGGCCCTTAACAACCGGCGTGCCGATGGCCGCAAGTTTCTTACATCCGTCATCGATCTTTGTGAGGCCCTTAGCGTAGGATTATGGTGAGACTCGCCATTCATCATAATCCCTCCCGCCGTGGTTTCCAAGGACTAGTTTCAACGATTCGAACTAGCCCCGCTTTCCACCGTCATCGTGCTTTAATTGCCTTGCTAGAAGGCAGGTGTAAAATGTAGATAGTTGCAACAGCATTTCTGCCTAGGTGATAGTCCCAGTAACCTACGCGTTGCGTTTGTTTGAGTTCTTCGCTTAGCATCAACTATCCTTACTAAGCGTCGATAGGAGCTGTCGAATCTCTCTCGCAACGGGGTTTGGAGCCGCAGATCATAATCATCGAGATGGGATTCCCTTCTAGCTTCTACCCACATCGAAAGATGCTATTTAGGGAGCTCACGGGTCATCCGATGACTCTCTGAGGTGTTTCAAACAGACACACAAAGCGACTTAATTTAAGCGGAAAACTCGTTTTGCTTGAAAAATGGAAACTTCTAGTTTAAAACACAAAACGACCTTATATCAGCTCGACACGAAGATAACTAAACGAAGATAACTAGCAAAAATACAAGGCTAACTTTATCAGTCTCGACAAGATGTTGCTACGTAGGTGAAGATACCAAAGCAAGAACACAAAGTTAACCTCTATCAATTCACCAAGACATTACTAAAAGCAAACAGAGATAGCAGATTTAAAGGGTTTTCTCCTTCGGCGCCAACCAAAGACACAAGGTGGCTCGGGAGCTCGGAGTTTTCCTTTCAACAGACATTACCGAAAGAAAACGAGATAGCAGATTTTAAAGGGTTTTCTCCTTCAGCGTCAACCAGCACACAAGGTGGCTTAGGAGCTCGGAGTTTTCCCTTTCAACAGGACATTACTGAAAGAAAACAGAGATAGCAGACGAAAGGGTTTTCTCCTTCAGCGTCAACCAGCACACAAGGTGGCTTAGGAGCTCGGAGTTTTCCCTTTTAGCGTCCGATTTCAAGGTATCCGGAGATGTTATACGTTCCCCTTAGTCGGCGCCAGAATGTAGATGTAGAAAATCCTACCTCTACATCCAAAGATAACTAAACACATACACAAAGAAACAAGATGAACAAGAGAAGCAATAGAACACGAGATGTACGTGGTTCGGCATGATTACCTACGTCCACGGGGTATAAAGAAGATCTTATTACTCGAATCAAGGTTACAAGACGGATTTTCTCTCTCAATGCCTTTGGTACGCTTTCTTTCCTCACTCCTTGCTTGAGTTCTACCTCTCTACATGGTCTCTATTTATAGTTACAAGTGATAATACATCCAAAGTGCTACGATGTTAGGCCCGGTGAAGCGTCCTCGATGTTCCTCTCGGGGAGTCGGTCGATGCCTTAGCCGACCGTCCTTATTTGTTCGGGCCGGTGTGTCAAGCCGAGTGATGTCCGCTCCCGCTATCCCGCCACTCGATGTCGCCCGTTCGATGGAGGCGATCGATGTCGCCCTTGGGATCCTTGGCCGAGTCTTTCCCGACCGAGTCCTCCTTATCTCTTCACCAACTTTGTCGGGCCGCATTTATGGCTCCAGTGCTCCGATGTCCATCGCGTCACAGCTTTTCCCCCTTTTTCGTCGACTTTCGGCTCCTCTTTTCTTACGCCTGTGTTCGGAGAGGCGATCCGCACCCTAGGTGCACGCTTGCTCTCGTACGCCATGGCTTAGGATCGTTCCACCTGTCCTTGTGGATTATTTACACCTACAACCCCAGTAAATACTTTTTCTTTTTCAATATATCATTCCTTATTCAAAAAAAAATATACTAAAAATGACGAAGAAATAAAATGTCGTACGAATTAACAATGATATTCGGTTGGAAATTAGAAAATAGACACACGAAAATGAATCGCTAAAGATCCTTTGAGTATTTTTTTCGGATTTACTATCATCTGCCAGAGCTAGCTTTGTAAATATAGCTCTCTCTACGTCCGGTGGTGAGAATATAGCTCTCTCTACGTCCGGTGGTGAGGATGGTAGTATGGTACATTTTTGTGGCGGCACCTTGTTACTTGGTTCCAATTAACAAATTAAGAAATTTGCATGGAATGATGGCGACCGGAGGCTAAAATCTTATGCGAGTGAGCTTTATGGAACCGGTCGGATAATGTTTTCGGGCAACAAATGGGCCTCTCTTCCGATCTAATGGTCGGTCCCCTAGGACATTTCGAGGTTAAGGTTTTACTTTCCCTTCACGTTCTCCACTACTAGCGTCGAGCGCAAGAATGTCTAACCAACATCTTTCAAGCACCACCACTACTACTGCTTAAGAATTCTCTTTATTTTTCGAAAACTAGCATTAAATGAGTTTGTTTATGAATTAGAAGAGATATGCATTAACGAGAAAAAACATCTGACGTTTTCATTAATTTAACAAAACTTGATTGGAAGCCAAAATAAATATCTTTCAAGCACCACTACTATTAAGTTTAAAAAAGACCAAAACCAATTCCAAGTTAGATGATTCTCACTGTCATTGACACAAAATTGGTTCTATACGCTAAAATTCTTAGCATTAATCCCCGGTTTCTACATTATCCCTCCTACTATAGTGCAATCTGAATGCATCTTGAACGTTGGTTTTTCGTGATCATTGCCATTTAGTTTACTCCAATGTCTCAAATTTTACAGTAGATCTGGTACTTGTAAATGGGGTTGTTATCGTGAGTAAGGTATCTTTAGGTTACCATCCGGAAAAGTACATCAACAAAACCTACATCCAACTCAAGTAGCTTTATATACTAATGAACTAAAGTATGAATGGTAAGACGATCAACAAAAATAGGATGAATCTTGCCTTAAGGCAATTAAGCATGATTTTGTAACATTACTGTTAACAATTTAAAGAAAGCCTATTAGTACAGTACTATACTAGAAAGCCATGCTTATTAATGGGGTATCAATTTATAGGGAAAACTACTAAAATTCATATTGTAAAAGTGCGAGTTGACGAAGAAAAAGGCCAAGGAAACAAAAATAAAGATTTTTTTTTGTTAAGGCGATTCTAGCAAGGAGTAAGCCCATTTTCATGGGCCCATACTCTAGCAAAAGTTCACTCTTTTAGCCTTTTTGTTTTTATTTAGGGGTGAGCATTTTATCCGTAATCCGCGGATTTAACCGGGACCAACCGTATTTGTGCGGATGGATGCCCGGACTGTTCGCTAATGGGTTGGACACATATGAGAGTTTTTAAATCCAACGGATTACGGATTGGACCCGGATGCAACCTTGAAAATCCGTTAGACAATCATACCCGTTAGATTAAGGGCATTTATATAGTTTATAGAAAATATATGGATAGTTTAGGAATTTTTAAGGTGTTTGCTTAGAGTGTTGTCCATGGCACTTCTATATCCATATACATATATAAAATGTGTAGGTTCTATAAGAAATCACCTATATTGGCTTTAATTTTTCATTATAAATTTTAACTAACACAAATCCATTGGATTATCCGCACGCAATCCGTTCATCCGTGCACCCGTTGGATGCAAATCCGTTGGATGTTGGATTAGATGCGGATGCCAAATTTGAAATCCATAGTGTATTGGATTGAATGCGGATGAGGTGAAAACCGGTCCATACCGATCCATGCTCACCCCTATTTTTAACAATATCCGTGGAATCCTCCCAATTTGGCTTTTAGGATTGGAAATTCTTATTTCGTGGCAAAGCAATTACGTCCCTTTTTTCTCATTCTGATTTATTTTCTTAATCTTCCTCACTGGACTTGAAACATTTCAAATAAAGTACTACCTTCGTTTTAAGAAAAAAAAAATCACTTTTTCAATACGGCTTATTTTTATGCTAAAATAAAAAAAGTGGAAGTATTTCTTTTTTTAAAACAGGGGAGTAGTATTCATGGAAATATAGATCTGGTTGCACCCATTCAAGAACCTATACTTTTTGTTACTTGTAATGAGATAAAATACACTATAAACAAAATAAAATATGCTATTAATAACTTTTGGCTTCTTTTTTTTTCATAAAAAGAGGATGCAACTGATTTTGGCAATTGGAAAAACCTTAAAGGGGATTTCAAAATCATTATATAGCCTTCAAATCTATAGTAACTCCACCAGTTCTTGCTTAACAATCATGCCCTTACAAACCTTACAACCATTTCAGAATTACAAAAAGACCAAACTACATCAGGTGGTCAAACTATCCATTTAAGTCTAGTTTGCATCACTGCAAATAGCAGTAATGAGATCTTATTAAAAAGATCCAGCCAAGCTTTTTTAAGAGCAAGAACCACATCAGGTGGCCAAACAAACCAAAAATGACTAGCTTGCATCACTGCACATAGCAGCAATGGGATCAATTTTAGATCCAACCGGGTTTTGCTAACAACAGGTGAATCAAAGTTATAAGAATTAAGATTATCAACGTAACAATAGTCAAAAGTTTCAAAGTAGCAGTAACACGGGTCCTCTTCTGAATCGGTATTAGGAGGTCTGAATCGGGCAGGATCGTGCTGAATCGGCGTTAGAGTCTTGGTAACAATTGTTGGAGCTGATGAAGTTAATGATGATCTTGCTCTAGTCATTGATATTGTTGTTCTAGTTTCTGACACTAAGGTAGTTCTTGTTGGTACAGTAGTAGAAGTTTCTCCACAAATTTAACTCTTCATGATGGAAACAGACAAGCAAAACCCAGTGCAGGATAAACCCTGGACTAAGTGTAATCAAAGTAAGGAAAACCCAAATTTAAACACTGGACTAAGTGCAGGATAAACCCAAATTTAAACTAGAATTAAACCCTGGACTAAGTGTAATCAAAGTAAGGAAAAATAGATCAAACCCTAGAAAATACAAACAGTAGCATAGCATATATTGGAAGAAAAAAAGACTGAGAAGGCATATGTTGAGGTTCTTGATCCAGAATAAAATTTCCAATGTTACAGATGTTTACCTTCTCAAAGCATAATAAATGTTATTCGTATCAATCAAGTTACCTGACAGAGTTCATTTCTCAATTGCAAGGATTGATTGATTCAATTTTCACGAAATTTTTTTACTATTGGAATTTTTACATTTATGTTATAAAAATAAATAAATAAATAAAAGCGCCCAGCTAAGTTAAATTGATGTTTCCCATGTTAGACCCGTCAATACCCAAAATACCCAAAACCTTGCAATCTCTTGAAAATGTCATGAACCATGGCCATTTCTAGTACTAATACATGGATACACATTTATGAATTCTCTCTGTTATTAGAAACTAGCCTCAAATGAGTTTCACCATGCATTAGTGGAGATTTGCAATTTTGCATGTACGATGAGAAAGACATTAGATTCGGCCATTTTTATTGAGTTATGATTATGTTTTACTATCATATTCTTTATACTCGCATAAGCAAACACGAATAATGGGATAAATGGATTGGGAAAAAAGAACACTCATCATGACCAATAGCTATCAACTCGTAGTTTGACCTACAAGCGTTTCACTGTCAAATCTATCTTACATGTTTCTCACAGTGACACCAGATATTTAGAGTGCTAAAAAACCCACATATTTTTTACAACTTCCAAACAAAGTATAAGGTTGTACACTGTCTGCCTGGAAGTTTGATTTCCATTTTTATTCTTACGACAGGTGAAAAGCTGTCAGTGTTTTTATTTCTACACTCAAAATTAATAAACATTTCAATAATTCTTGTGCATCCCATACCTTACTGCAACTTGAACAAAATGTGAAGTGAAGGGGCCCCACCCCCATTGGATTTTATTGTTATTTAGTTTACTCTACACAAAATTGGTCAAAAAGACCAAAATCAACAATTCCTAGGTGAAAAGACACTTAGTTTTTGATCATCATTTAAATACAAAAATTAAAAAGATATAAATGGACAAAAATTTAAAAATAAAGCAGGATGTAACCACTTTCATCCCTGGTCCATTTTCAAATATTTTTTTCTTATTTTTATTTTACACAGGATGCATCCAGTTTCATCCTTGCTACTAATGTCTCCAATTTTGGCAGAAGATTCCCGTAAATGTCATTACTATTGGTGAGTAAATAAGAGTAAAAGTATCTCTTAGGTTTCATATGAACAGGTGAACAGCGAAGTAAACATACACCAATCTCAAGTGGCATTATATACAATGAATTAAACAATCACAATGAAAAACTCTTACACGTTATAATGGTTTAACTTCTCCAAAGGTAAGAGAATCATATGAAAATCAACAACAATAGCATGAATCTTGTCCTAAACAATTAAGCATGATCCTGTAATGTTAAACGATTCAAGAAAAGCTCGTTGCTTCAGAAAACTAGAATTTAATTTGGGAGTCGAAGAAGATTTGCTTTTGTGAGGTTTAATCCCGATGAAGTGTTAAACTATCATGCGCTTAACTGAGTGCATGCATGATGAACCGTGTGAGTGACTAGTTTGGGAAAACAGTCAGCTGGTACTTAAAAATACAGTATAGTACAACTCTGGAAAGTCGCGAGGTGGGAATTTCTTCTTAAATAGACTAGATTGTTGCTATGTGTCCTTGTGAATCTGTTAGAAGCATTTGATGTGGTTGGAGTATTCTAAAAATAAAGGCAATGCTCAACGGTAGAGCACGAGTCATTACTCTACTTTTGTATTTTTGTGGTAGTAATGAGACAAAGAAAATATCTTCGTGTAATTGCTGGGACCTCCTCGTGAAGAATAGAAACGAATATGAGGTTTAGGAACGAAGTGTAGTGCTGCGGAAATGGTTGAGGGGATATTTAGCACACAGAAGTAGAAGAATTTTTGGTTAATAGCACGTTTGAATACACATCCATAAATAATTTTGAAATCTAAAAATAGAAAAGTCAAATTTTTTGTGAAACAACATATTTTTGGTTCTGACTTCTACTTCTGGAGAAATAAAAGTCAGAAGCAGATTTGTATCCAAATGCGCTATTAGCTTAGAGAAGCAAAAGCAAAAACTAACTTGTTCGTTTTAAAAATTGACTTTTTACTTGGAAAGTTATTTTTCTTTTTTCTTTTCCAATTTCCTAAATGGTTGCCAAATACCACGTATTTGGCGCCTAGAAGTGGAAGTATTTCAGAGAAGTACTGCTTAGATGTCACTAACAAAGAAGAAAAATAAAAAATTCTATACATGAGACAAATTTTATGGTCCAAATCTGAAAAAATAAATCTAGGTCGTTGATCATTCGCATCTGCAGCGGCTACTAATCCCCCGAAAATAGACTCATTCCCCTCTTAGCCATTTAGATCATGCCACATGTTATCCTATAATTGTCTCAATCACTGCTGTCCTAATACGAGGGTCGACAAATAAAAACTTACTTCATAAAAATGATTTCTACTTTGAGAAAACCTACTCTGTGGAGATAGAAAAATAATATAGTTTTCATGTTAAATATAGTGGGAATGTTATTATTACCCCTACTATCCATGGGCTTTGCACAAACACCCTCGAGGGGTAAAAAACAAGTCCAAACTAATATATTATTTTGTCAAGTCCCTATTTTAGCCTTTTATTTCTCCTTCTTCCTTTATTCGATCTCAGCATCAGAAGACAAGCACCCAAATCCCCTCCTCGCTTCTAAACCTACCGCCACCACCTCCATCGCTACGATCACTTTCTTCGTAATCCCACCACCACCACAAATGCAACATGTAGTATTGAAATCTTCATCGTCAAGATCCAGGATCAAGAACAAATATATCTAGAAATCGATCGATTATCTTCTTCGCTTTTGGATTTGTATTTTCGTGATACAAATCAAAGTTCAAATTACGTCGACTCCTAAATTGGTGATGGATATTAAAGGTGATGATCTTTCTTTTTCTTGTTTAAGGTTATGCTTTTGGTAGTGGTGGTACTCTAACTTGGTTGTTGTTATTGTTGTTGTTGGTGGTGAGGGTAGGTGAGGGAGATAGTGGAGGTTCTAGTTGTTGAGATAATGGTGGATATTTGGTGTGATTTTGGTGGTTGGGATATGGTGGTGGTGGTGGTTATATCTTTTGGCTGTGAAGGAAGAAGGATACCCAAAAGATGACGGTTTGTTACTACTTTCCCTATTGTTGGCTATGGTGATTTCTATTGATGTAATTTTGTTTAAGAAGTATCATTCGATTTTTTGATTCAAATTCATTTTTTTGTTTTCAATTTTCTAAATTTGAAAATTTAGCAGATTTGTCAATTTACATTTCTGTGAATGTCAAGAATATGGAAGCCAATTTTTTGTTTGTGAATTGTTAGAGATGATTTCCCATATGAATCAATTGGTATTTACAAGCATGTGAGTCATTATTCCCTCAATCTCAATGTTAAAGTTGTATCATTTTAGTGGCTTGGTATGCAAAATGTACAACTGAATCTTTGTGCTAGCATTGGTCAATGCTAAATGCTAACTACGAGCAAATTTAACATTTGGTATTACAAATTAACGTATTCTTCATCGTGCATAAATTTTTTCGGTTACGAAAGTGATTGTATAAATGATTATACAATCAAAGTGATTGTATAAATGATTATACGGCTTGCGTTACTGGTAGTTGTTGTAGTTGACTTTAGTTTTTTTTTTTTTTTTTGTGTTACAGTTATTAGTAAGAAAGGTTTTGTCTCACAATTTTCTCTACTATATAAAGTTATCCTTATATATTGTTTGCAATGACTGCTCGTTAGATTTGGATTGGGTAGTCACTTATGTTTCCCTTAGATGGTGTAATTATGAGTATATTGGATGCAAGACCTGCTGCTAGTGACTTATCGCCTAGTTATCTTTGCTAAAATGTGTATTAAGTCGGTGGTTCTTTTATGATACTTTGTGTATGAGTTTAAAGTTGGTTCTCTTTGTTGTTGCGATTGAAATGAAACTAGCGATTGATGACACATCATATGGAGACTTCAATACCATTGCAATTAAGGTACTCTTCTTAATTCGGTTTATTAATACAAGATGAGGAGTTCATTTTATTATCCGTTAAAAGCAAATTCTTTTGTTTCCATGTCGATCATTTTTTAAAATTTGGCTATGTTTTGTTGTTGCCTTTCGAAATGGGCGACAACGTTTACTTGTTTCGCCATTCTCTTCGAGCTTGGATGAAGGGACGCTAGAAAGACTTTTAGTGATAGTTTATCGGTCCTTGGGATTCATTTTCCATCCCGAAATTTAGTTTAAAGACACCTCAAGACGACCTTTTATTACGATAAGAAGCCATTGTAGAATGTGTGAAGGATTTAGTTTCGATCCTCTCGTGTACATCTTCTTGCTTGTTCTTAATGTTTTCTTTTTCTATCTTTATATTACAATTAACATGTATATGCTGCTGATAAATAAATGATTCAATTAGACATCATCTAGAAAGTGTCATTGATTGTTCTGTGGAACTTTACAGGAGTTCGACCTTAAGAGTATAGATCATTGACAAGAGTTGAAATGTTGTTGTAAAGTAAGCTTGTTTGGAGAATCTTTGTTAGTGGTGTTACCAAGAAAGTGCAGTGGGCTTATGGGTGTTGGTGGTGTTGGAATTGGTGGTTATTTGGTTGACCAATCACAATTGTTCCGTCTTGAAGGTAAAGTAATTGTTACCCTAGACAACCTCATCAAGTTGATTTCAACTTTGAAACAACTTGACCAAGTTGCTTTCACTATTGGGAGACAACTTGTGCTAGTTGCTTCCACTATTGGAGACAACTTGTGCTAGTTGCTTCCGTTTTGGAGACAACTTGTATCTCTTGTTTTCATATTGAGGTTCGGTTTTGTTTTTGATTTGTTTGAGTTTGGTTTTTGATAATGAATCGACATGTACATGACATAGCATATTTGTTTGTGTAAAAACCAAATATAATCAATTTGGATGTGATTTTGTTATGTATATGTTACAGACCATCAACATCTGTGTAGTTTTATACATCAGTAGTTGTAGTATATTTATTTGGATGTGATTTTGTATGTCATTTTTCTTCAACAAACCTGTGGTGCAACGGTAGCACGACTGACTCCAGGTCAGATGATGCGTGTTCGACTCACGCCGGGTTCATATTTTGTGTATGCTTTTCATAATGTGGAGACAACTTGTCCTAGTTGCTTCCATATGTGGAGACAACTTGAGCTAGTTGCCTCCATTATTAAAGACAACTTCAGCAAGTTGCCTCCATTATTAAAGACAACTTCAAAGAAGTTGCCTCATTTGGAGACAACTTTCAAAGCAAGTTCCTCTAGATGATGGTGGTGGAGTTGGTGGTTGCTGGTGGTGATTGGTGTCGGTGGATGAAAGTGGTGGTGGTTGGCGGCGGTGGTGGGTATCGGTGGTGGTTGTCGGTGGTGTACAGTGGTGCTGGTTGTCGGTGGTGGTAGTTGGCGGTGGTGGTTGGTGGTGGAGGAAAATGGCGGTGCAGGTTAGCGGTGGTGGTGGTTGGTGGTGGACGGTGGTGGTGGTTGGCGGCGGTGGTGGTGGTCGTTGGTGGTGATGGGCGGCGGAGGTGGTGGACAATGGTGCTCGTTTGGCGGCGGTAGTGGTGGACAGTGGTGGCGGTTGGCGGTGGTGGACAGTGGTGGTGGTTGGCGGTGGTGGTGGTGGTGTCCGGTCAGTGGTGGCGGTTGGCAGTGGTGGACAATGGTGGTGGTTGGCGGCGGTGGTGGTTGGTGTTGGCGGTGGTGGACGGTGGTGGTGGTTGGCGGTGGTGGTGGTGGTGGTCGGTGGTGGTCGGTGGCGGTGGTGGACAGTGGTGATGGCGGACAGTATTGGTTTTTTTTTTTTTTTGAATAGTGGTTAGTGGTAATGATTTTGTATATACATTACATAAAAGAGGGTATTTTAGTAATGTATTATGCTTAGGGGTATTTGTAAAGTTCAAAAGGGTATATTTGCTATGGGTCTCATAGTAGGGGTATATAGATAATGTTCCCTTAAATATAAAACTTATGACCTTCGTATCAATTTATTATTATTATTATCTTTTTTTTTTAAGAGCCGTGGGAGGATTTTTATTAGAAAAAGTAAATAAGGCATTTTATTAAAAAAAACTTACAAAGGAGTCATTACACATCATCAGATGTTTCGGTGATAGGGAGCCGAGCTACCAATTGGGCTCCTACACCTTTCTGAATAACGATACCAAGTCTATGAAAAAGAAAATTACAGAATTTAAAGTTTGCATCCTGGCTAAGAAGGCAATTACGTAATCTCTTCATGAAAGTGATAAGTTCATCACCAAGTTCACCCAATGTAGAGAATGCCAAGACGGTAAACCTGTATCCATGCGCCGTACAAATATCCAAGTATTTGTGACGTTTACGAGCGACTGCTGCAGAAATGGTCCGTCCGGGTGTATAGTTGTGAGTGGAGGTAGTTGTGAATGGTGAAACACCTGTGACGTCCATGCACACATCCTTTCCATCCATCCAGTTGTAGACAATAAGATCCGCAGGGCGACAGGAAGCTTGCGTGTGTGATACAAGGCCTAGCGATACCTCCTTTCTTGCGGCAACCCCTGCTTTATAGCATATATCTGCAAAGAGATCCTTCACCATGTCATGCCTGAATTTCTGCCCTACCCGCCTGCGCAATGTATTGCATGGTCCCCAAATATATCCATGCGTCTCTTACAACACTTGCATATGCTCTCTTCACTGAAAAACGGTATTCCATACCTGTACATGAGCACAGATCGTAGTTGTCTTGGACCAATGGCCTGATTGAGGCCGAGAATTGGAATCGCTTTGAGGAAGTCCATGGCATGCTCAGTTCTGTTGCTTAGCCAAAGGGTCATGTCACGCTGAGTCATAAGAAATTTGTTGGGTATCTCTTCCTTAGCGACATTGAAGTAAATGGCTGCCAATTTCTTCATAGACTGGGGGGCAGCGACATCAACGTCGAGTGTTGAGTTAGAGAACCCATAAATTTGTGTAAATGACTGTAGGAATTTCGAAAGCTGGGGCTTGAGTCTGCTGTGTATGCCTGCTGGAGTATATTATTCTGTAGGTGGCGTGACTGCACTCGAGAAGCAAGAAAGCAGTATTGGCCTGTGTTGAACATGGTATACACACCTAATCCCCCATCCTTAATAGGTAGTGTGACAAGGAATTTTTGAAGCAACCCGAAGCCAGCACCATCTCCTACGACAATATTACGAAGATACTCCATAAGATGTCGATCATAGTAAGTAGCAGCATCATGAATTGCGTCTGGATTAGTAGTCCGAAGGATAAAGTACAACCTTGAAACTCCACTGCAGTTGCGCAAAAGCAACAACTCGCTTTGAGGATCGTGTAATTGGTTAACTCTATCCATGAGTTGGAGAGTTTTTTCGACCCTACCTTGTACCATGTCTTTGCAATACCACAAATCGGAGCTGACTGGTCCTCCTAAGATTTTTACACCCTCTATTGCCTTACCGATATTTGGTGGAAAGGTTCCTGCGATGTCTCTTCGTGGGTATATATAAGGCCAGTAGATCTCCGTTTTGGTGATGTTCAAATGGAGACCTCGTTGTGGACCATCTGCCTGTATGATCTGTAGAGCTTTAGAGGCTTCCTGCGTGTCGCCTACGATAGTTCCGTCATCCAAATACCAGGCCTGTAGGTCTAGTGAACACGTTGCTGCAATTTTCTCCGCAATGGGATGTAGTGCAAGAGAAAAAAGAAGAGGACCAAGTGGGTCTCCCTGATGTATGCCTTGAGTAGATGACAGGGTTGTTTCTTTATAGTAGAGCCTTGCAGGCTTCGAATAACAGAACTCGATCCAGCGTGAAATAGTTGGACAGTGTGCTCTAGCCTCTTTAATAAGAGTTGACATGTCTACTTGATTAAACGCGTTTGAGAAATCGATAAGTAGCATTGTCATCGTAGGGTCATCACCCTTCATATCCAATAATCTATTAGCTGCGTGCATAATGGCTTCCCCACCACATGGTATTCCCACGCCAAACTGATATGTACCCAAATATGCTGACATATCTTTAGTCACTACTGAAGCCGCCAGTTTGGAGCACAATCTCCTCTAGATAGTACCCACGACAATGGATCTAATTCCACCTCCCGGTTTGAGGAGAGGCGTTAACGGTGCGCTAGCGACGAATTCACCCAGGGAAAGTGGATACGTACCAGCAATCCATAAATTCATTACGCCTGTGATTGATTTCAGAAGGTCGTCAGCAACTGCAGCCGCAACACCACCAAGGGAATCCAGCAGATGTTGGGCTCTGAGTCCATATCTTCCGCATGATGTTCCTTTGGGGAATGATTTCAGGGTAGATAATACGGCATTGGAGTCCACAGATAATGCAGGAGCCGTAATTGGTTCAACAGGGATAAATGGAGGTGGTGCATATGGGTGCTTCAGTTGAAGATTGAGCAAGGTATCTGGAGAAGATGGTGCAATCCCATTGGATGTTAGGATACGTATAGCCGCGGAGTAGTGACCATGGCTAAGTTTCTTCTTGCAAGCCTCAATGTTTTGGTTCTTCTTTTTCTTCTCCTTCTTGTTGGCTTGCTTTGGAGGCTTTTGCTGTGACAGGAGTTTTTGAACCATGAACATCTGTTAGGTTCATTCCATGTCTGAATGGCTTTGTTGATGGCATATATTTTAAGCTTCTTCCTATTGCCTGAGCGCTCTTCACTAGAGCACTTTGGAATATACAAGTTCAAGATGCAAATAGGGAGAAGCAGTAATTGCAACCAAGCCTGTAAATCAGAATGGTGTGTAAGCACATTGTCTAAGGCATTCTTTAACGCACGAGAAAACTGCAGTCTGCATTGTTGGGGAATACTCGAAATTATGGTAACATGTTTCTGAAACACGAGGTTAAGCGTGTCAGTCGTAAGATGAAGAGCAGCAGTAGTGTCGTTGTTGTTACCATCAAAAGAAGAATCTGTGGAGGTAATTGGTTTCGTTGCTCCATAGATTAGGAATGCAGCCTCGTTGTTACCGTTAAGAGGACCTGTAATGATTTCTGCAGGATGTGACTTGGATATGCAAGGTTTCTTCCAAGCATGGACCTGAAATCATTTGGTACATAACCACATCCGCATGCAGGCATTTTATTATTATTATTATTGTTTTATTTCTTTTTAAAACAAAGGAACCTTTCATTAATGGAAATTCAAGGTTATATTGGGTTTAAAATAGAAATTTAGAGAATACAAAGTAACAAGAACATGCCATACTAGTACAACACTGAAAAATCCGATAAGAGAAAAAGAAGGATTAACTGAACATGACGAATACAAGCATGAATAAGAACCGATTGAAAATCGGTGGAATAATGGTTTTTATTGGAATTAAATTCCACCCATTTTGTTTGTTTTTCTTCTTCATATAGAAATGCTCCTAAAGTTGGAGTGATTTTCTTAAAACTCTTAAAACTTGTGATGAAAATTCCGTCGTCAAGAATATCATTGTTGAAGGTTCCGGTGAAGATTCGTTGCCGGAGACAAAAATGATGAAGATCTCATCGTTGGAATGCATCTCAAGTGATTTTAAAACCCATAGTACCCAAGAACGACCATTAAAGCCGAGATAAACCTCTTCAGTATAGGAGATAAAATCACCATAAAGGTACACAAGACTTATCAAATGATAAGAGATAAACATAAATAAACCTACTATAAAAAAGATCTAGTGAAAAGTAATAAAAGGAGTTTTCATCTCTCTCAGATCCAGCCCAAAACGGACCAGATCTGAGCAGGTGGTGTTTCCGGCGAGAGAGAACTTTTTTCTTTTGTTGAGGGACGTGAGAGAGGAGAGAGGGAGAATTTTATACTGTCCATTCCATATCAAAATATCCAATCGTCCGGTATAATTTTGTGGTGTTCCCAAAGTGATGCATTCAAAAAAGTTACACTGGATAACACACTTGTAATTTGTAAAACCCCTTTGTAGAAGAGAAAAAGTTAAAAAAAGTTCCACACTTTTGCTTTATCGAAAGTATGGTGAAAATTCACGAAGAAAAATATATAACTGGTCCTCATAAATTCATGGGAAATATTGTACTATGGAGACAATCACTACGCTGCAATTTAATTACATTCAAGAAAAGATATTGAAAACTTAGTTGTAAACATAAAATTGATAACAAGTTGATTGTTCTTGATGTGAAGTCTAAACATTGTGGACCATGTGTTCATCCGTTTTAATGGTATCCCAACAAACAACAGATCATGCTACCATAGTTTTTGCAAGAGCGAAGCGAGATGAGAATGATAGTTGTATGTAATTCATGGAAAATATGAAAGTTGTTGAAGTTCCAAAACTCTTTTTTTTATCAAAAATGTATATGAAAGGTATGTTGTCTCAGGCAAAGCAAAACTTATGGGTGAAATACTTAAAGGGAAAATTGGGAAAATGCCCCGATATAAGCAGCAATCTTGGACATCTGCCCCAACGTTAAAAAGTGTTGGGAAAATGCCCCGCTGTTAGAAATGTCAGTTAACTCCGCATGTGTGAGTTTGCACGTGCAGGAAAAAGACTGAAATACCCACATTCTTTAAGATCTTGCCACATATTCAAATAATCCGACGACTAGTTTTAACTGCACAAGTCACGTTCAGCTCACGTATATTACTAAAATATCTAATTTTTCAGGGGTCCTACTGCCCCAGATTGCTCCACATGGCAATATTTATCCCATCCAACCGTCCATTCTTAAAATCACCTGGAGTTAGACACATGTCATTGCCAAGAAATGGATGGCGACAGATTATGGAAGGTCGTCTTCTACCATAAATCGGGTTTTACTCACTGTTATATATTGAAATGCAGGAATAAGTTTATTTCAGTTTTAATTTTATAAACTTATGTTGTAACAGCCCAGATAAGATCAGTGTTAAGATACACATGTCTGCCACCGGTACATGAGCTAAAATTACACGAACACATTGTGCGACACCACAACAGTTTACAGAAAGAAAAAAAAAGGTGTTTTTTTTTTCATCTATGGGTTTACTTGTCTTCATTGTTTTGCTGCTGCAGAGGTTTAAGCCTTTTTTGGGTGACTTGGTTCCTAACTGTTGATTTAGGCTCTTTGGATGATGCAGCTTCAGCTGCCCTTTCAGACTTCTTTTACAATAAAATTTGGTTAATGTTTGGCAGAGCTCCTCCATGAGCAATGAAAACACCTGTTAGAAGCGAACATTTGAATCAATTTCACTATCATGCAAACAAAACATAAATTTCTTATGATCTTGGCTAAATAACTAAGGTGGGTTTGGGTGTTACCATTATAAATAGAAAAATACAAATGCGGCTGCCTACGAACAACCGGCAAGAAATTGATGTCAAATAGTAAGCACATTTGCGAAGTTACGAAAAGTTCAGCACAAAATGAATGAACATGCCATAGTACTACTCTATATCTGATAATGGTGTTTTATGTGACATAAAGTAAAACATAATGACACTAAGATGCCATGGGTTCACATTAAAGTCTAAAATGAGACGTAAGAGCTCAGTGGAACTAGAACTCTATCATTGCATAACCAAACTACGAGTCAAACTCACTCTAACTAGTGTTCTAAGAGCTGTATTATGCCAGATTTACACCCTCAATCCCAATTCAAATAGATCATGAATGTGCCTAATAACAAATTACAAGACATGCACGACCAATACGAGCTTAGCACAATATTATCATTCTTTTACAAAGTAAACTCAAACTACAGGCCAAACTCTACATTAACAACCACAAAAATTTAAATTCGACAAAACCATCTTCATCTGGTCCCCATGATTCTACATTCTAATAAAGTCCTTTTCACTCTCACATTGATAATTCTCCTTATCAAACATCATAAGATAAAATTTTGCTTCCATATCCAAGGTTATCATCCAATCCTTTACCATTTCTACAAACCCATCACCACTAGAACCAGCAGCAACATCAACAAAATACATAGGTTTATATTTCACATTCCCATTAATCGCAGTAACTACAACATCCGTATCCATATTAGCCCTGATATACGTACACAATGCTATACAAGCATGTCCAATTTCAAAAACAAGTCCTATTAATTCACAATTACAAGTTTCAGTTTCGATATGAACCCCAAATTACAGAAAAAACAGAACACCACCAAAATTTAGATGCAATTCAGGTTAGTTCACAATTACCAATTTCAGTTTCAATATATAAACCCTAAATTGCAAAAACAAACATAAAAGCCCAAATTTTATGAAACCCTAAAATTATAATGACCTTTTAATTTACAAATTTAAACAAAACATCATGTGATTTAGGCATAATAAAGAATTGGGTTTCATTTACTTAAGACTAAGTCTTATGGGCTAGATTGGAGGTGCTAGATTAGCACTTAAGTGTTGCAATTCAAGAAAAAAGGAAGAAAAAAAGTTAACACTAGTTCTTCTCCTAAAGGTGCAAGCATGTGAATTAGCATGCTGAGAAGTTACTGCCGAATGGTTCGGCGCCAAAAATTACCTTTTCATGAATCCGCTCAAGCGCCGAGGGTTTATTTTTGATCTGACTACCGAGATTTGAAGTCACCGAATTTAGCTAGTGGTGCCGTCTTGGTCAAATACTGGCGCTGAATTGGTTCAGCCACAGTCGATGTGGATCGCTAATCTAGCATGCTATACTAGCACCCCATAAGACTTAGGAGGTAATTTGATCGCTAATCTAGGTGCTAGACTAGCACCCCATAAGACTAAGCCTTATCGATCAATTCAAGTGCAACTTCCTCAAACTTCAACTTTCATTGTCTGCAACTATGTTCTTCACCATTTTCTGAAGCTTTTAATCACGGAAACAGTGAAGAGACGAATCATAATCACTAACAGTTAATAGTTTTCATTTAATCGAGATGAAATCGAAGTTCTAATCACCTCATGAATCTTCTTCTGGTTCTTTCTCTTCTCCCGTCTCTATTTTGGATTTGGAAACGAAGAAGAAGAATAAAATGAAACGAAGAAGAAGAATATCTTCTCGATATCATACGGAAGTCACGTACCTATCACGTGCGTGAAGTCCTCTTGGTCCGTTGGATGATCTGCATACATGGCGAGATCTTAACGGAAGTGGGTATTTCTGTCTTTTTCTTGCACGTGAGAGCTCACACATGTGGAGTTAACAGACATTTCTAACAGCGGGGCATTTTTCCAACACTTTTTAACGTCGGGCAGATGTCCAAGATTGCTGCTTATATTGGGGCATTTTTCCAATTTTCCCATACTTAAACACCATAAGAGTCAAAGTTAAGTACGTAATGGGAAAATTTTTGATCGCGCTGCGCAAGCAAAATTTGAACTAGCATTTCTATTGCCGTCGGATTATAAGATGTGACGTCACCGCAGTTTGAACCTAACCATAGTTACTTACTGTATTTTTACGGATCTTTCTGTTTCTAAAATAAAAATATCTTATCATTTAGTTTTGAAAATTACCAATAACATCCTTACTACTTCCGTAGTACTTCGGGAGCCAACATCCTAGGTGATGATCTAATAAAAATATCTTATATTTCGTTTGAATTTGATAATTTTCTTTTGGGAACAACTTCATGAACAATTCAGGTCTTTGTGGTCTTAACCTCGGACCAAATGTTCCGTCCTGCGTTTCAAAAGAGATCAGATAAACTAGTTGAATAATCATGCCATGTGAATTAGCAAGCACTTACAACGACCAATAAAGTATGCAAATTAAGATATAATCTGAAATACAATAGTAGTAGCAGCAGTAGTTTGTCTCTGTTATTATGATGAGCTGATTATCTTCTTCAATCTTCTTCTGTATGATCTTCTCTGCGACCATTTTCAGAATAATGCTTGGAATTACTACCATAATTTAGAGCAAGGTAAAAATTCCAAGAGTAGTACTTGTTAGCTGTTGCTGCCACTATCGAAACTAATCAACACAGTTTAGGTACTTGAGAAAAAGATATAAGTGGTATTTGAAACAAGAATTTACACGTAATATTTAGAGTTATTTTGTAAAAGGGTCGCATGTTTAATTGCTAATTAGGGTCTGGGTCGTGAAAGATGCCGTTGATGTGAAAGGGTCGTAGACTAACGGGAGACCGTTAACAAACCGTTAGCTGACTTTGTTGTTTTGCATAACACCTTGACTACACGTTGACAGGCGTTGACGGTTTATATATTGTCAAAAGCTACATCTCTCAAGTCCTTTTCCATCTTCTTCCCTCTATTCCATTTCTTATTCATCTCTTAAGTCCTCTTATCACCCACCCATACGGGGTTACAATTAATTGCTGCTGCTGCTGTCGTTGAAGCTATTGGTGGTTTTATTGAAAGATTACATTGCACTCGGTGATATGGCGATATTTCACAGCTTCAGGAATTAACCATTCTTAAGTGTGAAACTAACAACTAATTCCTTCTTTATTGGTTTAAGTTTATACCGACATCACCATCTTTTTCAAATTCCTCTAAATGTCAAGAAGATTCTTGGCGGTGGTAAGACTTCTTTTCTAATTTCGTTATTGTCCCCATTTATGCCTGCTTGGGTTTTGATTAATTTTTGTTGAATTATGAATCTGTATATGTTTCAATTCATTGATTCGGGAATCACTTTTGACTTCAGTCTGAAAATAATAACTACACATATCGTGGTTTATATTTTTCCTCCGGGATATCAGTTTTGGATATGACTGTGTAGAATTTCTTCTACTTGAACTTTTAGAAGCAGTCAAGATGTTCGACGAAATGTTTCTGTATTTTTTTCCGGTTAAGTTTTTAACTGGGGACAAGTTATGATGTTATTTACCTATTTCATAAGGGCATTTTGATAAAAAATATTAGACGGTCAAAGTCAGTCTACGACCCTTTTGCATCAACTACAACTTCCACGACCCAGACCCTAATTAGGCACTAAACATCCGACCCTTTTACAAAATATCTCTAATATTTAAGAAGACTTCTCTTAAATATAGCCCACACATTTATTAACCATAGCCCAAAAAGTTTAAGTTAAAATAAAAAGTCAAAAATTCAAATGAAAAACCAAACAAGTTTTAAACAATTCAACCTAAATCTCTTTTTTTTACACAAAATCAAAATAAACCCTAACTTTTTTTGTTAATCACACTTTTAATTGATTATCATTGTTCTTAGTATTATCACAAATTGAACAATCATATATAAACCTTGATTCTTACTTTTTTTCCCAAAACAAAATAAATTTTAATTGTTTTTTCTCTAAAATAATTTTTTCTTAATCATGATTACATTAAAATTGATGTATATTCTAATTGTTCTCTTAAAAAAACTCCACAACAACATCAATCGAAATGGAACAAACTAAGATTTTTTTTTTTTTCGTATCACCATTCTCCTAGAACTCCATAAACATAATCCATAAAACAAAAAAAAATCTCTAAGATGATGTTTTTTTTCTTCTCAATCATGATTACATTAAAATTGATCGAGGGTATTGATTATTCTTCAAAAACATTAATTATATCAAATATCTTACATATATAATTAGCTTCTTTTTTTGTTGTTGTTGATGTTGATTTAAATATTTAATGATTGGATTATTATTTTGGGCTATATATAATAATCATATATAATTTTATGGGCTATGTAGAATAATTATAAAGGTATGTTTGGTTAGCTTATAAGCACTTATTTTAGATGGGCTATGGTTAATAATTATGTGGGCTATGTTTAAGAGAAGCCTTTAAGAAAATCAGTAAGATACGGTTAAAACGCTGGAAAATAAACTGTAGTTAGGTTCAAACTGTGATGACATCACATCTTATAATCCAACGGCAATAGAAATGCTAGTTCAAATTTTGCTTGCGCAGCGAGCGATCAAAATTTTTCCCCGCTGAAATAAGGAGATATTAGAAAAATCAGATTCTCCATTCATGTCCTTGATTCTAATCAATTTGCTATTTATTACATATTTGGGCCATTTACAAAATGGTCATACTTTTGTTAATTGCTTTACAAAACCATCATACTTTTATAATTGGATTACAAATTGGTCATACTTTGGCCGACATAACTGTTATGAAAAAAACGATGTCAAACTTTTCCAAAATACCCTCCCTCTTAACTCTATAGATGTTTAACTGCAATTAACCTATCTGACTCGACTGAGAGTGGCTGAGTTGCGCGTTTTTCACAAGCTGAACTCAATGTAGCGCCAAGATGGTGCAATACTGCTTCAGTTTGTATCATAAGGGTGCAATGTCCATCTCTGCAATCCATTCCTAACCATACATCTAGCATTTCAGCTCCTCAATTTCTTCATTCACCCACTTCTAAACCAACATCATCTAAATTACCATTCCTGCGGTTCAATCAAACTCTTAACCATTCGAACACCAACTCCACAACGTCTTTAACAACATCACTTGCACACTGCAATTCAGTCTGCTGCAGCAACCACTTCAAACAAATTAACATCCATAGATCATGAAAACCATAGACTCATTTTCCTGTTCTTTCATTCACCAGCAATGGCCTGTGACAGTTTCTGATGCACTTGTAGTCCCCCACCACCATACCTTCTTCCCCTTAGAAGTTAGAACCTCTACACATCTTGAACCTCTACCATGCAGACCCTGAAATTGGAATGGTGAACCTTTAGGAGCCAGCAATTTCTCATGTTTTGAATGCCATGGACCACTACAGCAACAATAAGTTCATCTCCACCTCCATCAACATCTTCAAAACCAAGAACATCTTCAAAACCACACCACAATCATTTGTTCCATTACCACCTCCACCAACATCTTCAAAACCATCACAACAGAAGCTAACATCATGTTCAATTTCCACCTCCATCGAGCTCTTCAAAGCCACCAGATTAAATCACTAAACAGAGGAAAAAAACCCAAAAACCATTATCAACCCATATATCTTTCAGTCACCCTAACTATAATACTAAACACCATCACATAAATCAAATTTTCCCTGTCAACAAGAAATTAGGGTTTCTGAAAAATCCCCAAATCGAAATTAGGTTTCTTAAGAAAAATCCCCAAATTGAAATTAAGATTTCTAACAAAATACCCAAGTTTGAAACGATTCAAACTGCTTGAATGGGTGAAAGAACAGTTACCTGTTTATGTAAAAACAAAAACAAAAAAACAACCCTAAAATCGTTAAATTAGGGTTCCTAAAATCTAATCTAATTAGTAAGAATACACAATTTTCCCTAATTGGGGTTTATGCAACAAAAAAAAAAATCGCTAGATTAGGGTTCCTGAAATCTAATATGAAATTGACGGAATATGGTTATGATTACCAACCTCATTATTTTCGCGAACATAGTGACGATCTCTTCTAAGAAAACCACCGTATTGAAAAACCAATTACCTTCTTTGCTTGCAAATCTTCACAAAACATCAAAACCATACACACGAACTATCTAATCTATTAAGAGTCGCCATATTAAGTGAAAGTGACTCAAAAATTCTCCATATTCAGTGAATCGCCATGTTTGCAGAGCTCTGATAATAGAAAACGAGAGAGAAGCGGCTGAAAAAAAATGAAAAGGTTATGAAACCCCAAACTGTTATACATTGTGTTTAGTTCGGCCCTATCTTGTCCGTCTAAAGATTCCTCGAGATGTAACGTACACCAGATCTACGGCTACGATAGAAATGACATCAATTCTGTCTAAATGATCCTCGAGATCAATATTAAAAGATACATGGATACAGATTCAGTGTAGTTAGGTTAGGGATGGACTTGTAATTTTACTAGGTCATTTAACTTTGACTCGGTGGGTCCTACTGACTTAACCAAAGAACTAACAGAAGTGTGACTCTTTTGTAAATGGTTTGTAACTCTATGACCATTTTGCAAATCGGGGCCTAATTGTAGGACTGTTTTATACATTTCCCTACATATTTCGACATTAACATCTTGTAATATGATATTGGTCGATAAAATGCATCTCATAGAAATACACATATATAAATTTTCTCTACTTAGAAACCAAGCTTTCCAAAAATTAGAGGTTAGCATGTGCAAAATGTAAAAGATAATATGAACATTTACATTTTAATGTTAAATTCATCTATTACGGGATCCCGAATAGACAAACACGGTGAATAACACAAACATCTGTGGGAATGGGAAGGAGTAATCCAGTAAAAGTAGTCTCAGCGAGAAATGGCCGTTGGTTCATATCAATGCACTACAAAAGGAGATGTGCTTTCTGCAAGGAATAGATTTCCTAACAGTGTTTCGCTGGCATATTAAATCCTTAGAATTACAAACATGTACAAAACATCGGTATATCCCAGTTAATTATGAACGCGCAATTGGGGGATATATAATCTAATTGGGGGATATGAATTACTTCCCCCAACCCATGGTGTGTGCTAAGGGGTGACTTTTGGGGGCGAAAATACTAAAATACCCTTCCCACAAAATAAAAATCAAAAACTTAAAATCAAAAACAAAATCATATCCCCCATTTCCATCTCCACTTCTTATTAATCTTATTTAGGGTGGAGCTTTGAAACCCAAATATTTCCCATTCCCTTTCAAATTCTAAACTCTCCCACTCTATATCAAATTCTCTTCTCCTCACTTTGGAAACCAATTTTTTTTTTTATTCTAAGTGATGAAGATCATCCAAAGTGATGATGACCTTTCAAATTCTAAACTCTCCCCACTCTATATCAAATTCTCTTCTCCTCACTTTGGAAACCAATTTTTTTTTTATTCGGAAGTGATGAAGATCATGCTGAAAGTGATGATGACCTTTCAAATTCTAAACTCTCCCCACTCTATATCAAATTCTCTTCTCCTCACTTTGGAAACCAATTATCTCTTATTCGGAAGTGATGAAGATCATGTTGAAAGTGATGATGACCATGCCGGAATTGATGAAGACCATGCAGTATCATGTTCCTAAGATATGTTCTTCATCATTCGGCATGGTCTTCATCATCCGAATTGAATTTTTATTAATCACCCACTTAGGCATAGAAAATAAAGCAACATGGTATGCCGGAAAACAATACCGGCATGGTCTTCATATCAACTAACCATTGGACCGATTAATACCGTAAAAGTTCAAAAAGGAAGAGATGAAGACCATGCCGGAATTGATGAAGACTATATGTCGAACATGATACCCAAGATTTCGAGAATTTCCTATCAATGGTAGTCAAGTGAAAAAAAAATCAACGCTCGATACTTTTTCATCCCGTTCCTAAGATGGAAATTTAAGCAAAATACTATGCCGGAACATGTACCTAAGATGCTCGAATCCATGATTACCATTACTGCTCAAAACCAGAAAAATCAACATCAAAACCAATTTATGAACATCCAAACAATTGCCCGCATGGGTTTTTGGTTGAATACCATGCCGGCACCAAGCTTTTTCAGCAACAATGGTGGATTCAAAGAAGAAAATCAATTTTTCAACCTCTTATTAGCTAGTAATTCTCTCATCACAATCATCTTCCATTTTCAAAAAAAAAATTCCACTCAATTTTTTTTTTTCTCTCCATCTACTCCTCACTCACACAAATTAAAATAAAAACACACACTAATCTATCCCCCAAATACTTAAGTTTTTTACTAATTATTATTAACCACTAAACATGATTAGTGAGGGGTATATTAGGATTTAAAAAATAATTACATAAGGGGTGACCTGCATTGCTATTGGGACTCCTATTTTGTCTTGTAGCTATATCCCCCAATTAGATTATATATCCCCAATTGCGCGTTCTTAATTATCTCGTTGCTCATTCTGCATGGGAAAAAGCCTAAGTTTTATTGCTATTTAGTATACTCCAATTTCTTAGATTTCATCTCTCTCTTACCTTTATCAAAATGTTATTCTTACCAGGATGGAAAACGCTTAAGTACATATAGGTTTTTGGGATTCTTCGATCTGAAAAAGAAAAATACACAACAAACTCAAATAGGTTATATAGTGAACATTAAAAATTATAATATCTCATGACACGATATTACATATTGATAATTGGTTTGGCTTCTACAAAGGCAGAAATCTTATGACAATCAACGACATCATGAATCTCATCCAAAGTAATTAAGCTTGTTCGTGCAATCTTGTTAATAAATTAAACAAAACCTGGAGCTAGCTTTAAGCTATTCTTTGAAAAAATGAGCACAATCTGAGACGTATAACACCACTGTCTACCATTTTGAAAATCAACCGTTGAAAATGATCGAAATTAAAATCGGTAGATGATATGGTTTGATATATCGAATTGTGCTTATTTTTGTTAGTAATCTAGAATATAATAAGAAGAACGTATCATTAAAATATTAGATTAAAACTCATTAACGTTTGCGCTCTTAAAATAAATTAGTTATGTACTAATATGGTGTACGTTTATTTACATCGTTTATTTACAGAAATGCCATTTTTATAAAAATAAAGATAAATATTTTAAAACTTTGTATCTTCTAAATGGTAGGTCGGATTTTCGTGAAATTTATATATTTGAAAAGCTCTTTCAATCACCTACCCAATGAGTGTAAATAACCATATCAAATTTTTACTTTTTAATATATTTATAGTTCTCCGAAAAGATAGCTATAATTTAAGAACCCGCAATTGGGGGATAAAAAAACTAATTGGGGGATAGAGGAAAAAGACAAAAACTGGATTTAAATATCAAATCAGGGTCACCCCTTATCTAAGTATTTTATCTAATTCCTAATCTACCCCTTACTAATCATGTTTAGTGGTTAAATATAATTAGTTAAGTTAATAGATTATTTTGATAATCACTAGAATAAATCATTATCATTGAATTTGTTGATGCAACAACATCAAATCAAGATATTTATGATCATGAAGGTTTAGGTGAAGAACCAACCCAGGAAAGTAAACTAGTTGACCATATAAGTGCTCAAATTACTCATATATAGGTATTAATGTATTGAAATTTGATTTTTTTTTTTCATTGAATTCGCCATTGTTGCGCCTCTAAAAAACGAGAAGGCAAGATGGTAAAAGTATGAATACCATGCCGATAAAGGACTAAACCGGATGGTATTCATGCTTTCACCGTGCCAGACACAATATCCCCCAATTTTGAAAATTGGAAGTACACTACCGGATAGAAAGTTCATTATCGAGCATGCCGTAGTAGTGCCGCCATGGTTGATTCCCAAGTGTACCGTGCCGGTTTGAGGACAAAAACATACAGAAAACTTGTCTAAAATAACAAGTACCGGCATGGTATTCATCTTAAAAAACCATGCCGGAACTAGTACCGGCATGGTATTCATCATAAAAAAACCATGGCGACACTAGTACCGGCATGGTATTGATCCTAAAAACTACGCCGGAACAAAAAAATAGTAGGGTATTCATCATAAACACAAGCCGGGAGAGGATTGAAAGTTTATTATTCTAACCCAAATGAAGTTTTAAAACAACAACAACACTTTAAATATGATCAGGTATCATGTAACTTCTCAATAAAGACATTTCTTCTTCTTCTTCTTCTTCTTTCTCAAGAACAATTCAATTTAACCTATCTTTAAGAACTTGTTAGGGTTTGATTTGATTTTTATTTTTATTTTTAAATTTTAATTTATATGGAAGGGTATTTTAGTATTTTCTCCCCCCAAAACACCCCTTAACGGATATTATTGGATGGGTTTAGTAATTCATATCCCCCAATTAATTTTTTTATCCCCCAATTGCGCGTTCTAATTTAAAGGTAAATTGAAAGAGTTTATGTACTTTTTATATGTTGCATATATAATGCTCAAATACTTCACTTGATATACTATAAAATTACTTAGAAAATTCTATAGATTTTAGTTTCGATACGAAAGATTACCTCTGTTTCATTAAAAGTGATACTTTAATTATTTTTTTTCTTTCCATTTTTACCTAATATTAGGCTAAATTAAAAAGTAAAATGAAGGTACCACATTTAATAAATAGAATGAAAAGTTAATATTGCCGACGTGCATCGCACATGCTCACTACTTGTGTTAAATAAAAGTAACAAAACTACGACAAAAAAATTCTCCTTTAATAGTGGTTGCATTTTTATAATAGGCATAGACAGATGAGTGTTTTGGTTGAATGTCAAACTTTTTGAATTAGTAAAGGAAATTATGGAATGTATTTAAATAATTCTTATAAACTTCGCGCTTTTCCTTGAACGGCCGAACCTTATGCACCTAAGAAATTCAACCTATTCTGAACCACCGGATTCCTTGCTCCATAATATGAAAATCAAAATGAAATAACAAAATTTGTTGTTTAGTATACTCTAACATCCCAAATATCTTCTCTCCCTCTCGTTCTCGTAAGCGATTAATTTCACCCTCATTATATCATTCATGAGTTTAGTTTCCACGGGAGCACCCACAAAATATACATCAAATTAAGCAAGTAATAGTGGATGGATGATATATGTTGATTTATATAAATGAAGTGTAACATGCTTTTTATCTTTCATATTATGGTAGGAATTTTATGAACTATTAACAAATTTAGAATAAATCTCACCTTAAGTACTGTATGATCTCTTTACAGACTTAGAAACAACAATTAGTCCAGAATCGAAGCTCGCAGAGCCTACATAGTGATGTTATGGCGGCACTCGTCTCTAACCATCAAACATTTTTCAGACCGTATATTCATTTGGGAAAATAATTGTTTGGTCCTATTTTATGTGATCCAAAGTTAATTTGGTCCACCGACAAAAGGGAGTACTATATATTTGGTCCTTATTTATTCATAAATATTAAATTATTTAAAGGGGGAAAATATATGCAGCCCATTTTGTTTTTTTTATGTATTAATAACCCATCATTAAGATACTAAATATACGGAGCCCAAAATTTACCAATAATTTTACTAGATTACGTGAATAACCTTTAACTGAATTAGGATAATAAATTCGGATATTTTGGTTTTCAAAAATTAATAAGATAAAATTAAAAATATCCCTAAATTAACTCTAATTTATTATGCGTAGTCAAATATTTGTCCTTGTATTTTGGTATAACATTTTTTACGTTATTTTCTTGTTTGGTTTTAGAAACAAAAACCTCATTACCAATTACGGCATGATATTATCACTGTAGTTTTTTCAAGTTCTAAATTTTTTTAGATAAACTATGATTTATCATCATGAAGGATGGAATTTTCACATATTAATACTGTGATTGATGGGATTATCATAGTTTATTGATGTGAAAACTATCGTTTTTGTTTCTCATTATTGTGAAAATGTAATTATCATCAGTGAAAATCACAGTTATCACAAGTTGAGATAATTGCACTTATCACCTATTCATCATGACAAATCCAAAAAAAATGGAATTTTCACATATTAATATTGTGATGGATGGAATTATCACGGTTTATTGGTGTGAAAACCATTGTTTTTGTTTCTCATTATTGTGAAAAATGTACTTGTCATGAGTGAAAGTCATAGTTATCACAAAGTTGAGATAATTGCACCTATTCATCAAGACAAATCAAAAAAAAAAAAAAAAAAGAGAAGAAAGATTTAATAATCAATATCCGGAATTTCTTCGAGCATCTTCAAGATATAGCATCCGGACCGCTCATAAATTTCCAGTAGAGAAAAATGGCAGTTCATATGAAGCAAAGCATATAGCATATATGTACAGAAATTTAAACCACAAAAAAAGACAAAAATCTAAACCCCACACATCCCTATTTGAATTAAATTCCTACCCATGTATAGCTTTTCACGTTGTAGCGCCTATACTAATTATTATGTACCTAATTCCAACTAAGCATGTGAAGAGTGAATCGAGAAGAAAGAAAGACTTGCAAACCAAAGGGAAACAATTGAAAACAATGGAGATTTTAGAGCAATGAGACTAACAATGGAGTCGTGTAGCTAAAGAAGAAAATAAGGACGGAAAAAAAGCTAACTAGATCTAACAAAATTTAAAACGGGGCGTAAATAATGGTAACACGCTTTATTTCCCATAAAAATCGGCCATTGACTAATCAACCCGTTATTTATGGAATTTAAAAGAATAATCTTGATGTATTTAGTTATTAATAGGGTTTGGATTAAGGTTAATTTAGTCCTCCTAAAAATGTGAAAATAATAATTTAACTTATATGTATCAATCTTAACCATCCATCTTATCTTTTGGGCTACATATATATACCATCTTAATGGTGGAAGAGAGAGGACTCAAACCTGGGTTCCTCAGAAATTTCCACATTATTTAAAATACATTTTCCTATCTTATATTCTCTCTTCTTCACGTGTTTTTTTTCTCTCTTTTTATTTTATCTCTCTTCTTAACATTAATAAATAAATAAACTTAAAAGTGAAATATCTCTCAAAATATAAGTCGAAAATTAATAAATTTGTATATATTCGGGAAGGTCTCGTTGAGATCTACACAATGAGTACCTATTATACTATGTTTTGAAATTTTATTTTATTTTTCGGTATAATAGTAGTTCATATCCAAGAATAAACATTAATTTAGAACATGGTAGTTGACTCTACTTCTAGCAGTTCATTTCGTAGAATGAACTCTATAAGCTAGCAATTTGTTTTGTAAAATGAACTCATAAAAGTACTTCATTATTATGAATGAAGTCACAATAGTAGTTCATTATTATAGTTCACATTGTAGAATGACCTCGTGATAGATGTTCTTATTGTCAAATGAACTGATAATGATTGTTCATATTGTAGGATTGATAATGATTGTTCATATTGTAGGATTGATAATTTATATTGTAAAATGAAATTGTATTGATAATAAATGAACTCGTAATAGGTGTTCATTATGGTAGTTCATATTCATACTATAAAATGAACTCATAAATGATAGTCCATATTGTAGAATAAAATCGTGATAGGTGTTCATGTTGTAGAATGAACTCCTAATAGTATTTCATATGGTAGAATGAACTCGTAATAGTAGTCCATTATACCAGTTCATTTTATAGAATGAACTCGTATATAGTTCATTTTTTAGTTATTTTTAAGCCTAAGGATAAGGTAAAAATTAAAAGCTCCGAAACATAGCAACAATGGTACTCGTTGGATAGTTCTCGTTGAGGGCTTTCCGAATATATAAAATTTATCATTTTGAACATGTGGTTTAAAAGATATTTCCGTTTGGGTATTGTCGACCCTAGAACCAAACAATAATATTAAAGACCAAACAACAATATATATTTAAAAAAATGACCAAACAGATAGTTGACTAGGTCAACTTGACCAAACTAACTTTAATATATTATTATTAGGAATAAATAGTATATCCTGTTGTGAAATTAGAAAATAGACAAAGGGACACAAAATAGAGGGAGAGGAGAAGAGAGAATTCTTATAAGTTGTGTGTAGAATACAATGTTTAAGCCGCTATTTATATAGATATAAGACTTGGTGTCCAAGACATGTAAACCCTAAACTTAGACACAAAGGGCATCTTAGTAAATAAATAATGGTTTATAACACTCCCCCTGATGACCACTGTGGCTAAGTCATTACAAGCATACCAGGAAAACTCAAAAGAGAAAAACCTGAAATTGCTTAAGCATGTAAAGACTCGGACAGTGTTGGACACGCATATGTTTCCTCGTTAAAACCTTGACAAGGAAAACCCGGTGGGACAAAACCTTGACGAAGGAAAAAGAGTACAACGCGATAAAGTCCAGTGAATGCACCTTAATTTGATGATGGCGCTCCCCCTGATGAATACTTCAATCAAATCTTGGCGTGCAAATCTTTGAGTCGAGACTTTCCAATTTTGAAGAACGAATTTCTTGAATGCAAAAGAGGACTGTACTTTCATGAAGATGTCAGATAGTTGATGAAGTCTTTATTTGTGTTACACAGTAATACCTTCGATTAATACTTTTGCGGATTCTACATTCTTCTTCAACACATTGAGAACTTGTGTCATGGATTGATAGCTTCCCGTGATGATTTGCAGAAGTTATTGATGTAGTTTCTTCAACATAGAGCCAAGATGTAGATAAATTACCATAAGTGAACAAAATTGAATTTGTGGTCATACCTTATATGGATCAGAATGACATCCAAATTACTAAGGGCTTGTTATGTTGATTTGGCCTAACAAAATGACCAAGTTAATGGTGGGAATCCACCAAATAACAGAAATTATACAACTTCCCCTTGGATGACCACCATGTTGAATAAATTGCCTCACTAAATCCTTTCTAGTAAAACCCATGGGAAAAAAAATTTGGACGAAGGAAAAAGAGCACAAATATCAAAATTTTGAAAGAAAGTTAAACGTCAACAAGATGTTGCCTCGTTAAAACCTTGTCAGGAAAACCACATGAGACAAAACCTGAAACGAAAGGAAAATAGTAAAACTTTTGACGTATTTATCGATGCTAACCCAACTATATGAGTTTTTCAAAAAATAAGCATCAAAAAAATAACTCTAGTCTATCTTAAATACGAGTTTATGCTAGCATAATTCTAACTACAGATTTAAGAAAGGAAAGAAAATAGAACTTATGCTGCTAAATCGTGGATTTTTGTGTTTTTAAGGACTCCTCAAGAGACCTATAAAGTTGATATCATCAATCAACTAATCCGGATTTTTGGTTTTGTACAAATTTTTTAAAAACACATAGAGGATTGTTTGACCTGACATAATCAAATCAGGTGGCTGCCTAAATATGTTCCCAACCACATTTCTTGTGTAAGTGCAATACAAGTCCTTCAAGGACTACCACGCAAAAACAATCATACATGGAGAACAAAATTTATTGAATCAATCCTAGAGTCTGAGCAAAAAATAAAACCCTCAAATCGTTTTTACAACGAATATATTTCTCTTATAACACATTATGACTACACCAACCTGTAAGTAATAGGCTTGGGAATTTTAAGGTGTTAAGTCTTGGATCCAAAATTGCGTTAATCAAGAAATTTTATAAATCCAATCTAATTTGGATTGTATGCCAACCAATCACATATGTCGATATTCCTCTGCAGAGGTCGGGGTTCACAACCACCATCATTTATTATTTCAAAGGATAATATAAATGAATATTCGACCAATTTGTAGCTTACTGCATCCCACATAATCCCCAAATGTATGCATACTTTGGAAAAATTCAAAATTTACTGGTACCAGCGCCCACGGGCATTATAATCTCCTATTATTTTCCGATGAGGAAATATGAATCATGAGAATGTCGATCTTGTTTTGATAGACTCAATTGGAGCACTAACTGTGGCCTCTTACAAAATGCTACGAATTTCATAGATGTGACTGGATTTGCCTTTCCAAGAGGCATAGCTTATTAAAAGCATAATGAATTTTTTTGTTGCGCCTTATTTGGGATGGTAGCCTATTTCGATTTGATCATGATGGGAGAGGAATATAACTTTTTAAGTTAATGAACACCAACATGTGAATAGTGTGTAGTCTCCCCCTAATTATGGCGGAAATATTTTCATTTCAAACACGAAAACAAGTTTCGTAAAGTATTATCCGATTAATTCGAGACATATACTTATGATGAAATATGTCTTTCGACATAAAAAAAATAGTCTTAATAGACGTATATATCTACCATCAACCATGGATTTCATTGGTTACAACCAAAATATGCAAACAAAATCTCCAATAATTTTGTGAACGGTGAGATAATAATCATTTAAAATGAAAGTACGAACACTTTCTTTACCAAAATAAAATAAATACTAATTCAAATCAAGATCAAGATCAATATAGTCACTACAAGGACAAATGTTATTGTCTAACAAGACGGGTGCGCACCCTGTTATATTTTGTGTCTATCCATGTTCCAACTACAAGTGGAACAGTCTGAATTTTGGAGATTATTACTGCGAGGAAAATTTAAAATTGCTCAATATCCCGTAGGAATGCAGCAATATTTTACCTGGCGAGATTGGGGTATACCCAATAAGACAAAATCAGGTCATTATGAAGTAAAGCCAAGCTACCCCTTAACCTAGATTTTTCTAAATGGCTAATATGCCCTTGGTTAATTAACACTAAAATTCTGATTAGGTTAATTAATTGAGTTTAGATTAAAATTTTCAAATTATGAATTCAGTAGATTAATCTTTTGATCCTTCTTATGAGTTCGATTACGATCCAAAAATTTTGGTTTTGAAAATACATAAGGCCGGCAAGGTCGTGGTTTGAATAAGCTGCCGACCAGATATCCGCCGGAATGGTCAACTTTGAATAAGCTGTCGATCGCTCTTCCGCCGGTAGGGTCAACTTTGAATAAGCTGCCAACCAGATATCCGCCGGGGGTGCCTGATGGTCGGTAAAGAAAAAAAAATAAAAAAAATAAAAAAAAATAACCAAAACTTTCAAACTTTCAAACTTTGAAAGTTTGATGGGGCGCAACTTAAGTGACAGGCGATATTTGCGCCTCATTAAGTGACAGGCGTAATTTTCAATTGCGCCTGATGGGGCGCAACTTAAATGTTCGTCTGGTGAAAGATGCAAATTAAAATACCGTCCCGTCAGGTGTATTTTAAAATTATGCTTCACACAGGCGCAACTCTATATTTGCGCCTCACGGCCAGACGCAAATAATAACTCCGCCCCACTCCAGACGCAACTTGTATTTGCGTCTCACGGCGGGCGTAGTTTCAAATTACGCTCGACCAAAACCAAACTAAAGACGAAATATGGTTTGGTTTTTGGTTTTAGTCTAGTTTTTGGTCTTTAGTCCGTTCGATAGCGCTTGGTTTCTCGACCAAATTTTTAGTTATACTCGTCGACTGTGGTTGCTCTTAAAGATTATCTTTTTATTTTAAGTCTTTGTCCCACCAAAGTGAACCATTATAAATAAACAAGTCTATATTTCTGATATTACTTTTTCAAGGAATTATTGTAGGTAAATGTTAATATGAAAAATTTGTATAATTTGATATTCATGTTAATATTCGTTAAGTAATTGTTTTAAAATGTTTTCCAATATATAAAATGTACGGACTAGTTTGAAAAATATATTTTATATAAATTTTCTTTTTTGATATTTAAAAAAATATAATTACAAAACAGTATCTAATATTAACCTTTTTTCTCCTTTTCCTAAGATTGGTACGAACTTCAACTAGATCATCTTGGGTGGGACGGGGGGAGTATACAGTTACCAGCTAAGTTTCACAATTATTTTAGATTGCGTAGAAATTCTTAAGATTTTTTCAAAGTGGGTTTCTGTTAATGTGAGCAGCGACGCAAAAGATGTAGCCGAAGCCAAAGTTCGTAACAATGCCATATTTTTGGGGAAAAAAATGGTAGTGTACCGATGTTAGATCGCCGATATACTTGATACCCTAAAAATCAGAAATGTCATGAATCATGTCCATTTCAAGTTCTGGTACATATGTATGAATTCTCTCCATTTTTCAGAAGAAACACTCGACCATTCTTATTAAGTTTTAATTATGTTTTACTCCTAATTTCTGTATTGCCGCTTAACAAACATTGTAAGTGAGATATAAAAAGAGTATTATCACAATCAATAGCTTTCAGTTCTCCACTAAAAACAACCCACTCCCTAATAAGTATCCGATAAAAAAACAACAATTATCAACTCCTTGTTGGAAAATTGACACTAAAACAGGGTGAAGAAAAGAATGTAGTCTCCGGGTCCAAAGCTCTAATAATAGATTTTTTTCGACAATTATTCGACTCTTCCCAATTAGATTGGCGAGTATAAATAGGTCAATGAATATTACCGTCAGGATACTTGAAACCCTACAACAATGTTGGATTCAAAGCTTGTACAACCTTGACCCAACCAAGAACACACAGGTTTTGATTCTGATGATGCTTGTTAGAGAGAAAACAGAGGGAGTTTTTGATGTGTTTGAATGGAAAACAAAGACACTATAAATAGAGAGTTTTTGATGTGTTTGCGCCTTGCGCAGTATATCAGACCTTGCTTGTCGAAATTTAAGCCTAGGAAAACTAGGTAATTAATCCTCCATGGATTAGTAGACACAAAATCTTGCCGAGAATCAGAAAACAGGGAGTCGCAGGATAGGAACAGCAGAAAGGGAGGCGTGGCCATGCCTTAGGCCAGCCGGCGCCATTTGCCATTGGCCAAGCCCCATCCTAAACCGGCCCTATTTCCCTCGACCAATCAGGTCGCCTTAAACTCGCCACGCGCACATAAGTTGTGGCTGGGCCCATACTTGTCGGCCCCTTTTTCCATCGACCAATCAGGTCGCTCTAAAGCCGCCACACACACACCAGAAGTATAGCCACGCCCATGATTGGCCGTCCCCTCTCCTTCCTACCGACCAATTAGGTCACTTTAAATGCGCCACGAGCACTAGAGGTGCGGCCACGCCTCATGTTTGGTCGGCCCTTTTTCTTGACCAATCAAGTCGCTCTGAACCCGCCACCATACATTAAAGGCCAAACGCACCCTGCCGCGCCACCATACTAACTGGCAAGCCAAATGCGCCTTGCCACAACAACATATTAATCGACATGCCTACATGCCACTCTGCCGCAGTAACATGCCGCCAAACCCTAACTTTGGCCACGACGCCAAAACCTAGCCTTGGCCACGCCGCCAAGCTCTAACTTTGGCCACGACGCCAAAACCTAGCCTTGGCCACGCCGCCAAGATCTAACTTTGTCTACGATGCCAAATCCATCCTTGGCCACGCCGCCAAGCCCTAGCTTTGGCCAGGGCGCCAAATCCAAGCCTTGGCCACGCCGCCAAGCCCTAACTTGGGCCACGACGCCAAATACTAGCCTTGGCCACGCCGTCAAGCCCTAGCCTTGGCCACGCCGCCAAGCCTTAGCTTTGGCCACGACGCCAAATCCTAGACTTGGCCATGCCGCCAAGCCCTAACTTTGGCCACGCCGTCAAGCCCTAACTTTGACCACGACACCAAATCCTAGCCTTGGCCACGCCGCCAAACCCTAACTTTTTCCACGGAGTCAAGTCCTAGCTTTAGCCATGCCATAACGCCACAAGTGTGGCCATGCCACAACGCCACCATGTCGCAGCCATGTCACACGCACTAACTAGGGTTTCGACATGCCAAACCCTAATTTGGGCAAATTTCTACGCCAACCAAGCCAAATAACGTTTCCCAGAGCGTTGGGATCGATGTGGCAACAGGGCCAATGTTGCCAGAGCCATATTTGGGTCTAACACCAATATGCCAAAACAGCTGCCATGGCTACGCCACTGGCATGACGCTATGCCACGGCTACGCCAGACGCCACTATGATAATGGCGCCACTTTGCTACACAACAAATATATAGTCATAATCAACGGCTACCCTTCTTCATGACATGCAATCTCAGCCATTCAAGTTCGCCACTGAACTGACGGACTTTTGGCAAGTTTTAGGCGGACGGCCAAGGCAAGCCTAATAGCATCACATGCTATTTTCCTATGGCAAGTCTCTTGACTTTGACTTGCCACACATAGCAACCTGCTACACGTTTTCCACGAAAACACTCGAGACATCAAACATGTCACAAACTGGGGGATACTCATCAGGGTATTGGTCTGGAGGTTTACAGCGTGCGGCGTGCAATACGCCCGTTATAAGAAAGTGTCATGAAGTGGGACAATTAGTGGTGATGAAAGTAACGGTGTAAACTAATTCACTTCCTTCATTATGGAAGCATAATGCTTGACGGTTACACGTTACTCTATTATTCCACCACTCAATCGTTTCCATTTCCTACGAGACCATGGTACGTTTCAATATGACTTGTATAAATAGGTATCACCTATTTACCACGAAACACAAGTTTTGGTCGGCAACAACACAGTATCTAGAAATCACCTGGTAGATTTAAATTCTACTAGCCAGTTGTACTTTCAGATAACAGTCATAAACAACCACACCATCAGAATCAACGATTCTGGTCTCAACACTCTCTTCGCTTCCCTCCCTAAGACCAACCCTTCTCCTTCACTTTGTGACCGAAGCAAGCCTGGAATGGCCATTTCTTGGTTTAGGCTAGGATTGTACAGATTGATATCTCGAATCAAAAGTACTCCCGTGCAGTGCATTGTTTAGGGTTTAGATTTGTTTCTCATCCACACACCCGAAATTACCAAAATCAGCAGAAACGGTTTTCACCCACAAACACTTATAACTGACAATATTGTGATTGCTCATGAGTTAATAGATTCTATGAAACATTGCAAAACTGAAAAAGGTTGGATGGATATCAAGCTGGATATGTCAAAAGATTTTGACATAATAGAATGGAGTTTTTTGCTGGAGACTCTAGCTAAGTTAGGCTTTGATGAAAATTTTTGTAGCGGGATTAACCAATGTTTTTCTACTGTCAGCACTTCAATCATGCTAAATGGCTCTCCTGGTGATATCTTTACTCCTCAAAGGGGATTAAGACAAGGAGACCCCTTGTCCCCTTATTAGGAGATATTGTATAATTATGTATATATTGTTTATATGGTTAGGAAATATAATAAGTTAGGAAAGATATTATTTTGAGTTAATGCTAGCAAATATGTTTTTAGTTATCTTCCTATTTAGCTTAAGGTAATACAGATTTTGTAACCAGGTTTTTGATAATAAGAAAAGCTTCTGATTTCTCTACCTTGTCGTTTCATGGCATCAGAGCCAGGAAAGACATAATTTTTTATTTTTTTAATTTTAAAATCAGAAATTTGTGTTGAAGATTGATACCATGGCTGTTGTAGCTAATTTAGCGATCACAACCAGTAACTCCGGTGGAGGATTTTTATCGTCACAAGATCGACTGGGTCTTGCTGATCTTCTTACTGATACCCAATGGGAAACCATTGTGCAAATGGTGAAAACTTCGAATAATGATTCGAATGAGAAGATTTCTGGTAAATGGATACTTGATACAGGGGCTTCACGACATATGACAGGAAGTAAAGAGTTTTTGCTTAAGACTCATAAAATAGGTTTTTCTTCCGTAAAGCTTCCGAATGGCACATACTCTCATGCTCCATGCGAAGGCACCGTGGTGTTTGAAAACGATATGAAATTATTCCGTGTTTTATTCGTTCCTGATCTCCACTGCAATTTGATTTCTTTAGCATGTTTAATTAAAGATTTGAGATGTATTGTCACTTTGACTGATAAGTTATGTGTGATACAGGACCGCACTACGAGGACGGTGATTGGAGTGGGTGAGGAACGAGACGGGGTCTATATCTACCACAGTGGAAGGCCCATTGCAGCAAATCGGGTATCCATTGGAGAAGATTATTGTTTGTGGCATAGACGTTTAGGTCATGCATCTAATAAGGTTGTTTCTTTACTTCCGGGTATGAATAAAGCTGATTGTCAGAAATTTCTTAATGAACCGTGTGATATTTGCTTTAAGGCTAAACAAACTCGGATTACTTTTCCTATTAGTGAGAATAAAGCTGATGACTTGTTCGATTTAGTTCATTGTGATCTGTGGGGACCTTATCGTACTCCATCTTCTTGTGGTGCACATTATTTTCTTACCATTGTCGACGATTATTCTCGCTGTGTTTGGATTTATTTAGTGGCACATAAAATCGAGGTGGTGGAAAATTTTCTTAATTTTTGTGCTATGGCTAAGACGCAATTTGATAGACACGTTAAGAAGGTGCGCAGTGATAATGGTACGGAATTTCTTCCATTAATTCCTTTCTTTACTAAACAGGGTATAGAATTTCAAACTTCATGTGTGGATACGCCACAACAAAATGGGCGAGTTGAACGCAAACATCGTCATATATTGAATGTGGCGCGTGCTTTACGATTTCAAGCCAATTTACCTCTTCGATTTGGGGGTGAATGTATCTTAAGTGCTGCTTATATTATTAATCGCACGCCAACTCCGTTACTCAATGGGAGAACTCCATATGAATTGTTACATAAGAAGCCTCCTATTTATAATCTTATTCGGGTATTTGGATGTTTGTGCTATGCAAGTATTGTGCCTCGTGATCGTAATAAGTTTAATCCACGAAGTCGGAGATGTATCTTTGTTGGTTATCCATTTGGAAAAAAAGGTTGGCGGTTGTTTGATTTGGAAACAAAACAATTTTTTATATCTCGTGATGTAGTCTTCTTTGAAAACAAGTTTCCTTACACAGTTGTTTCGTTGGATAATAATAATAATAATGAAGAATGCCAATTAAGGTTGGAAGATTGGTCGGTGATTTGCAAAAAGTGCAAGAATAGAAAATTCGATGGGGTACCGGCCCAAGATGTAACGTGGCGAGAAGCTGCAGGATGTTGGCTTTGGAGACTCGTAGAAGACCGTAAAGGTGTTCGGGAGATAGCAATACGACAGATTTACGGTCGTCCGACAATGTTTGTATTTGACATTGTTAACATTCAACGAGTCACGGGTGAAAGAACTACAAGCGTCCTCGCTACATCTTTTCAAAACGTGATGGTAGGGTCACTTCTAACGAAGTTCAAGAGTCACTACTATACCTTTTCAAAACGTGACCGGTGGGGTTGCTTCTAATGGAAGTCCAAGGGTCATCGCTATACCTTCACAAAACGTGACAAGGGGAGTCACTTCGATGTTGTCCCTTGTGCGAACATTATGATACTCGACCCATGTGATGTACCTTCACCGACGGAGTCGACGGTGATGTTTTTAACTCACCCGATGGAGTAACTTCACTGGCGGGGGTCTTGATGCGGGTTTAGTGCCCGATAAGTGCACACACATACTCGACAATATTTCGATGAAGTTTTATTGCCTTCTACCGACAGATGTCTGCTATCGTGACATTTCGATAAAATGATTCGACGAAGTGTTCGGTCTCGGAGTTCCTAATACCCAGTTAAAGGATTATATATGTAATACTTGTCAAAACTATAGACCCCTGGCTCTACATTTCCCACACTTCAACGTCCTCAGTACGCCTTATCCCATAACTAATTATGTGTCTTGTGCAAATTTTTCTCGCTAATCATACTCGTTTTTGGCGCGATAACTACTCTTAAAGAACCTACGAGTTATGCGTAAGCCGTTCGTCTTCCGGTTTGGCGCGTAGCTATGTCCGAGGAAATTGATGCTCTTGATAAGAATGGCACGTTATTTATTACTGATCTACCGCCAGGAAGAAAGCTATTGGTTGTAAATGGGTTTACAAAATTAAATATAATTTCGATGGTAGTGTCGAGCGGTACAAGGCTCGCTTGGTTGTTCTTGGTAATCGACAAGTTGAAGGGGTGGATTATCATGAAACATTTGCTCCGTAGCTAAAATGGTTTGTTAGAACATTTTTAGCAAATGATTGCTCGTGATTGGGAGTTACATCAAATGGATGTTCATAATGCTTTTCTACATGGGGATCTTGATGAGGAAGTATATATGCAACTTCCTCCGGATATTCGACTAAATATCCTGGTAAAGTGTGTCGACTCCATAAATCTTTGTACGGTCTTCGTCAAGCTCCTCGTAATTGGTTTGCTAAGCTTGCAGGTGCTCTTAAGGCTTTTGGATTTGTACGAGTCTTATCTTCGATTACTCTCTATTTACCCTACGACGAGGTGAGAACTCCATTAATGTACTTGTCTATGTGGATGATTTAATTATTCTTTGGAATAATTCCTGCTATTTATCGCTTTTAAAGAATATTTAAGTCGTTGCTTTCATATGAAAGATTTGGGCAATCTCAAGTATTTTCTTGGTATTGAAATGTCTCGAGGAGCCGATGGTCTGTTTTTATCTCAACGGAAATACACCTTGGATATTACGTCCGAGACTGGACTTCTTGGAGCAAAACCAGCTTCTTCACCCATTGATCAACATCATCGTCTAGCTCTAGATGCTGGATCTCTCTATTCGACTCATCTCAGTATCGTCGGCTTATTGGACGTTTGATTTATTTGACCATTACACGTCCCGAATTGTGTTACTCGGTGCATGTGTTGGCTCAATTTATGCGGTCTCCTCGGGTATCTCATTGGGAAGGCTGCTCTTCGAGTTCTTCGTTATCTAAAGGGCCATCCGGTCAAGGGATTGTTTTACGCAAGGATAGTGCTCTCCAACCCTTATTGTGATTGATTGGGCCTCCCGCCCACTTAGTAAATCGTTAAACTTACTTGGTTATTTTATTTTTTGGGAGGCTCACCTATATCTTGGAAGACAAAGAAGCAACACACGGTATCTCGTTCTTCTGCCGAAGCAGTATCGTTCCATGGCTCATACTTGTAGTGAACTCACGTGGCTAAAGGCATTATTGAAATCTCTAGGTGTGTTTCACTCTCGGCCTATGCGTCTTCTTGTGATAGTCAATCTGCACTTCATATTCTTTGCTAATCCTGTTTTTCATGAACGCACAAAACATATTGAGATTGATTGTCATTATGTACGAGATCAAATTCGATCTAGAGCTATTATTACTTCTCATGTTCGCACAACCGCTCAGCTTGCGAGATATTTTCACCAAAGCTCGGGTCGTCCTCGGTTTGAGCTACTTCTTCGCAAGTTGGGCATTCGTGATCTCCATGCTCCAACTTGAGGGGGAGTATTAGGAGATATTGTATAATTATGTATATATTGTTTATATGGTTAGGAAATATAATAAGTTAGGAAAGATATTATTTTGAGTTAATGCTAGCAAATATGTTTTTAGTTATCTTCCTATTTAGCTTAAGGTAATACAGATTTTGTAACTAGGTTTTTGATAATAAGAAAAGCTTCTGATTTCTCTACCTTGTCGTTTCACCCCTATTTATTCATTTTATTTATGGATTCATTCTCTAGAGCTCGTATGAATCATGGCCAATTTTAGTACTGATACACATTTATGAATTCTCTTTATTTTTGTCAAATGACTTTCTTTATGAATTAGAGGATGTCTGCATTAGCGTGAAAAAACATCTGACCGTTTTCATTGATTTAAAGGAAAAAAGAAGAAGAAAAAAAAATGATTCCAAGCGAGAGAAAACATTTGACCGTTTTTATTAAGTTTAATAAAAATAACAAAACCAAAACTGATTCATTCAAAGTTAGATGATTGGGAAAATTGGGGATATCCCAAAATGGACTGCAATTTTGGGGATATGCCCCAGGATTCCATTTCTCGGGAATATGGCCCGACCGTCAACTTTTCCATCCATGGACGTTAATCAGTCAATTTAAGCACACATGTGGGATTACACGTGTGAGATGAAAGACAAATATCCACTTGTGAGAATCGCACGCTCACAATATAACCAGCTCTCACCCGATGATGACACGTCACAGATCATCTAACGGCTGATATTTCAAACGTGTCCATCTCAATTACTATTTTACCCTTTATTTTTAAATAATTACGTATATATCCACATGATTTAGATTATCTCCATGTGTCCTTTTACTTGAAAGGATGGCAGATGATGAACATCTTCATTACAACGGTCATCTTCTTCCCCATAATCCCGGTCGCATTGCAGAAAACATGTATGCAGAATTTAAAAAGAAAATGCAGTTAAACTAATGCATTGTCTTAAAATCACATGTATGGTCAATTAGAAATGAATATATAATTAGTGAACGTTTAAAGATTCTAGTTAATTAAACTTAAACTAATTGCAAAAGTCTTAAAAAAAGACTAACATAACATAGTTCAGTACATCACCACTACCAAATGTCTCCAAAAAAAGAAAAAAAGTGACAACATCCACTAAGTATTTTCTTTGAAAAGTTGAAAAAAAAAAAAGCACAACTACCAATATAACCTTACACATCATATTTAGAATTAGGATTTCTTTGCCTTTTTGATGCAGGTTCATTGATGTTGATTGTTTTGTGGATATCATTGTTCTTGTTTTTATCTTTGAAAGTATTTGATACCTTTGAACCAGCAGCTGGAGCATTTCTACCACCAAGTGCGAAGAAGTAGTAAGCGATTCTGGCCTTTGAAGATGCAAGTTGCAGGTTTGTGTAGATTTCTTTGTTGAAGATGCGATTTGCAGTTGGTGTAGATTCTTTCTTGAAGATGTACTTGCAGTGTTTCCAATGCTTTTCCTCTACTTCTTTGGAGTTGCAATCCTCTCAACAAATGTTTCACCCTCAAGATGACACTTTGTTCTGATTCTTTTCTTCTTTGAGTTGGATCCAACTGCACCTCCTTTACAAGTTCTGTTGTTATGATCAGACTCACCACAAGTACTACACTTTCCGATTTTCTTCTTCTCCATATAATATTTCTTCCTTTTAACACAAGGTCTTCCTGCTGATCTATGAAGCTCCGGATGGATAATCTTTGGAGATGTAACCTGCAAGTGCAAGAAAACATATGAAGAAGAAAGATAAGGTTAGTATTCTTTATATACAACTAGGGTTAGATTTAGAAATGTTGAAAAAGTAAAACAATAGTGAAAGGACAAAAAGATTCCCTGATATTAAATAAAGGATGTACATGTGTCCACTAACCTCTGGCCAGTCATCAATGTGACCCAATGGAGTTATTGTCCATGAGTAAGTGGTCCTATATGATTTCACTATGTAGTATTTACTACAATACCTGCACATTCAGTTTAACCAACAACTCATTCATTCATTATTGGGATCATTATTTACCAACACCCTACAATAGTAAATGAAAGCCCTAAATGAAAGTGTTACTTACTCAGACCAATCTGGGTTATAGGGGTCCAATACACACACACACAACATGCTGACACATAAATCCCCTGAGCTGCCATTGCACGCAAGTGCATGTTTTCTTCACAATGTCAACTGTAAAAACTGCCTTGCTAGTTTTGTTAGTCACTTCATACACTCTCATCTCTGATGAAGGTTCTGTATTATAGTTTCCAACACCCAATTACATCTTTTCTATAAGTTTCATAGCTGCAGGAACTAAATCAGACTCATTCCATGTTGCAGATAATGCACTCCTCCTTGCATACAGGTTCATGACCAATTGGGTATACATGATCGCCATTACGCAAACAGGCTTGGCCCTAATATTATGACACATAACATTGAATGATTCTGAGAAATTGCTATTTATGTGCTCACAATCAGCAGTGTGTGGGTACCATGATCTAGCCCAAGATTTTGGGTCTAATTCAATTAGATAGTTGTATGCTTTCTTTGAAATCTTTGCCAATTCATCCATGCTTTTCTGAACATTATTAAACATAAATAGGAACTTTAGTAGTGCATCATTGTATATGGTTTTATTGTCAGTATTTATGACCCAAACATACCCCAATTGATCAGGCTTTACATCTCTCCACATGTCTAAAAAGTCTAATTCACAACTAATCAAATTTGAATCCCAATATATTTCCACATCAAATTCTGGTTTATGACCCAAACATTTCAACCTGTCCTTAACCATATCTTTAAATTGTTCAAAACTAACAGAAGCACCTTTCACATCACAAAAATACATTTTGTGACCCTTCAAATTGTCATTTTTGATAGATATGATAAAATTCCTTCCTTGACCCTCCTGAAATATATAACAAACAGATAATGAAGCAAAAAAATAACAAAAATACCCTATGTACTGTTTTTCAGTTCCGCAATCAAACCTTAAATTCCTTCCTTTACCTCATTAAACTAAGCTAACCTAAATCAGAAGAAACCCCCATTTTAAAGAACCCTAAATTCATTTTTTTTTAAATCAAATTAACCACACAATACAACGAAAACGAAGATAAATTCACGTTTAATTACACTTTTTCCACAAAATTAACCTAAACCAAAAAAAAAAAAAAAAAAAAAAAACCTAATTTTGAAGAACCCTAATTTCACTTTTCGTCAAATTAACACAATTAACCACACAATATAACGAATACAAAGATAAATACACGTTGGGTTTCTATTATTTACTCTCTTTGAAGACCCATGCGGCTTCGATTTGCAGTTTTCCTTCTTCTTCTTCTTCTCCCTTCAACTTCTACTATTCTTCAACTCTTCAACTAATCTAACAGATCTCAACTTACAGATCTCTCATACTCCAACTAATCGAACGTCAAACACCTTGCAGATTTCTCCTACTCTCACATCACAGATCTCACTCTCTCAACTGGTTTCTTCGTCTGTCTCTTTCCACCGCCCTTTTTCTTTGTTCTGAGAAAAGAAACCAAACCCGTGAGTGAGATATAACATAGATTTGGTTTGTTTGATCAGAAGCCGTTAATAATCTCCGAGACACCGTACATTCGATGAAAATACGTGGCATTGGGAGATCTAATCAACTACATAAGGTTAAACTCGTCATTTCATACAGTCGACGAGATATCATGTTCGAAATATTGACCAGTCAATGTACGATAAATTGACTTTTTAACCATGTTTGACAGAAACTGTTATCTAGAGGCATATTCCCGAGAACTGGAATCTTGGGGCATATCCCCAAGATTGCAGTCCATTTTGGGGCATATCCCCAATTTTCCCATGATGATTCTATGACACACGATTGCTTGAATATGCTAAAAATCCTTGCAATAATCAATTGTTTCTTACATTTTCCGATGGAAGTAAATATATACAGTTATAGCATGTCCTTAATAGATTTGTTGCTATTCTTGTTTTTATTCCAGGTGAGAAGTAGTTCATGTTTTTGCTTATTAACCAATGTAGAGCACCATTACTAGGTAGAGATTTTCTAGCTTTGCTATTATACCATATGCCAGTGTCCTTCCTACTATTCTTTATATAAAAATAGAGTTTTTTCGAGCGACGTGGTTAATCGGAGCTTCTGGTTGATTCTGGCCCCACCAATTTATTTATTTTGGTAATTTTAAATAATTTCAAAAAAGAAATCTACGAAAATACTTTTCTGTCCCATAATATATTTTCCGGAAATACACATTTATGAGAAGTTATTATCAAAAAGAGAAAATTTTCACAAAATATTATTCAATTACCAAAAATATTTTATTTTTGCTATCCAAAAAGGGCTTGCGGCGCAGCTTGTTGCTCGCTTGCCTTCTATGTAAAAGGTTTTTTTAATTTTATATAGCTATTTCTATAAAAAAATAAAAAATAAAAAAATAAAATAAGAACCAATATTAAATAAATATTTGATTTTAGTACAACTTTAAACCCGAATTATATCAATAATAAAAAATTATTACCAAATAAATGTAAAATATCATCAAAAATATTTACGCCTAATTTAATCTAACATTGAAAATGAGGAGAATCTTCTGCCCCATAATATATTTTTTGGCCAATGATATTCAAGGAAATATATTACCTAAAATATCTAAATCTAATAAAAATTAAAAATTATCAAAAATGAAAAAAAGTAAAAAGATCAATCAAACTTAGATCAATCAACAAAATCGAAAATCGAATTATATAAAGTTGTGGATACACACCCGTAGATTGAAGTATACTTCTCTCTACGAAAAAATTAGTTCATGATCCTGTCCAATAGCCGAAATACAAAATTATTAGTAGAAATTCGTGAAGAAAAATATTAGTATACGAACTTTTGCTTATTCGTGTTAAACAATATAAGCAAACGTTCAGAAGGAGAAAATATTAGTACAAAAAATGCAATTGAAAATATGAATGGGTTTCAATATTTTTGTTAAAACTATTCAAAATCGTGATAAATATTTTGGGTAACATTTCATTCCATAAATAAAGGATTAATGAATATTTTTACCTTAAAAAAATGTGCATGATATACTGATTATTATTTCTGATGATACGATTCATCTCCAAAATCTCCAAAATAATGAAAACATTGATTCTATTCCAAAACCATTTGAAAAGATACTCAATATATTTCAGGTATAATTAATTGATGTTATATTTCCAAAACATTTTTTTATGGAATTTGTTGGTTTGGTGGTTCTCTATATAAAGCATTCGTGAACAAGCCTAACCAAGTTGTTTCGACGGTGCTTCTTTCTTCCAGATTTTTTTCTTCAAATTTAGTTGGTTTTATCTGATCCATTGTCATTGTTTGTTTACATGATCCTCGATCATGTATGTAGCTTTTGTAGCCGTCCATAGTCAAGCAATATCAAGGTATATCAAATATTGTTGTCATTCGGATATGAAACACAATTTTTATTTTTTGTTTTGCAGGTCTTTTAATGCATCAAACGCGTTTTGCTAATTATTATTCATTTAGAAAAATAAAGGTTTGTTCAATTTTATTACTGACTGATCGTGTTTTTATGATTGTTCTTCGCTCATTTTCTCTTTTAACAATTTGGTTGTTGGTAGTAGACTAATCAATTTTATTGGTTTGAGAGATCTTGAGTCTGAAATTGATAAGAACTTAAACCTAAATAATATTTTAGTTTATTTATTTTTATTTTCACTGATAAATACCTAAATACCAAAACATGTATATTTATTAGCCAGGGGAGGATTTGAAGTAATGGTCATCAAGTTCATGTAGTCGATTTTCTTAACGGAGAAGAAAGTAGGTAGTAGTCCCCTTCTTTCTATAACTGTATCTTAATTTTTTTTTGACAACAAAATCAGTTTTCTGAGTTTTTCTGTTATCTTAATGATTTAATAAAAATCATTGCTATCTCCATAGTCCATACCTTATGCAGACCAACTGATCATATGAGCCTAACAAATCATTGCTAATGAAAATAAAAAATCTGTTAAAACACAAATTTACTAACAAATAGAGTTTTTTCGAGCGCCGTGGTTAATCGGAGCTTCTGGTTGATTCTGGCCCTACCATTTTATTTATTTTGGTAATTTAAATAATTTCAAAAAAGAAATCTACGAAAATACTTTTATGTCCCATAATATATTTTCTGGAAATACACATTTATGAGAAGTTATTTATCAAAAAGAGAAAATTTTCACAAAATATTATTCAATTACCAAATAAATGTAAAAAATCATCAAAAATATTTACGCCTAATTTAATCTAACATTGAAAATGAGGAGAATCTTCTGCCCCATAATATATTTTTTGGCCAATGATATGCAAGGAAATATATTAGCTAAAATATCTAAATCTAATAAAAATTAAAAATTATCAAAAATGAAAAATAGGCAATAATTAATTTAATCATAATAATCCATAATTAAAATATGCAAATCAAATCACGATATTATTGTTCATCACGGTTCATCTAAAATTTAAATCAATCACGAAATAATTAAACAAAAAATAAATAAACAAAAAGGTTCAATATCTAATGTCCGATTACACTTCTTTTGATTAAATTGATTTTAATTACAATTAAAAACCACTAATAAGAAAGTAAAATGATCAATCAAACTTAGATCATTCAACAAAATCTAAAAATAAATTATATAAAGTTGTGGATACGCACCCGTAGATTGAAGTATACTTCTCTCTACGAAAAAATTAGTTCATGATCCTGCCAAATAGCCGAAATACAAAATTATTAGTAGAAATTCGTGAAGAAAATTTCAAAAAAAATCGAGTTAAAAAATATAGGCAAACGTTCAGAAGGAGAAAATATCAGTACAAAAAATGCAATAGAAAATATTTATGGGTTTCGATATTTTTGTTAAAATTATTCAAAATCGTGATAAATATTTTGGGTAACATTTCATTCCATAAATAAAGGATCAATGAATATTTTTACCTTAAAAAATGTGCATGATATTCAAAAATTACGGATTCATCTCCAAAATCTCCAAAATAATGAAAATATTGATTCTATTCCAAAACCATTTGAAAAGACACTCAATATATTTCAGGTATAATTAATTGATATTATATTTCCAAAACATTTTTTTATGGAATTTGTTGGTTTGGTGGTTCTCTATATAAAGTATTCGTGAACAAGCCTAACCAAGTTGTTTCGACGGTGCTTCTTTCTACTAGATTTTTTTCTTCAAATTTATTTGGTTTTATCTGATCCATTGTCATTGTTTGTTTACATGATCCTCGATCATGTATGTAGCTTTTGTAGCCGTCCATAGTCAAGCAATATCAAGGTATATCAAATATTGTTGTCATTCGGATATGAAACACAATTTTTATTTTTTGTTTTGCAGGTCTTTTGATGCATCAAACGCGTTTTGATAATTATTATTCATTCATAAAATTAAAGGTTTGTTCAATTTTATTACTGACTGATCGTGTTTTTATGATTGTTCTTCGCTCATTTTCTCTTTTAACAATTTGGTTGTTGGTAGTAGACTAATCAATTTTATTGGTTTGAGAGATCTTGAGTCTGAAATTGATAAGAACTTAAACCTAAATAATATTTTAGTTTATTTATTTTTATTTTCACTGATAAATACCTAAATACCAAAACATGTATATTTATTAGCCAGGGGAGGATTTGAAGTAATGGTCATCAAGTTCATGTAGTCGATTTCCTTAACGGAGAAGAAAGTAGGCAGTAGTCCCCTTCTTTCTATAACTATATCTTAGTTTTTCTTGACAACAAAATCAGTTTTCTGAGTTTTTTCTGTTATCTTAATGATTTAATAAAAATCGTTGCTATCTCCATAGTCCATACCTTATGCAGACCAACTGATCATCTGAGCCTGACAAATCATTGCTAATGAAATAAAAAATCTGATAAAACACAAATTTACTAACACTAGACGGCAATTTTATGACCAAAATTTACAGGCAAGGTGCTTGGGACAGAAAGCACGTAGAAAAAAAGAAGCATAACAAAAAACAATACACCTACAAGCCATAGATTCCGAGCAAGTATATCGACAAGACAAAGTTTTAGCCGGTCAACAAGCACAACATTCAATGCAAACCCATGAAAATTTATCAAAAAGAAAAGAAAATGCGCAGATACAACCCGTACAGGTAAGAAAACTTTAAACTGTAACTTAACATTTATATCTCACATTTTTTATCAATGCAGGATACTCATCTACGCAAAAGAAAACTTCTCAACCTACCAGGGTTGGGATTGTTTAGTTCAATGATTTCGGAAGGCATTTTCATGGCATTTTCATTTTATAGGTGTTGTTGTCGCCCTTTTTATCTCTTCAAGTACACTTACTGAAGTTAAGCATTGACATTAATTATTCGTTCTTTCCTAATAATGATATTTAATATCTCTATTGATCTTTTTTTCGCCTGGTTCTAAGAAGAGTGCTATTCCTAATAATATTACGTTGCTTCTCTATCTTTCCATTTGATTAGTCTTGATTAGTTTTTAAATCTGTTCTTTAACTACTGAAACTTAAGCTGAACTTTTGTTTACACGAGTTTGCCTGTATTTGACAATATTTTTGAAATTTACATTAAAGCGAGCTACAATCTTTTCTGATCGACAAAGTTAGGAATTTTTTTTGTTGCTAATATAAATTTGGTGTATATATATTATATTGCAAAAACAATTAGCAAGGATATATTCTTTTATGAATCATAAGCAAAAAGACATAGGCCATGGAGAGTATGCAAAAAAGAGTTGGTTTCTTTCAATCTTCCTCTTCATAGGCCATGATTTGTTGTTATTTTATATATAAGCTGATTATTATTACCTTATATTTTTATTTTTTATTTGAGTCGAAAATGTGTGGAAAACTTTCTCATGGATTAAGAAAGAATGTAACTTTTGATTTATGTGTGTGGCAGAGTCAGTACGTTCCAACAAAATCCAATTTTTAGCTTTGGGTGACACAGAAGAAGCTAATAGGCACGGGTATTCTTTTATTGAATGGTTTGTTTGTGCTAAAGTTCCACGTATTGTAGATCTACATGTAGTATAAATACTCATTGCGATCGAATCACAGATAGACCTAATTGATGATGGATATCCAAATTGCCTAAAGCGGGTCATTGCTGATGATGTTGATCCAATGTGTACCAGAGAGAGGAGATGTATCCTCATTTTTAACAGATATGCCTAAAGTGAGATGGGTCATCGGCTTCCGCTGCTCCGCAACATCTCCACCTAAAAAATGGACGACGTTGATGGTTGGTATATATACCAGCGAGATCGAAGCGATCGAAACATAAACATAGTAGTAATCCAAGCTTCTGCAGCATCTGCACAAAATCGAAGCGGATCGAAGTGTATTTGCATTCATAGAACGGAAGAAATAAACCACACTGTTCATCCACCAAATTGGGTTTTCTTCTGCACGCTACTTCGAGCAAGAAAGCAATACGTACTCATCGTTTTGAAAGGCCAACCAAAACTTTTCATTTAAGAATCCAAGTGGATGAGAAACTTTTCATACTTAACCATATAAAAATAAAATTCAAAATCTTGATTAGTGCTTTCAGTGTGTTTCATTTTCTTTTTGATGTCCTTGGAATTTGATCAGAGTGCTCTCAGTAGTCTAATCTGAGATATAATCCATAAAATTGATGTATATGCGGCCTCTAAAGGTCATTACTGCACATGCTTCAATTATGGCATTTAATCTGGTGCCTTCTTGCTATTTGCAGAGACATATACTCTGGGGGTGTGAAATATTATCGTAAATAATCTGGGACTGGGCGTCTTTTTTTTTCTTTTTTTATTTTTTTTCGTATTATTCGTATTATGGTTTGAGACTTCAGTTTAGCTTATCTTTTCAAGCTAGGTTTGTATATAATTTGTTGAGAATAGAATGCAATGCATACATTAATTAAAGACATTAAAAACATTTTCCTCTTGCAGGTTGGGTAAAATTCTCTGATGTTGTTGCAGACCTGATCTTTCTTTGGTGAACAACACAGGGAGAGGCAAAACTAAATAACATCCTTAATTGATTTGTTTTGATAATAACAAGAAGGATATTGTATTTTAGGGTTGTTAGTCCCAGATACAACCTATAGGTTCTCCCTATGTTGGAGAGACAAAAGTATATAAAAAAAATAAAAGCATGCGCCATAGATTTAAAGAAAATCAATATTTTGAGAAAAGGCGGGAGACGCACTTTTAATCCGTTCATGGAGATGGATTAAGCACTATAGGCTCTGGCAATAATTGACTGCAAATCCATCATTTTGTTGCACAGCAGGGAAGTGCTTTGAACAATACCATTAATTTCTTAGTGATGTATTTGCTTTTAATAAATTTTGCCCTTTCTGAGTCAAAAACAAGAAGAGTCCCGACAGGTAATGGGGTGGTTTATGAAAGCGTTTTATGTTGGGTAAAATGGAGTCCATACATTGTCAACTTAACAGTGATCTTAACATTTCTCTGCATTGTAAAACAGTGATCTTAGAAAAAAACAAAAAAAAAATTATCCCATTAATAATTTACTTTTTTTTTTTGTTAATATTATTGAATAGTAATAGTTAACTTTATTTTTGTTAATAAGATATTTATCCCATTAATAGTTTCTTTTAAACTTTTTTTATTATGATTAATTCTAATAAGTACTAGTTGGTCGCCCGTGCTACGCACGGGTCTTATGGTTATAAAACACTGGAAGTAAATAATGTTAATTTCATTAAAAGTAAATAGTGTTACTAAATATTTAGCTAATTTGTCTTTTTGAAAACCTAATGGAAGACACCATGATAATAAAAAAAAATTAAATCACCTTGATCAATGATCATTATTACTTGACGTGCACTCCTTCTCATCGACAATTGGTCTCCTCTGGCCGACCCTTCTGTCTTGGTGGTGTTCATCCCAAACCCATAAGCATTCTAATTTCATTTGGTTTCCTGCAAATAAAGTAAGCCATTTTTCAAAACACATTTCACATAAGTCTAACATGTGCTGCTGCAATCATGTAAGTGCATCGACCTTCCGAAAAGTATACTCACAGAGAGAGACTGGATATAAAATTGATTAGTTCACCATAAGAATGATAATTGTGAAAATGATAGGCATTTCTGTCTATGACTGTACTTAGCATGTCTTCCATGCCATTATTCCAATGGTGGTTTTGTGAATGAGTAAAGTTAGTTTGTACAAATCGACCATCGGAATAATGGCTGACACTTTTTCCATTCCTAATGCTTGGCTGTAGTTCACTATTCATTGTATATAAATTTTTGGATTACAGTTACTGAATGATTAAAATGAGGTTTATTGCATTTCCTTCTTAGACCCTCCAAAACAGTGAAATTAATTTTTGGATTCCAGTTACTGAATGATTAAAATGAGGTTTATTGTATTTCCTTCTTAGACCCTCCAAAGTGCGTTAAACAATGAAAATATTGGTTAATTCTTTAGATATACTTCTTAGCCCCCTTGACCATCTTACCAGGTTAGGCAAAATCTAATCATTCACTTGGTTGGCTGTGTATTGATAGTTCTAGACCTAACGTATGATATCTGTTTGCAGTAGCGGTGTACCAATATCTTGGCTGTATATTTAGAGTTCTAAATCTAAGACTCATATCGATGGCTCGTTGATTCTTTCAGGAAGTGCAAAATTAGAAGTTACGCGGCCTACTATATATTATATCTCCTGATCTTTTATTAATGTTTTATCCGTAATTTTCTAGGAAGCATAGAAAATTCATTTTGTGATTCTGCAAAAAGTCCATCACGTCACTTATTAGCATTAGTATGACACACTATTGCAAATCAGAGATGTTAACATAACCTTGTTTGTGAATTTGTGATGCACGTACAATACCATATTCTTATAGTATCATCCACATACTATTACAACAATCACAAATTATCTAACATAAATAGTACTTGGTAGTTAATACAATTACAAACTTACAAACTTAAATGCGCAGAGAAAACTCACTGTTTAAACAAACTCCTAATAGTTGAACAAACACGGATGTAGTCATAGGCCACCGATAGTCTTATATAGTTATATCATCATACCGGTTTTCCCTTGAAATTTATCGCCTCTGGTTATTTCCATCTTACACTTTACACTTGGAAATCTCTAGTAACGGAATTTATAAGTTGATTGTGCAGTCCCTATGATGAAACCGTTAGGACGATGTCACCTCTCACTCTCTCAGTCTGCGGCTGCCTTCCATTGTATAAGTTTTTTTTTTTCTTTCCGGCACTTCCAGTTAGAAAATAAGTCCTTCCCGATTGTTTATTACCCGAGTAGATTGGTATTTCTATAGGAGAAGAATAACTTTGAGAGCTAACTTATAGGGGATATGTACACTTGTAATGGCTGAATTATAGTCATGATTCATGCTATACTTTCACTTTATACGTGGAATTTCAAAATATGCTTGTGTAAGAAAGAATATTAAGTAAACACATGAAAGTTTTGGGAAGTTCATTTCTCATATCTTAATTGACAGTCATCATCACTAAACATTTGCTCCCCTGACAAATCCTATCCAAGTATTTGATATGTGGTCGTTTGATTCTTAAGAAAAGAATTAGCATAAAACATAACAAAAAAAAAAAAAATGGTTACTGTATACAAATTTACCCAATGCGATCAAAAAATTATCTTGAAACAGATACAAATTTACCCGATGAAATCAAACGATTACCTTGAAGCAGCATCCAAGAACTGTTGTTGCAGCAAAAACTCTATTTCCGCCGCTGCCGCCATGAGGAGTTGCATAACTGAGTGTCTAATCACATAACTGAGTGTCCAATATTCTTTGGGGGCAGCACTTTGTGCATGTCGTATTTGGTTACGCAATTGCAACGCAAGCGGATACATCAACTAATACTATAGACGCCAGGTCAGCTACTAAACACAAATAGAAGCTGTCTAGCATGTATGATAGAGCTTAGAGCTTACCACTAAACAATATTGTTTGAAAAAAAAAACATTTAACATAACTGGTCATGTGAAATTTATCAAAGATTAGGTCGTGACTCATGAGTGTTAAAAAAGAAGAATACACGCAAATAGCATTGTCCATGCATATTGTGGTATCCTGTTGATAATCCTTTGAAGCCTCACCCAAAAGGGTGAATACGTTAACTCGCTGTGCAAAATATATTAGCTTGATATACCAATCTTTTAGACCAATAACAATGGTTTCTTACTTAAGGATTAAACATCTAAAAAATGAAGTTAATAGTAAAAAGAAAAATTGGACACACTGATATTAAATAGAAAAGTTCAAGGCAGATGAGTTATTCAAATAGAATAAGTTAAACGCAATCGAAAACAATGAAGAAAACAATGAAAATTGAGAATACATACCTTGTTGCACTGGAGAAACACTCCATAACATACCTTGTGTGGAACTTCGAACATCTCATTTTACAACAACTTGCTCTTTTTGATGTTTGCTTCATCAGAGTTCTTTAGGGACACCTAGAGCTACCACTATAAAAAAATGGTCAAAATAAGAATCAATATTTTTCCACGGGATACATAAGAAAGTTAACATGTTAACAGAAGCAGACTTACAATAGCTGTTTTTTTAGACGTCAAAGTCCCTATTATATCAGCAATCTTATCAAGAGAACGTTTCTTGGTTTCTTATCGTTTGCCGATCTTCGACCTTAGGTCAAACATTTAGCTCGTTTGTCTTGAAGTGCTCTTCAAACTCTGAAGTTTTGCTGCTTGATTTTCATCAAGAATTTCCATTCCATTTTTTCATCAAGAATTGTCATTCCATTTGCGTTAGTTCCCCACTACTTTCCCCTAATTTCCCCTTTGGCTGTGTCACAGGAAATTCACAAGAATTAGATAACAAACTGTTAGCAATTTGTAATTCATATGCAGCACAAACAAAATAATTAAAATATTAAGGTCGGCTACTAAACTCAGTCAGATTATAAAATGGATAAGCAAACTACAACTCAAATCTCAAATTCAGAGCTAGGAAAAAAATGGATAATAAAACTACAACTCAAGTCCAGGGCTATGAAAAGATTAAGGTTTTTTGATTTCATTCTAATACTTTACTCTAAACTTATGATTCAAATAATAAAAACTCTAACCTTAAATTTCTGGGAAAATCGCTATATTAATTAACTACAAAAACCAAATGAGAAATATAATTGCATTTTGTGGAGGTTATGGGATAACTATGGTAGTTGGATTCTGGTGCTTGTAAAGAGTATATGAGAATTCAAATAATATACTTCTAGTTCTTATGAGAGAGATTAGTGCATGAAAAGAGATCGTTTGTTATTTTGGTCTTAGTACATCGAGATGACATCCATACAAAGAAACCGATGCCCACAAAAGCAAAGAGAAGACGATTTTATTACAGGCATAAGATGGCTGCTGCTGCTTCCACTACCTACAGGCTACAATGCTTCTGACACTTCAAATATTTTATTACAGGTTTAATGATCGATAAGACGATAATAAGACAGGTTTTAACAGTACAAAAATAGAGGAGACGTTAATAAGGCAGTTTTCAACTAAAAGAAAAAGAGAAGGTTTTGTGGACTGGAAGAAGATGAAGATTACCTACGAACTCTGAGTCCGCGACTAAGATTTGTCTTTTAGTCGTCCTATTTTTCTCGATAATGTGAACACTTTCGTCTCATAACCTAATGAAGTCATTATAAAACATTCAAACAAACACAAAATCACAAAACAAACCCCTATGCTTCTTGAAAATGAAAAAACCTAAAAAAAATGTCATCTCACCTTTCAGAAGCGCCAATAACATTAGCCCCACCATGTGGCCTACATTTATGCTTTTTAACAAATTACTTTTCTAGGTTTATAAGTCTCTAGAAGAATTCTAGGGATGTTCTCATAGTGTACATCTTCTGAGATGACTTCTCTTCTACTTCTACGAATCAGAAGAATTTATGGATCCAAAACTAAATAACCACTAATTCTTAATTGAAACTTCTCAAATAACAAAAAATAAACAAAAGCACTGAATAGCCATTGATAAAAGAGAAACAAATTCCTCATATTCAATCAACCCTGCAAAACCAAAGAAAAATCAACCCTTAAAAAACAAAAGAAAAGATTACGGATCATTAAAACAATTGGTAGTTCTTTATCATAGAATAAACTCCTTATAATTTTCAACTTGAATAAAGAATTATAAGCAAGAATATAAAACTCACCTGTCCAGATTTCAAATGAGAGAAGCAGCGTCCTTCGACTGGGTACAGTTCCGTTATATCCTGCATAAGAAATGACAACAACATATCAGACTAATAACAGCATCCATAAACGAAATGAAAAAAGAAAAAAAAAATTGAAAAGGCACACCAAAAGAATGAAGCTTGGATTTTGCTCAAGCGCTATTATACATCAAGAAAATATTATTTTTAGAATTTATGTCTTATATTTACTAATAAAAATCGTAGAGATCTTTCCTTCCTTAATATCTGTTTGGAAGTAAATTTTATATTTTACCAAAAAGAACCTTTAAATATAGAATTTTTTTAGTCTATCGAATTACTTCGGGCAAAATATTTAAAAATATTGTCATATTTGGTTCAATAAATTAAAAGTGTAATATTCTCGGAAAGCTTTTTGTTTACCAATATTTTATTAATTTTATTTAATTTTGGAGACAATTTTATACAAAATATATTGAGAATCTAGTAAGAATAGAAATTATTTTGTCTTACGTTTGTTATTTTTCTTTTGGATTGTCTGATACCCCGTACAATAAAAATTGCATTGAAATGAAATCGATTTTTTTTTATTGTTCTCACCATGATTTTCCATTTTTTTCCCTTCTTCTTAAGGTTGGTAATTTAGAGTTTCATCAACAGGTATTGATCATTTTATGGAGGAAGAAGTACACTTCGATCATCAACAGGTATTGATCATTTAATTTTGATGTATATTTATTTTCGTCTCAATTGTAATTATAAAATCTTAATTAGAATTAGTTTAATTATTAGCATCTTGGAATTGTAATTAGAATTAGTTTAATTTTTTAAGAAGTGTAATTGGACATTGGAAATTATTTTGTTTTATTTATAGTGGATTTATTTTTGTGATGACGATCATGATGTATAATTTATTGATATTAGTTTGATCGTGATGAATGTCATAAACGTAATTATATTTTTAATTATTTATTTGTGTCTTAATTTTTTTTTTATCTATTAATTGTTTTCATTAATTAATTATAAATATTTTTTTCATTAATTATAAATGTTCTCTTACTGTAAAAATTACTCTGATATCAATAATAATGAGGCTACTGGTTTGGTAACCTAGCAACAAGCTGGGCTCCAACACCTTTTTGAATAGCAACTCATAATCTATGAAAAATAAAATTGTCTTTAATGATAATATCTAATTTTGATTTTTAATTATTTTTGAACAAATATTTGGTAATTTATAAGATTTAGTTGTTTTAAGAAATATTTTTTTTTATTATATTGTGGGCAAGAATATTTGTTTGGATTTTATTATCCAAAATTTTAGAAAATTAACAAAAACAGTTAAATGGTGGGGCCAGAATCAACCAGAAGCTCCGATTAATCACAACGCTCGAAAAAACTCTGTTTTTATATAAAGAATGTCATTTAACTAAAAACAAACCCGTGCGTAGCACGGGTGACAAACTAGTTATAACAATACGCCAGTGTCCTTCCTACTATTATACAATCTGAATGCATATTGAGGGCAGTTTTTCGTGATCGTTATCATTTAGCTTACTCTAACGTCTCAAATTTCACAGCGGATCTGGTACTCGTAAATGTAGTTGTTTTGGTGAGTAAAGAAAAGTTATCTCTTGGTAATCATCGGGAAAAGTACAGCGATCCAACTCAAGTAGCTTTATATACTAATGAACTGAAGTAAGAATGGTATGACTATCAACAAAAATAGGATGAATCTCGCCATAAGCAATTAAGAATGATTTTGTATTATTATTGTTAACAAATTAATGAAAGCATATTAACGCAGTACACTACAAACACATATTTACTAGTACGACTGTTGCCATGGTGGGAGGGCCGACCGAAGAAGAATATGAAGATGGAGTTTGTCCACGAATACTTTCGTCCCGTTTCAGAAAATGTAATACTTTCACCTCGTTTCAGAAAAAGTGACATTTTCACATCGTTTCAGAAAAAGTGATACTTTCTCCCCGTTTCGGAAAAACTGATACTTTCACCCCATTTCGGAAAAAGTGATACTTTCTGCCTGTTTCGGAAAAAGTGAAACGGGATGTGATAGTATCATTTTTCCTGAAACGGGATGTGAAAGTATTATTTTTTCTCAAACGGGAAATTAGTCGACCAATAAACCAAAATATGGTTCCATGATGTGTTATGCATCCTTTGTGGTGGTTTGCATAATGGCTATGCATTCAATTTTCGAGAATTGTGCCTAAAATGAGAGTATCATTTTTCTTGAAACGGATGGAGTACATCGTTTTATTAGTTGCAATGGAAAATTAGTTGATGCATAAACCAATATTTTTCTACATAAAGTATTATGTATCCTTTGTGATGGTTTGCATAATGGATATACATTTAATTTTCTAAAATTGTGCCTAAAATTATATATATCTCCGAATTTTTCGTAAAAACTCCAAATTTGATATTGTTGTTTGTACTTGTTGCGTAGAGTTTTTTTATAACCTTTCTAACGAGATAAAATTTGTAAAATTTCAAGGCACGGATTTTTAGATATGTTATATTAAAGTTTGCTTTCCAATTATACCCCTGAAAAGATAGGATATACAAGGAGTTATAGTAATTGGACTAAAAGGGAGGGACATTTTTGGTTTTTTCGGCCCTAACCATTTCCAATCTTTTTGTGGTAATTGATCACTTAGATTTTACAAAAAAGTGGTCATATAAAGGACCTCCCTCGCTTCGCTTGGTCGGCCCAATTAATGGGGTATCAATTTGTTGGGAAGAGCACGGAAATCCATGTCGTAGAAGTGGGAGTTAATGAAGAAAAAGGCAAAGGAAGCATAAATAAAAATCAAATTAAGAAGTATAAACGTACCGGACGTGCATAATGTTGGAGAAAATGAGTTTTATTTGTTGGTTTCATAGTGTTGGTGGGAATGGAACTTAGGACCTTTAAGTCACTAAGGGTACTTGCTCATTTTCTTATGAGTGAATGAAATATGACCTTTAGTACCATATAGGGTATTACACTATTACTAAAGAGGAGTTTCACTATTTAACTAATCCATTATGGATAGTTAGACAAACAATGTGGGTGGAACGAGTGGGGCAAAATATATGTGTTTTCACTAAGGTTGGGGCTTATGGATTGGGCTCGTGCTTACGCCATGAACGTATGTCAACCAACACTTATCTTTTTGGAAAAATTACTTTTGAATTATTTCCTAAATGAATTTAAACTCAAATTAAATTTTGTCTTGAATGTGGGGGGCGTGCGACATGGGAGATTTTATTTTCTTACCAAACATATTTCATAAGGTTTTTATGTACATAAATGACGACATTATTTCTTACCGTTTTTTAATATTTTATGACTGATTTATGTCGACATCATGCAACATAATTTTGCACACTAATATGCATTGATTTCACCTCTCTCATTTCTATCTATCTATAAAAGGGACTAGAATTCTTCATTCCAAAATGTGTCCAGAAGAAGCTACTATCTTTCTTCTTTTCGTCTTTCTCCCTCTGTGTGGTTTTTTATATTCCGTGCCATTGATGTTGAGTTCGTAAGAGTGGTCAAGTATTATAGTGCTTATAGTATTTGCAACGGGCAGTTTTATCCTGGATACGACTTCACCACGGGGTATAGGCGTCACTCATTTTGAGGCGTACTGGTGAACTATCGTGTTAAGGACAGCGTGTTGAACACGTGACTCTGTCCTCTGTTTGTTGTTTCCCATTAAGTGTTTATTTAAGCTTTTTTAGAAATTTGTTTCTAACATCATTCTTTCAGTATTTTATTGTTGCAGTACCAACAATCTTAACACGATAGCTCTTTTCTGTAACAATGGGTAAGAATGATGTTTATAGGCCTGCAAAATTTTCTGGGGAGCTCGTCCGTTTCGTGAAATCGATCACTTACATTACAAAGGAGCTAAGAATGAATAACTTTTGTTTATTTGATTGTTCCTTGTTTTTTGACTTCTGCACCCAACATCTTAAGATACTAAAGTTTGTATTAATCATGGATGCTAATTGTAGTGTGAAAAACAAAAAACAAATTTTTGGTCAGCTGTAGAGTTTCAATTGTTTCTCTTAACCTAGAAGGAATTTAGATGAACCCTTTTGACCAAATGTAGTAGACATCTTGATAGTTACCCACACCAATTTTCAGAATTTTTGTAGTTGTAAAATTATTTTTTTGATATTTTACAACACAGATAAACGTTCCTGAAAAATTCTGACGAGCAGAAATTTGTTGTTGACTAAATTAATTTTAAAAGGGTAACCATGAGTTTTTTGAAATGGTGATTCAAACGAAGTTTTTATATCTAGATGTTATCTTCAAAACTCATATTTTATTTTCCGATTCGGAACTAAGGTTTGTGAGATGTGGTGTATTAGGTGATTGGGAAATTACCGTGTCCGTGGTCAGAGTATAAACGAATATTGTGACCTGAAATAGAAAAGGGACATGGATATCACGCGCATGTGGATGAACACAAGTCTTCCAAACATGACAGAGGCAAGAACATCAAACGCAACTCTAAGCGTAGTCTTCATAAGAAAGGTATGTTTCGTAAAAATGAATCCAACATTACTTTAATTAAGGGTGATTGTTATGTTTGTAAAATTCCTGTCCAGACGTCAATAATTTATAGACAACATAAAAACCTTAATAAGTAGAAAGTTAATGCTAATTTAGTTGAAACAAACTAGAACGAGTTCAGTGGCATGATGTCGGAAGTTATTATAATAACCAATGTGAGAAACTGGGGTGGACTCTGGAGCCACTAAGCATGTTTGTTGAAACAGAGACATGTTCACCTCCTATCAGAGGATAGGGGATGTCGAGTGACTCTATATGAGTAACTCATCTGCAACAAAGGCTGCATAAATGGAAAGGTCGAGCAGAAGCTCATATATGTAAAGACTCTCACATTGAATGGAGTTTCCATATTCCGGGCATATGTAAGAATCTTGTTTCTTGTTCTGTTTAAGATTTAAGATATTAATTAAATCTGTAGAAATTATTGAAACCAAGGCACTGGTTTTTAGGCAAGGGTTATAAGACTTAAGGTCTATATAATCTTAACATAAAAATCTGATAAAGTAAACATAGTTGGTTCTCATGCTTTCTTTTGTGTGTTTTGGTTGTTTGCATGGTAGACTTAGAACCGTTAGTTTATAAGTCAATGCATTAATTGGATAGCGCAGCAGAAAAACCCAAATTTAGTTTGGTTTTTGAACACAAAAGTGAGACTTGTGAAGTATCCAAATTTGCTTTAAAATCTTTTAGCAAAATTAATCCTGTTAGACCTATTGACTTATTTTTAATCATTTCTAAGGTGGTAAAAATTGGTTTGTAACTTATGTAGATGACCATACGTGGTATTGTCATATATACTTGCTTAGGTAAGGATGATTCCTTAGAAGCCATAAGTTGTATAAAGTTGAAGTTGAAAACCAATCAGGTGTTACCATTAAAAAGGTTAGGTCTGGACGTGATAGCAAGTATGAAATTATTAAAGAGAATTTTTGGCATTATTTATAAAGATCACACTTCATATTCACCATAATCTATTGGTATAGTTAAATATAAAGGAAAGAACCGTTAAGGAGATGATATATGCCATGTTGACTAGTTCAGGATTAAACCGCCAACTTGTGGGGGGAGGTCGTTCTCTAAAACTGTTATATCCTGAATAGAGTAACCTTTAAAGGATCAATTAAAACTCCATATGATTATGGAAAGTTAGACAGCCTTCTTATGCATACATCAAAGTGTGGGGGTGTTTAGACAAGGTATACTGAGTACCTTGCTGCATATAGTTTTTGGTTGTGAGTTTTGCTTATTCTGGCATTGGTTTGAATACTTTTATGAAGTCTAGGGATGATGAATTTTTGAACATGTTTTTTATGAAACATGTGTATTCTTTAGATGTGTAGTTGATCCCCTAGATGTTTTTTCAACTAGTTATAATTTACCTTCAAATAAAGATGGAGTAGAGTTGATCCTAGGAGAAGTAAAAGGATTAGAACTGAGACTTCTTATAGATCTGACTTCATAATACACCTAGCTTAGTCTGAGCTCCAGACTCGTAAAGAAGCCATAACATTTACTAATTAAAACCCCATTCTGGTAAGAAGCTTCATTTAGTGAAATGGATTCAGTCCGTCAGAACCAGACTTGGGAGCTTGCTAGTTTACCTCCAGGGAATAAGACCATAGAGTTTAAATGAGTCTTCAGGAGGAAACGTAAGGTAGATGAAACTATGGAAAATATAAGGCTAGGTTGGTAGCTAAAGGCTATAAACTAAATGAAGGTATAGATTTCTTTAATTCTTATTCACCTGTGATGAGAATTACTTCCGTTGAGATGCTAATTGCTTTTGCTGCCTTAAACAACTTATAGATACATCAGGTGGATGTTAAGACAAATTTTCAAAAACCGTGAATTAGATAAAGAAATCTACTAAGACCAACCTGAGGACTTTGTGGTGAAAGGTTGTGAATACAAAGTGCAACCTGAATAAAATTTTGTATTGTTTTAAATAAGCACATAAACAAGGACATGAAAATTTTGATCTTGTGATAAAGAGTAGTGGATTTATGTTAATGAATCTGACAATTGTATTTACAAGTAACTTGTTAAGGATGCCTGTATGATTGTATGCTTGTATGTTGGTGATATACTTATACTTGATACAAACATAGATGTGATTAATTCCACTAAAAGCATGCGGTGAATGAGAAAGCTGACTTGAAAGACTTTTGACATTTTGATGTAATCTTAAGGATGAGGATTATAAGATAATCAAACTTTTATAGTCATTCTCATTATGTTGAATTTGTGCTTGTACTCCATACGATTTTTCTTGTAGACTCGAGAAAAAAATAAGGAGAATGGAGTATCTTAACTTGAATACTCAAGAGTCATAGGATGTCTGATGGATTTAACGAACTGTAAGAGTCCAGACATTTCCTATATTGTGAGTAAGTTAAGTAGGTATACTTGTAATCCAGAGCAGGAGCATTTGGATGCACTTAGTAGAGTATTATGGTACCTAAAGTACTCTATGACCTGTAGTTAGAGGTGTCAAACAGGCCCGCCTGTCCTGGCCTGTCTCTGTTCGGCCTGGCCAGGGTAGGCTTGCTTACTAAACCGGCCAGGCCGGACCTGGCCTAATATATACTCCACTAGGCCCAGCCTGAGCCTGAGCTTGCTTTAGCTTTGGCCAGGACGGACCGGACCAGGCTAGCCTAGCCTGGATTTTTATCAAAATTTATGCGTAGTGTGTGGGGTTTCGAAGCTGAGACCGTGAGCTCCCTTACTATGCTCAAAATCAATTGGGCAAAGTTGATTTTGTGAACAATCAATACAATCAGTTATAAATAATCAATTTAATGTAGATATTTAAAGAAATAAAACGTTAACTAGATAAAACTAATTATTGCTGGAAATTGATAAATTTGTGCTAGAATTCATTATAGGAAATTTGAGAAATTTATATTTAAGGAAGGAAGATCATATATAAATTTATGAGATAATCCCTATGGCGTCCAAAAGGGTAAGTTAAAATAAAATTGAAATATTTGCTATATATGTTAATTAATAATTCCTTAGTTTTAGGAGTATTTGTTAACGTTTCTATTTTTTGTTTGATAAACTAAACTAATTACAAGAATAATTAAGAGAAAATAACGGATTTTTTTGATGAATATATGATCGGGAAATTTGACAAATTATGTACCTAAAAACTTTCACGTTTTTTCTATAAACTAACTATACTACTAGACGACTGCTGCAGCAGTGGGAGGCCGACGAAAAACTGGAACGATTTTTTGGGGACCATAGTTTTTTGATGGGGACCATGATTTCAATTTTAGTAAGACATTTAGAAGTAAACTGAAACCACATCATATCCAAATATTATTGTTATTTTAATTATTAATTTTTTCTATTTTTCCTTTTTTAAAATACGACCGCATAATTTATAGAATTCCAACTAGGCATGTCAATGGAAGAATATCCGTCGGATATTTAGAAATCCGATATCAGACAGGTTAAGCACTATCGGATATTCGATATTCGATAATATCCTATATGATATCAAAATCAGATATCTATTCCGATAGGCTAAGCTATCGGATATTTATCCGATAATATCCGGTTCAAAAAAAAATGTTAAAAACCCTTTAAAACGTGTTCATAATTGAAATTTAAGTTCAAATTTTCAAACATTTCATATCGAATATCGGATATTTGTATCGGATATCGGATATTAGGGTAAATCACAAATAAATCACAAATATGATTAGGGTAAATCACAAATAAATCCATGTTCTATCGGATATCGGATATTAACCAAACGGATAGAGCCTAATCCGATTCCGATAGGTTAAGAAAGAAATATCCGTATCCGATATCCGATAAAACGGATAAAATCCTGTAGAATCCCGAACACTCGAAAACGGATTCTGGATATCGGACATATATTGAGGAGCCTAATTCCAAGCTGTGCGAGCAAAAATAAGAAAAATCATCCCCGGATTACACGTTTGGTGACATTGCAAGTCGTAACCATTGTCTCTTACTCTTCATGTTTCACATAGGTCAACAGCACATAGGTCAACGGTCCGGGCATGTTAACCAAGTGTATTTGAAAGGGCCAAGAGCATTTTAGTACATCGTCTTGTGAAACTAGACCTTTTCCCATCTTATCCTAATTTTCTCCACTTCTTCCATAATTGAGCTCTAAGGCCTCTTCCTATGCACATGCCAAAAAAATGGTGTTTGGCATGCCAGGTGGCATGCCAAACCATTTGCGCCACTATGGGGAAACCGCTGCGGCGATCGACTCCCTAGCGGCGATATTGACAATATCTCCGGCGATAAAGTCTTTATCATTTGGCGATATTGTCAATATCCTTCGAAAATTCACTATATCATTTGTCGATATAATCAATATCGTTACCGCTCGAGTTTCTGCCTATAAATACGCAACTATACTCCCACCTCTTCTAAACTCTTCTCAATTCTTCTTCGAAAACCTTCGAAAACCTGAGTTGATTTTCTTCTCAATTCTTCTTAAGAAAACCTTCAAAACGATTATCTTAATCGAGATATGGAGAAAAAGAAAAAGAAACAAAAAAGGAAAGCATCTACAAGTACCCCGGGCGGTGGAGTAAGTTTTGTTGTGGATACAAATTATGAGTTTAATAATGTTAGACTAGTAGCCGGTGAAGGTGTATTCTCTAATCACCTTTCGATAATGAGGGAGATATAACGCTATAAATCTAAGAGGTGGATGGTGAGTTACGTACAATTTTCAATTACTTCTGGTCTTTGTTCAAGAGAGAGTGAGAAGATATCCTTGGCGACATCTATATCAAATACAACCTAGAAACCACAAAGGACTCAAGGTGTTCAAGTTATATTAGAACGATGGTGGAAGACTACAAACACGTTCTTTTTCAAGGACTTTGAATGCGGTAAGTCAGTCTTTTCTGGTAATTTAATTTTTAGATTATGTGTTTTATTTCATAAAAATCAACAAATTCTAATTATGAATAATTATTGTTAATAGGAGTTATACCGATAGATTTATACATGTTAACCGGAATTCCATGCCAAGGTAACTCCATTCCATTTAATAGACTAAAGTGGTTATCAGAAGGTAGATGGAAAGAAAGACTTCCTTTATACTCAAATGAATTAGAAGGAAATCCTTCACATAGACAAATAAAGGCGTATGGGTTGAAGGTGTAGGGTTGAAAAGTTTTTTCGGCGTTATCTTTGTAAGAATGAATGAAAACGGGGAAAGTGGTAATCAATATTTGATCCCGACCATTTTGAGGAGCTAGAGCGTCTGTTTGTATTGTGGACTTTGGGCCGATGTACTGTTTCCAAATGCTAGCTCAGTAGTGTTAATTGGGTTTCTCGAAGCATTAGAAGATTTAGAGCAAGCACCAACATGTGATTGGGGACTGCGATTTTATCGAGATTTACATTGCCCTAAGTGATAATTCGACGTGTGATAAAGATAGTTTTAATGCTTTTTGGGAGTTCGGAGGTAAGAACCAATCTTTTTCACATTATGTATTTATTTGTCATTTTCATATGAAAAAGTTATTAACACAGTGAATGTTATTTTTTTCGGTATTGGTGGTATACATATTTCCGTGTTTGAGAACCTTGTCTTAAGAATTATACGAATGTATTTCCGATCATACGAAAGTATGATTCGAGAATTGGGAAGCTACAGTTGAAGATGGTCAACATCTGCTATTGTTCATAAGATTCAGCGGTTGAGTAGAACAAGCCATAACCTTATCTCACGGCCATATGAAGAAGTACACGAGTTCCAAGAAGAACTAGGTCGAGACAATGGTAGAGTTAAGCCTTAAAAGGATGGTGTTATACAGCCCTATTTACGAGAAGGGTGTTTGGTATTATGGTGAAAGACTGACTTCTTACATTTGCAAGGAGATCGGTGATAGCTATCAACCCTTATCCCGGTCTGAGATGTTTGTGACGATTACTTCAAATTGATAAGAGAAGGTCATAGTTGGCAAGAAGGTGATGAATTGATCAGGGAGCCGATGGATGAGAAATGAGTACATATCTTGGTTTAATACTATTTTCAAGCCAAATATTTCCATGCAACCGCAAAGTTTGGGTCGGATGGATTTCCCGACTTTAGGTAGGTTGCCACTTGACAATGAATTTCTTCCTTCCCAACCTCCACCGAGAGACGGGTGACGTATTTGCATATCCTTCTCAAAGTTCATCGTCATACATGCCACCATTTTCGTGGGAAGTAAAGACTATATCCGGCACATACGGAGAGATTGTTACTTATCCAATTGTTTCTAGTGCACCTACTCGGACTTATCCATACCTCGGGGTCAATGCTACGAGTTGGAGTATCGGACCCGATGTAACAATTATGAGGCTCTTCTTGAGGATTTGAATATGCACTTGGAGCAGATGCAAAGTTTGAGGAAAGCATGATGTATGACATGAGTCCAGTGTTGTAGGTTTGGTAGAGGTTTGAGTCCTGGTGTTGGAGTTGGTACAGGATTGAGTCCCGGTGGAAGTCAGCAAAGTCGTCGAAGTCATCAAAGTCGTGGAAGTCAGCAAAGTCGTGGAAGTCAGCAAAGTGGTGAAAGAAGATCGAGACGTCGTCGTATGGAGGAGGATCCAGAAAGTTCAACCCCAAACATGGTGTTAGATACTCAAGGAGTACGCGGTGGTGAAGAAAACATTGGTTTGGATACAACTCCTACACGTATGTTTAGTCATTCACAAGGCGACATCTTGACTCCGGTGGTGGTGTGAACATGGAAGTAGTTAGGCAAACAAATCTGTATACTCCAATTGCCTCAACCTCATCAGCATTTCAACCATTCCAGCAACAATATCAACCACACGTATTTCAAGATTTGTATAATGTTCCCATACCCCGTACTCCCATTGCTTATCAAGGTTATGGTGATTCTGATGAGACTCAACCACCAAGTCAGTCTCAAACGGCACCTTAACTAGTTTGTTGAACAACTCTATGGATCCAGAAAATGCGGCAATTGGATCTTTGGTCGGGAGGAAACGGACAAGAAATGAGTAGCGAATGTGAAATGTAATTTTGTTTTTTTAGATTAATGGAAATTATCTTTTAAATTAATATTGATTAAAACCAGTTACATTTCATTAAAAATTCACCTTCATAGTAGCGAATTAGACCAATAAAAAAGAAAAATTCACCTTAAGATGATTTCACCTTAACTATCATGATCCATGTTATTTCCTCGTAGTCAAATCCACTTCGGTTATGCACTATGCATGGTGAAATGAATTTGAAGTTGGGTTGGAATTGGTTGAAATCCGGTAGGGGAAATATTAGCCGTTGGATGAAGATCGATGAGCGATTATCAAAGTACCGCGGCGGCGGCTTGATTTGCCATTTGTCGATTAAATGACCATCGAACGACGGTGTGACCATCGAGCGATGAAGACTCTATCGCTCGGCTGGAAACTACATCGTGTATGCCTATATGCCAGAAATAACATATTGGCATATGAGTTTGGCAGTTTGGCATACCCATAGTGGGTGCATATATGCCAAATACCATGTTTTGGCATGTGCATAGGAAGAGGCCTAAAAGACTACAACTCCATCGTTACCAAAACTCACAGCAGCTCTGCAGTATATACAATAAAATTGCCATATATTTTCTAAATTCTAGCCACCATCTTTCCGACCTTTTAACTCGTCTAATAATCATGAAGAGAGAGCAGAATCATCAACAGGGTGTAGATCGAACATGGTTCTATGGGTTGGACCAGTAAAAAATTGGTCGGAATTGTTCTTCTTCTTCATTTAATTTTCTTTGTGCCGTAATGTTAAATTTGTTATTAATTTTTGAAATCTGATCAATTTTGTGTTCAATTTATTTGTTTATTTGTTTATGAGAACCAAACTAACTGTTGATTGGGTCGTTTTGTGCATAAAGAGAACCAAACAAACGGAAAATCAAATCAACGAGGCAAACATCAATCTGTCATCAGTGGATTAAAGAGAAAAGAGGGAACATGGAAGATCACTCGGTGATTATGTGACTGCAAGGACATGGGCTAATGGATCAGGTATGGTTTTAACTTAGGATTACGAGAACCGTACCGTGTTCTTCTTAACGCGAAATATCCGAATCCTTTGGGTGCTCTGTTTTGCGGGAAAAAAATTTTCGGTTTCACTGCGATTTTTATCGAAATCGACCGAAATAAAAGACTAAATTATTGATATGGAGAGTCTTTTTTTTATTTTGAATGAAATCGAAACCTATTATGTTGTTATTCATTCGTTTAGGTAGATTTGTTAAAGTTGGATTTTTTTATTCATTCGTTTAGGTAGATTTGTTAAAGTTGTATTTTTTTTTGAACAAAAATGATCTGAAATTGATCGATTACGATCAATGTAATGCGTAATTTCAAGAACTTTGAACAGATAACTTGTGTCTTTGGTTATTATGGAAGGCAATTTGTAGTCAATTTTTAAGATTATGTAAAATTGGATCTCAATTTGATGAGATTTTGGAAATGAAAAGTCTGATTTGAAATTTTCTGGACATTTGTTGTGTCTGACATGATGCATATTTTTGATCCTATAGAAGGCCTCCCTAAAGGTCGGCCGATAAATATGAAGTTGACCAAAGAATCATTATAGGAGTATATGAATATATACTAATGGGGTCCGTAAATATACCAATTAACATGTACCAGCTCATTGGCATATCAATAGGTGGTACAAGAGAAATGCTCGCGTTCGAGCCACACCACTATATGTTTTTTGACAACCAAAATATATACTGTCGTCTGTCAACTTACTGTATACAGGCCGGCCTGGGCAGGCTTATACAGGCCCAGGCTAAAGCTGGCCAGGCCATAATAGGCTAACAGGTTGGATATCACAGCCAGGCCTGGGCCTATCTTGAGCCTGGGCCCGGCCTAGGACTAATTTAGCACGGGCCAGGCCAGGTTTTGGCCTGGTTATACTGGCCGGACCGGACCAGGCCCATGCTAGCCTGGCCTTTTTGACACCTCTACCTGTACTTAACATACGAAAGGTATCCTGCTTTCCTTAATGGATTTTGTGATGCAAACTGGATAGCTGACTCAGATGAGTCTAAGTCTACGAGTGGATGTATTTTCACTCTAGCATGAGGGTTTGTTTTGGAAGATTTCCAAACAGACATATATTTCTCAATTCATTATGAAATCTGAGAGTATTGCGTTAGATAAAGCATGAGAGGGGGCCGAGCGGCTAAGATACTTTTTAGAAGATATTCCTCTCAGGCATAGGCCTGTGCCAGCTATATATATATACACTGTGTTAGCCTAGCTGTAATAGCTAAAGCTAAAAACTAACTAATATCAATCGGCGTTATTTCCATTGATTGGATAGAATATCGCGTAACCTTTGACGAAAGGTTTGTCCAAAGAGATAGTTAATAATGCATCGAGGGGTATGGGGCTTAGGCTCATTAAATAAACTTGCCATGAAGGATACTCAACCTTGCTTTTGGAGATCCCAAGATCAAGGTTTTGAATGAGACAACTAATTTGTGGAGGGTCAAGGTAAACACTATCGAGAGAATTTCATTCTCTGCCCTTTCCCTATGGTGTAGACGTGATAGTGTGACTGCATGTGAAGGATGACTTTTAACTAAGTCTTAATGAGTTCTAGTTTCAATTTGAGATTGAAGTGGGGTGTAGCAGTAAACACTCTTGATGGAACTCACCTATCCGAATGTGGAAGTGGGTCGCTTCCCTGAGAATCTGATTCTCTGAGCATTCGAGAAAGCGAGATTTGTCTAAGGCCAAAAAGGACACAACGGCACGAACTTGACATCACCTAGAGAGATATCACGCGTGGTTATTATCGCGGATTACACCAAACGATGGCGGTTCAAGACATCGTGTTCCTTTGTCCATCAAGTAATTAGGCAATTTCTCACTAAGCAAAGGTTCAAGACCTCATGGACACCTCTTGCCTAAGTGGTATTTATCGCTTTAGTTTTCGATTTTTATCGGTATTTCATTCATGTGGGGGATTGTTGGAGAAAATGAGTTTTATTTGTTGGTTTTATAGTCTTGGTGGGAATGGAACTTAGGACCTTTAAGTCTCTAAGGGTACTTGCTCATTTTCTTATGAGTGAATGAAATATGACCTTTAGTCCCATATAGGGTATTACTAAAGAGGAGTTCCACTATTTAACTAATCCATTATGGATAGTTAGACAAACAATGTGGGTGGAACGAGTGGGGCAAAATATATTTGTTTTCACTGCCAAATAGTACACACATTGATCACACAAAAGGGCTTATGGATCGGGCTCGTGTTTGAAGACCAACTCACTATAGCCATGGACGTATGTCAACCAACACTTCATCCCATGTTTTGAAAAATTACTTTTGAATCATTTCCTAAATGAATTTAAACTCAAATTAAATTTTGTCTTGAATGTGGGGGCGTGTGACATGGGAGATTTTATTTTCTTACCAAACATATTTCATAACATTTTTATTGCATAAATGACAAACGACATTATTTCTTACCATTTTTTGACTATTTTATGAGGTCCTGATTTATGTCCGACATCATGCAACATAATTTTGCACACTAATGTGCATTGATTTCACCTCTGTCATTTCTATCCATAAAAGGGACTAGAATTCTTCATTCCAAAATGTGTCCAGAAGAAGCTACTATCATTCTTATTTTCGTCTTTCTCCCTCTATGTGGTTTTTTATATTCCGTGCCATTGCTGTTGAGTTCGTAAGAGTGGGAAAGTATTATAGTGCTTATAGTATTTGCAAAGGGCAGTTTTATCCTGGATACGACTTCACCACGGGGTATAGGCATCACTCATTTTGAGGCGTACCGGTGAACTATCGTGTTAAGGACAGCGTGTAGAACAGGTGACTCTGTCCTCTGTTTGTTGTTTCCCATTAAGTGTTTATTTAAGCTTTTTCAGAAATTTGTTTCTAACATCATTCTTTCAGTATTTTGTTGTTGCAATACCAACACATAATTGATGGAAGGAAATTGTTCATTTGATGTGTGAAGAACCGGAAAGCGAGAATTCTCTAGACTTAAAATAATCAATGGTGATGACAAGAAAATGTACACAACATGATTCTTTGGTCTAGACTCTGGACTTTGATTGGTGACATGTTATTTGATTCTAGCAGTAATGGCATCTACTAATTTGCATAACTTATTAATTTTCTTGAAGCAAGGTGTAAGCCATTTCCATGGCCAGTTCTCTAGCAAAGTTCACTCTAGACTTAAAATAATCTTTGAATAAACAGACATCTAAGATAACAGCTTGTACCAACTCATCTGTCGAATCCTTCTTCCATGCACCCTGCTGTTACGTTACATGGAGGAATCTTCCAAGTGTTTCACTGTGCATGTACTTGGGACTCTTATCAAGGATGTCAATACTTCTCATGTTGGGTACATTAAGTATTGAATTAGTAGAAGAATATGTAATCTTCTTATTATATGAACAATTATAATTGGCCACTACAGTTTATGCCGTGTATGCTGAGTTGGAGAATGGAAAAATTTCAGCAAGAGTCAAGATGGTGTGGCATCTAATTCCTTTCGCAATATGTTGGGAGGTGTGGAATGAATGCAACAGGAGAGTGCACGGTGGAAGAGCCAAGACAGTGTTTGAATTGGAGATAGCCATTAAACAATGGATTTACCTGTGGAGTTCTTCTACGGAAATCTTTAAGAATTTTTCTGCAAACCAGATACTAACTCATTGGGAGGATATCATGAACTTATAGTTCATTTCTCTTCTCTTTGTAGGTCTGATGAAACTGTAAATACTCTGTAAATACTTTTTCTTTTTCAATATATCATTCCTTATTCAAAAAAAATTATAATAAAAATGACGAAGAAATAAAATGTTGTACTAATTAACAATGATATCCGGTTGGAAATTAGAAAATAGACACACGAAAATGAATAGCTAAAGATCCTTTGAGTATTTTTTTCGGATTTACTATCATCTGCCAGAGCTAGCTTTGTAAATATAGCTCTCTACGTCCGGTGGTGAGGATGGTAGGTAGTATGGTACATTTTTGTGGCGGCACCTTGTTACTTGGTTCCAATTAATAATGATCCACAAATTAAGAAATTTGCGTGGAATGATGGCGACCGGAGGCTAAAATCTTATGCGAGTGAGCTTTATGGAACCGGTCGGATAATGTTTTCGGGCAACAAATGGGCCTCTCTTCCGATCTAATGGTCGGTCCCCGAGGACATTTCGAGGTTATGGTTTTACTTTCCCTTCACGTTCTCCACTACTAGCGTCGAGCGCAAGAATGTCTAACCAACATCTTTCAAGCACCACCACTACTACTGCTTATGAATTCTCTTTATTTTTCGAAAACTAGCATTAAATGAGTTTCTTTATGAATTAGAAGAGATATGCATTAACGAGAAAAAACATCTGACGGTTTTCATTGATTTAACAAAACTGGAAGCCAAAATAAACATCTTTCAAGCACCACTACTATTAAGCTTAAAAAAGACCAAAACCAATTCCAAGTTAGATGATTCTCACTGTCATTGACACAAAATTGGTTCTATACACTAAAATTCTTAACATTAATCCCCGGTTTCTACATTATCCCTCCAACTATAGTGCAATCTGAATGCATCTTGAACTTGGTTTTTCGTGATCATTGCCATTTAGTTTATTCTAATGTCTCAAATTTTACAGTAGATCTGGTACTTGTAAATGGGGTTGTTATCGTGAGTAAGGTATCTTTAGATTACCATCCGGAAAAGTACACCACCAAAATTTACATCCAACTCAAGTTGCTTTATATACTAATGAACTAAAGTAAGAATGGTAAGACAATCAACAAAAATAGGATGAATCCTGCCTTAAACAATTAAGCATGATCTTGTAACATTATTGTTAACAATTAAAACAAAGCCTATTAATTAGTACAGTACTACACTAGAAAGACATGCTTATTAATGGGGTATCAATTTATAGGGAAGACTACTAAAATTCATATTGTAGAAGTGCGAGTTGACGAAGATAAAGGCCAAGGAAACAAAAACAAAGATCAAAGAATGTACCGGACGTGCTATACAATTGATGGAAGGAAGTTGTTTGATAATTCTACTGTTCATGATGCAAGGAAATTGTTTATTTGATGTGAAGAACCAGAAGACGGGAATTCTCTAGACTTGAAATAATTCAACGGTGATGGCAAGAAAATGTACATAACATTCTTTGGTCTAGACTCTCTACTCTAGACTTCGATTTAACAACGTAGATAGACTAGGGGATTTTGCAAGGAGTAAGCCCATTGTCACGGCCCATACTCTAGCAAAAGTTCACTCTTTTATTTATTTATTTTATTTCTTATTTTTTTTAGGGTATTTACAAAAAAGGTCACACTTTACTATTCCGGTTTACAAATCGATCCCACTGTTACAAAGTATTAACAAAACGGTCACCAGACATGTAACTGCCGAGTTATGTCACCACGCAGGACGTTTGTCGGAATGTTAAGTTACCTAATTACCCACAGAGTCGTGGGATTTGCACGTGTGGGCTCGATGAACAAATCTCTAAAAAATGTAGCACGTTGGATCGTAACCAAAGAAAACCTAACACAAATACGAGAAACATCCATTTCCCACCTCATTTCTTGTCGCCTCTGTTTGATAGCTTCTTCTCTGAAGAAATGGAGAAGATGATGGAGATCCCATGAACCAGTACAGATCGATCCGTTTCTTCTGAGATTTCTTCAATATCTTTTCCTATTCAGATAGATCTGCTAAATTTACAAACCGAAATACGAGTTTAGAGATTTGTGCACATCAGTTATGGATCTGTGAAGATAATCAGTGATATCTTTTTCTCCATCAAGATGTTTACAAACATCACCAGGTAAATACCCTTCCTCGTTATACTATTTTTGCAGATTATCAACTCGATTCAAAAACTCTAATTTTCTGAATTTTGATTTTTAACTGATAAACCCTAGATTTCTTTGTGGTAATATGGGTTTTCTTCATAAACATAAAATTTACGAATTTTGAGTTTTTACTGATAAGCCCACAATTTGTTTTAATTGGGGTTTTCTTCATAAACCCTAATTTTCTAAAATTGGGGATTTGGGAATTTCAGCATAAAATTGAATAGATTTTTATTGTTATATGTAAAGACTTGGTAATTATTCACTCATTGTCAATTCAATTTTGTGTAGGAAGTATGTGAAGTACCCAACTAGGAGTTTTAGGGTAGAATGGTTTTGGACTAATAAGGTTCAATATTTTGATAATGTGGATGTTAATTCTGGTGGGTTGAAGGCATTTTGTGATAAAGTTCATGCATCTTTTAAATTAGCACAAAATAAGAAGGTTGAGGTGATTTGGATTGGTAATGATAAACCAGAATATATGGTTAATGATTCACATTGGTATGAGATGTGGGATAAAGGCATTCTTTGAGGAAGGGTATGTAAATTTATGGTGCAATGTTAGTGATAGGATTGTGCCTCCTGGTGATGGATGTGCTGAAACTTCTGGTATATCAAACAACAGGGACTCAACACCATCCAAGGTTATAAGAAGTTCAAGAACATGCATTAATTATGCTTCTTCACCAGTAAGACTTGATCCAGAGATGTTTGCCACACCAAAGAAGAAGTTAACATGCATTACATCACCACATCAGGTCAGAAGGAGTCCAAGGATAATTAAGAGATCTGTTGATGCAGTTACTGGAGGTTCTAGCAGTAGCAAGAGGTTATTTGAGAATATGGATGAGTATGTGAATGTTGATGATGATGATTATGAGAATTTTGTCTTAAGTGCTGAGACACTCCAATCTGAAAGGGAGTATGAGAACATTCAACTACCTAATGATCTTGAAGATGTTTGTCATCCCAATGATGATCCTAGTAGTCCAGTTTCGATGCGATGAAATGGGAGTTGGTGTATCTTTGTGACTTTGTCAACAATTACTTTAAGGACCACAAGTGGGTTGACTCTGTACATCCAAAGCAATATATGGAAGCAGTCAATGAAGAACAAGCAAGTGTTATGGAGAAGGAAGGTTAGCATGAGGATCCTAAAGGAAAAGCAATTGTTCCTTATGATGCTAAGGGTAATGAGGAGTACAATAGTGGTGAGGACAGTTCAAGCTCTGAAGGTAATTGTGTAGCTTATTTGGTTATATTTTGGTAATTTTAGTTTTAATCATGGCATTAGTCCTGTTTTGCTTCCATATAAAAAGAATTGACAAACCAAGTCCTTATGTGTATGTAGGTGTAACGAGAAGTACAAGGACTCAATGTATGTGGTAATGAGCCAACTCATCGAAACCTCATCCACAGTACAACCAGTTTGAGCAAATACATGGTCCGGATATTGATGCGGATGGCAATGGAGATTTGTTTCACGATCTTTGATGGGAATACATTACTCATGGTTGATGTTGACACAATGTTTGTGGGAATGGAGTTTATGGACAAAGATGACTTCAAGAAGCACCTAAGGGGTTATGCCATTAAGAAGAGATTCGGTACAAGTTGAAGCCCAATGACAATGATAGGATTAAAGTAATATGCGGGTTCAATAAATCTCAACACTTTGCAAGTTCTTTATACGGGCAAGTGTTACCAGGGGGTGAACCAACTTTTACTGTGAGGAGGTTCAACTTAAAGCATACATGTAAAACTGAGGCGAAGACCGGGAATAGAGCGAGCTAATGCAGAATTTGTTCTTTGAGTATTTGTATGACAAGATAAAGAGAGGAGATGCAATGCCACTTCCATATGCCTTTGAAAGATCAATTTTTACTACTCACAACACCAATGTTCCATATCATGTTGCTTGGAGAGCAAGAACTATGACTTTAGAAAGACTGAATGGGAGCTATGATGAATCTTATAAGTGATTCCGACCTTTTGTGACATGGTAAAAGCAACTAATCCTGGATCATTTGCAAATTACTCATTTGGAAGGTGAGTTTGAATCTAACTTTAATAAGAGTTTATTTGTTATAGTAAAAGTACCATGTAATGGTTATGTATTATGTATAACCACATAAAATACTATGCTAACTTATGTCTTATGATTATGTTTGTTTCCAGTGAGGACAAATGTTTTGAGTCCATGATGATTGCATTTGCAGCACCAATTCAAGGATGGAAGGATGGTGGTAGACCATTCATTGGTTTTGATGCCTTCCACTTGACTGGAAAACATGGTGGATGTCTAATGGTAGCTACAGGTTTAGATGGACAGAATGGGATTGTTACTCTAGCCATAAAGGTGGTAAGGAATGAATGTGGTGGGCACCTATTTATGAAAGAGTTCTGCCATTTATTGAAGACCATCCATCGGGAAGATAACCTTTATCTCAGACAGAGACAAAAGGTCTTCAAGAGTCATTGGATGAGGTTTTCAAAGAACATTTCAAAGATACGCCTTCGGTGAGTCTTACATTATTAAAGAAAACCTTGTTATTCTTTAAACACTTACTATTTAAGAACTCTAACTATTGTGATATGTTTTCAACCAGTCATATGTTCAAGAACTTTAAGAGTCACTTCAAAGGATCAAAGCTGCACTACCTTGTATACAATCTTTGCAAAATGCTACAAGGAGAGACACTGGAAGGTAATCTCTCTTCCTAATTCACAGTTGTCAGCATTTTGGAGTCATGTTAATAATGGATTTGCATTTAATTATTAATCTTATTTATGGTATGTGTAGGCCAATATGGATGATCTGATCAAGTTGTCACCAGCTGCTGCAGCTTACATGATGAAGGAAAAACCAGAACAATGGTCTAGGGCTTTCTTTAACCCATCTGCATGTTGTGAGCATCTAAACAACAATTTCTCAGAGTCCTTTAACAACTTGGTTAAACCTATGAGAGACAAGCCTATTTGTACCCTTGGAATGATGTATGGCCAGCTAGTTATGGGTACTATGTACAAAAGAAGAAATTTGAGTGCAAATTGGGAAGATGGTAAGTTGGTGCCAACTGCTCAAGACTTGATTGATGAGATGAAGAAATGTTGTGGAGCATTCAGGGTTAATGGAGCTATTATTGACAAGTTATATGAAGTGACTTCAAAGACCAATCTTTGTCTTTCATGTTGATGTGGTTGAGAAAACTTGTTCCTGTCTTCAATGGCAACTTAGAGGCTTTGTATGTCAACATGCAGTGTGTGTGCTGATGGACATGAGAATCAATTGGGCAGAGTGAGATTTATAACCTACTACACTTATTATTGCCCTGGTTTAATGCATCTGTTTTAGTTGTTGTACATTTATTTTTGGGTTTTTAGTGATAATGGTTACCTATTTATCACTTATTATTGTTGTGGTTATTTATGCAGTTATTGCAGCAAGTACTATCATGTGGAATCTTACAAGGCAATTTATGCACCTGAGATGGGTTACTGATTGGAAGAGAAGAGTGGCCTGAGGTATGATGTGATTCTTTTTTAACTTTTCACATTTTGTCATTTTTCCCTTTGTCCTTTAATGTTTTTTGATGTCATTTAACAATATTATTGTAGGGAATCTTCTGCTTTTTGGGAAAACAATAGTTTAAGTTTAGGGTTTTCATTTGTTTATATATACTTTATAGATGCTTATCTTTATCTTCCTTCTCATTTCATTTTGCAGCCATTGGTAGAAATCAACCCACCCATTGATATGAGGAAACCAGGGAGGCCTTGCAAGAAAAGGAAGAGAGCACATGATGAACCTCACAGTCAGAAGGTGGTCAGAACTTGTAAGAGATGCAAGATGCCTGGTCACAACAGGAGGACATGTGCTGGTGCACCAGTTGGATCCAATCCAAAAACTAAAAGACAGAGAACTATGGTGGAAGGAGGAACTCACAAGACTACTTACCCAGATCCGGCAGAGCTTAGTACCAGTAGAAGGGCAAGTAAGAGGGGAAGAGGTGGGAGAGGTTATGGTGCATCATCTTCTCATCCTACCACTGCATCAAGTTCTCAGCCTTTGCTTTGGATCATCTTCTCGGCCTACATCTCGCTTCATATACTCAACCTACATATGCATCATATGGATCTAGAGGTGGCGGGGGTTCTAGGGGAGGTAGGTCTACTGGTAGATCGTACATGTGAGACATTGAGCCAAACCATCAGTGGTGCTGTTGGGTTGTCTCAGACTCTCTCTCAGACCTTCACAATCCCTAAACCAAAGAAGGTGACCTTCTCTGCTACTCAATGAAGACTAGTTGCTTGTAGTTAGAATGGATGTTGTGTTGGGTTTAGTTCAGTTTCTTGTTTGAATGGATGTTTATGGTGCTTGTTACAATGGATTTCACTGCATCTGTTTGAAGTTAACTTAACTTAAGAAGACTTATATTAAGTAATTATTAATGGGTAATATATGTAATTAACTTAATTTCATGTCTTTATTGATTGTCACTGATTACATTTTACATATTTAGATTGCCTATTTGCTTGCATAGTTATGCCATTTTTAGGGTTGCAGCTTTGGTTTCATGGAAAAGAGCATCAGAAAAGCCATTGAAAGCTGCATGACAGTTGGAACATTTGAGGTAAGCTATTCCATAGTTATGTTCATTTTTACATATATTTAATGTTCTTTGTGCCCTTACATTTCTTTTTCTTGCAGGGTTGATTAGCCCATGGACAGTTGATTTTTGTATGGCTTTTGTCACCGCAAGCAAAGCAGGAAAGTGGAGATGGAAGCTGAATTTGCATTGCTTTTCCAGGTGTTGTAGCATCTGCAAACCACTCAAAGTATGGGCATATGGAGCAGCTAAAGAACTTCTCACCTGGATGATCGTTTGTTTCGGCTTTCAACAACTTCCTCAAACCATTACAAGGTACCATTTTGCATCTAGAATAGATCCATGGACGAGTCTATTGCCTCATGCATTCCTTTCTCACACATTAAACAGTAGTTGTTGATGCTGCTGATCTTGTTTTGCTACTTGATGTCTCCCTGAACTCTTTTGCAATATTCTTCCATCTTTCCACCACCCATTCTAAACATATCAGTATATGAGGATTGTGAATGATGAATGAGTGTTAGCTGTGTCTGCAGGTGTGTGGTTTTATAGTGAAGGGAAAGTTAGATCAAGCATATCAGTATATGAGGATTGTGGATGATGAATGAGTGTTGTCTGCAGGTGTGTGGTTTTATAGTGAAGAGAAAGTTAGATCAAGCCGTTGGGAACGGTCACATTTCTAACCACATAGAAAACGCCACGTGTAACAGTGCCAGGTGGATTGCCACGTCTACAAGGTATCGGTGCCGTGTGGAGTGCCACGGATGTCGGGTGCCGGGTGGAGTGCCACGGATGCATAGATCCGCCACATAGTCGTATGTTAACCATGGTTCAACTACCACGATTAGAAGAGACCAAGGGGTAGATTAGTCGAGATACTTTACCGTTTTTTTCATTTCCTTTATGTCGGATTGAAAAATACATGTTTGTAAACACTAATTTAAAGTGTGATCATTTTGTAAATCAATTAGCGATAGTGTGACCATTTTGTAAAACACCCTTTTTTTTAACAATATAGCTGTGAAATCCTCCCAATTTGGCTTTTAGGATTGGAGGTAAAGGAATTTCCTTTTTCTCATTCTGATTTATTTTCTTTATCTTCCTTACTAGACTTAAGTATTCCAAATAAATACCTCTATATATTTTTTTAAAAGATACTATACATTTACTTTTTCAATTTAGCTTATTCTTATGTTAAAATATAAAAGTGAAATTATTTCTTTTTTTAAAAGAACCGGAATTGGGGGATAAAAAAACTAATTGGGGGATAGATGAAAAAGACAAAAACTGGATCCAAATATCAAATTAGGGTCACCCCTTATCTAAGTATTTTTTTTTAAATCCTAATCTACCCCTCACTAATCAGGTTTAGTGGTTAATAATAATTAGTAAAATTTTTAAATATTTATTAAATGATTAGTGTGTATTTGTATTTTTATTTGGGTGAATGAGATGATAGTAGAAAGATAGAATTTTTTTTTTGAGAGGGAACTTTTTTTGATGAACGAAGAGAGAATTGTTGTTAAGAGGTTGAAAATGATATTCGATGGAATATAGGTAATGGGGAGAAAATTTCTGTATGGTTTGATGTGTGGATTGGAGATCAACCTTTAATTGAAATTATGGGCTATACAGATTATGTCAAGGCTAATCGAGTATGAAAGTTAAAGATTTATTGTTGCGACATACCGGATGATTCCACAAGAAATTCAAGATAATCTGCTGCCTTGCTTCCTACAGTGAGTGGTGGAGTTGATATCATTGTGTGGAGTGGTGATCTTAAAGGTAAATTTTCAACATCCTCTGCTGTTAACATTATAAGGCATAAAGAACCTCCCTTACAATGGCCATCAAAACTTTGGAAACCTTTTTACATCCTACTATTGCAAGTAATGTATGGAAAATCGGACAAGGTGTTTATGTGGATGATATAAAGAAGGTAAATCAAGGTTTTCCATAGTCTCAAGATGCTGTATATGTAAAGCTCATCAAGATTCCATGGATCATCTTTTATGGTCTTGCAACTTTAGCACAAAAATCTGGAGATGGCAGTAATTCCTTCCAATTTAAATGTCCAACTTCTTTTGAAGATATTCTTACAATTGCAAGGCATAAAAGTTCCATAATACAAGAAGTCGGGCAAGCTGCTGCTTATGCTACAATTAGGGAACTTTGGTTTCAGAAGAACAAGGTAATGTTTGAAAACTCTCAACCTAATGATCTTGATTCAAATGTAGAATTATAACTCGGTTTATGAAGGAAGTTATAGAATGAAGGGAACCGAGATGGAACCAAAATTATGATTGAGAGGTTGAACTTCTTCAACATTAGAAACATTTCTTCTAAATTCAATTCAATTGTGGAATGTCAATGGAATGCTCTGAGAAGGGTATGTAATGTTTTGTTGTGATGGAGCAGCATTTGGCAATCCGGGGATGCAGGTTTTGGAATCATTGCAAGGAATCATTTTTGTCAGGTGTTGGGAACTATTTCAGGTGGTGTAGGCATTGCTACTAATTACATTGCAGAGGTCATGGATGTAGTGTGGGCAATTGAATGGGCAGTGAGACTTCACTATAACAAAATTATCATCAGCTCTAATTCCAAAGCAGCAGTGGAAGATTTCAAGAAAGGAAGTATCCCCTGGTTTGTTCAAACTAGATGGGAAAAAGCTTGCGGAGTCTATAAATGAAATTTTATATATTCATTGCTACGAGAGAAGTCAATTTCTCAGATGATTTGGCTAAAAGAGGTGCAAGACTTAATGGGAGAAGTGGAGATTCATGAAGGAAGGCCATCTTTCTTAATCAAATTTGGAAATGCCAGGAAAAAAGTATTATAGATTTTGCTAGGTTAATCTTTGGTTTTTGAATTTTGCTGTCTTTTAGTTCTTTATTTCTGTTCATTTAAATCTTTGTAATCCTTTTAGTTATTCCCTTTAATAAAATTTTGTGATTTTGCAAAAAAAAAAAAAAAAAAAAAAGAGGTTGAAAATGTGATTTTTTTTCTTTGAATCCACCATTGTTGCAGCTGAAATAGCTCGGTGCGGACATTGTATTCAACCGAAAAAAACCATGCCGGCATTTTTTGGAAATTTTCAGAACCTATTTTTTTGTAGTTTTAATCAGTCTTCCGGCACAGTTAGTTAATTCTCGAGCATGACGATTCATCGCTACTTAGGCATAGTATTTTGCTTAAATTTCTATCTTAGGCACATGATGTAAAGTATCCAGGAAAATTCAAAAAAAAATTTCACTTGACTACCGGCATTGATAGATTTCTATCGAGCATGCCGGCACTTAGTTAAGGCATTGAGTGTTAGTTACCATGCATGTCGGCACCATTTTACGGCATGGTCTCACCAATTCCGGCATGGTCTTCATCACTTCCGGCGATGTAAAAAAAAATTATTTCTGACATGGTCTTCATCACTACCGGCATGGTCTTCATCACTTCCGGCGATGTAAAAAAAAATTATTTCTGACATGGTCTTCATCACTACCGGCATGGTCTTCATCACTTCCTGCATGATCTTCATCACTACCGGCATGGTCATCATCATTACCGGCATGGTCTTCATCACTTCCGAAAGTAAAAAAGAAAAAAATTATTTTCAAAGTGAGGAGCCGACAGAGAAGGAGAAGAGAATTTGAAAGGGAGTGTGGAGTAACAAAGCCCCTAACCTTAAAAGAGATTAATAAGAGGTGAAGATGGAAATGGGGGATATGATTTTGTTTTTTGATTTTTATTTTGAGGGAAGGGTATTTTAGTATTTTTGCCCCAAAAACAACCCTTAACAGGCCCATTTGGTTGGGAGAAGTAATGCATATCCCCAATTATTTTTTTTATCCCCCAATTACGCGTTCTTTTAAAACGGGGGAGTAGTACTCATGGTACATCATTAGCATTCAACTTCATGGAAATATAGATCAGGTCGCACCCACTCAAGAACCTATACGTTTTGTTACTTCTAATGAGATAAAATACACTATAAACAAAATAAAATATGCTAATAATAGCTTTTGACTTACGGTGGGTTTGGATGTAGAATTTTAAAGGTGGAATTTATGGGTACAGGGGATTGGTAGAATTACGTTTCCCTTTGTGCGTTTGGTTGCCCGAATCCTTGGAATCACGTTTTCTACGGGGATCAGTTTTCCAGCAAATCCTCCATACGGAGTCCGACCCCTCCCCCCTAAGATTTACTGGGAAACTTATCAAGGGATTTATGGACCCACTTTTTTTTTTAATTCTAAATCCCATATATATATATATATATATATATATATATATATATATATATATATATGTAATTTTAAGATTTGAGGGTAATGCCAAACGATACAATGACTTTAAAACAAAAAAACTCTATAAATCCTTAGGATTTTAATTGAGTTACCAAACACAGAAGGGATTTATATGAATCCCAGTATTTATAATCCCATGGGATTATAAATTCCTGGAAACGGTGAATTCTACAAACAAACCCACCATTATTTTTTTCATAAAAAGAGGAAATCCTTCGCTATTCATCCATACAACCGATTTTCGTAAACGAAAAAACCTTACAGGGGATTTCAAAATCATTATACGGCCTTCAAATCTATAATAACTCCATCAGTTCTTGCTTAACAATCCTGCCATTACAAACGTCACAACCAATTCAGAATTACAAAAAGACCAAACTACATCTGGTGGCCAAACTATCCATTTAATTCTAGTTTGCATCACTTAGCAGTAATGAGATCTTATTAAAATAATCCAACAAGGTTTCTTAAGAGCAAGAACCACATCAGTGGCCAAACTAACCAAATATGACTAGCTTGCATCACTGCAAAAATCAGCAATGGGATCAATTTTAGATCCAACCGGGTTTTGCTAACAACGGGTGAATCAAAGTTAATTATAAGAACTAAGATTATCAACATAACAATAATCAAATGTTTCAAAGTAGCAGTAACACTGGTCCTCTTCTGAATCGGTATTAGGAGGTCTGAATCGGGCTAGATCGTGCAGAATCGGCGTTGGAGTCTTGGTAATAATTGTTGGAGCTGATGAAGTTGATGATGATCTTGATCTAGTCATTGATATTGTTGTTCTAGTTTCTGATGCTAAGGTAGTTCTTGTTGCTATAGTAGTATAAGTTTCTCCACAAAGCAAACTCTTCATGATGGAAACAAACAAGCAAAACCCAAATAAGGAAAAACCCAAATTTAAACTAGAATTAAACTCTGGACTATTACTGTAATCAAAGTAGGAAAAGACGGATCAAACCCTAGATAATACAAACAGTACCATTGGAAGAAAAAAAGACTGAAAAGCGAAGAAAAAAAAAAACTAAATCAAACAATAAAATACAGGGAGAGATCGATTGAGAAAGAAGAGGATTATGTTTAAAATGGTTGCAGGCTCAGATCCGTTCCGGAGGAGCAAATCCGAGCTGCCGTTAATCTAGGGTTTATGAGGAGTTTCTCTTATCTCAGAGGAGAAAATCAGAGCCGATGTTAATAGCTTTTGACTCAGATTGGAAAAGAACTCCCATCGAGTACATTGTGCCAGATCGGAAGATTACTTTCTCTTAAAGCTTGGTGTGGTTTAGTGTACTCCAATATCTCATATGGTTACCTTAATCCTGGTTCTGCAAGTGTCTTTGCTTTAAGTAATTAAAGACGAAATAAATCTTTGTTTAGTTTTCATGGGAACAAGTGATCAACGAAAATATGCATCAAGTTAAGTAGCATTGGAGTCTATATATGTATCGAAGTGTGACATATCTGTCAAGTGTGTTCTCTTAAAGTATGAATTTTATGATTATCTAATTAAAATACTATGAATCTCAAATATAAGCAGTTAGGCATGATCTTGTTCACACATATTAAGGTGTAATTCTAAATGTTTGAAAATAATTTGTTCTTGTTTCGCCTAATACCCACACTTACGAATGTGTTTCGCACGGTGGTTTTGTCAAGAAACTGTTGGAAAATTGGTTACAATTTCATATTGAATGGAAAATTCGTATACTACCTATTGGAGTTAGGTTTGGCCTTATTAGGTTTGGGCCTATTAAGAAACGGTTCAGTGTGTTGGGTAGTTTCCTTTTGTTTGGTTTTAGAAAAGACATATCTCAATCGTGAATGGAAACGTCCTTTCAGATAAAACCCATGATGGAACTTCACGAAGAATCACGATGGTTCATGAAGAGGTATTATTGACATTTATAAATACCCTGCATAGTTAGGTTAGTAAATCAATCAGAAAATTAATAATCATCCTCTTGCATTCAATAGATATCAGCAATTAAGTTTGTATCAATTAAGAGAGTTCATCACTAAAAGTTTGGTTCGTCATTTCTCGTAGTTTGGAGTGCTACTACATCGAGAATTAAGTTGTTGTATCCTGGGAGACGGGCATTGATAATCCGTAAGCAGCAGTGTGGGGTGAATCTGTCTTAAGGCTAGAGCCTTGCCTCGACTTTGGTTTGATCCAATTGGGTTTGCATTCATCTTCTTTTTCTGAATTCTTATTGCAATGTATATACAATATTGCACGGATTGATTGATTCAATTTTCAAGAATTTTTGAACAATTGGAATTTTTACATATATGTTACATAAAAAATAAAAAGCGCCCTGCTATTTTAAATTGATGTTTCACATATTAGGCCCGTCAATACCCAAAACCTTGCAATCTCTTGAAAATGTCATGAACCATGGCAATTTCAAGTACTGATCATACATGGATACACATTTACGAATTCTCTCTGTTTTTAGACAACTAGATATTTGCAATTTTGCATGTACGATGAGAAAGACATTTGATTCGGCCATATTTAGTGAGTTATAATTATGTTTTACTCTCAGATTCATTATACTCACATAAGCAAACACGAATAATGGGATAAATGGATCGAGATCATGACCAATAGCTATCAATTCGTATTTTGACATACAAGCTTTTCACTGTCAAATCAATCTTACATGCTTCTCATAGTGACACCAGATTATTTAGAGTGCTAAAAAACCCACACAATTTTTTACAACTTCAAAACAAAGTATAAGGTTGTACACTGTCTGCTGGGAAATTGATTTCCATTTTTATTCTTACGGCAGGTGAAAAGCAGTCAGTGTTTTTATTTCTGCACTCAGAATTGTTAAACATTACAATAATTCTTGTACATCCTGTACCTTACTGCAAGGTTTTAAAAACGTCCGTTTTTACCGAAAAAACGACCGTTAAAATGGTCACACCCATATACCGTGGCCGTGAGGGTCCCGAACCCCGTGCCTTTATTAGGCCGATAAATAGGAAAAACGGCAGTTTTATAGTACATTTTTCAGTTTTCATACACGTTGTAACCGTTTTCTAAAATTAGTTTGAATGTTTTTTCTTTAAATAACATTTAAACGTGCGTTTTTAGAATTTGTTTTCCCGTCATCACGCACGTTATAACAAGTGTAAATAACTTTCTTACCATTTCTTTTGATTTTTTTCTTCTACGGATTGAAACTGAAAACTTCGAATTAAATATTTTTAAATGATACAAGGAAACTAACTACAGGATTAAAACTACAAATTTAAAAAACATATGATTGTTAAACTAGTATTCATCATTTAAAAAGCTACGCGAACCAATGACGACCACCACCTTTTTTCAAGTATTCTTTATTTTCTCGACGGTTCCTTTCCACATCATAGTCATCGTTGTCGCGGTACTGGCTATCTTCGTTTGCATAAGTATCATCATCATAATAACCATCATTATCGTTATCATAACCTCCTTCAGTATCATCATTATTGTTACCTACTTCATTATTATTATCAATATTAGAATTATATCCTTCGTTCATATGTTGAACACCATGGTCGGAGCGATCGGAAGTGTAACGAGAATCATATGTTGGATTCACATTCTCATAACATTGTGTATTGTCCCCAAATGAAAGATTACCAAAGTCATAAACAAAGTCACTCACCGATAACCTTTCGTATGAGATTTGAACTTCCGGATCATGCCATTTTTATGGTAGAAGGACATGCTCTGGATTATTAACGGCCTCCTCTTCCAGCGTATTTAACCACTGTTCTTCTTGAGGTAAAACCGGTATTTCATCTTCCCTCGCTATCCAGTCAAGCATATTGTCATCCCTCAGTAGACTATGAACGTCATGAACATCAATGTTATGTCTCCTTGCTTTACCTTTAATTCTTTGTTGCTCTAACTTCAAATTGTACTGGACATACACCAGATCATTTAATCTCGATGAAAGTAAACGATTGCGTAGTTTGGTGTGGATTCTTTCAAACACACTCCAATTCCTCTCTGATCCAGATGATGTATTTGTTTGACTTAATATCTTTCTTGCAATCTTTTGGAGGATGGATACTAAAGCACCATAAGATAACCACCAACTTACCTAGGATCACCATGTTGAGCTGCAATACGTCTTGATGGTGATCCAAATTGACCTTGCATCATTCGCATTCTTCCTGCCTAAAAAGAAAAGTACAATTGTTACTAGAAATTTAAATTACTTAATTATACATATTTGGAGATAATATTAGTAATTTTGTACCTCTAGCATGCATTGTGCTTGTTCTTGCGGGCTACTAACCATTTTTTATATAACTTCAGTAAGACAAATTTGCGGCTCAAAAATATCATTATTGATCAGATTAGTTACTGGGTTAAAGATGTAATAAGGATTGAGAAAATGCGATGCAGCATGAAGAGGAGAACTCAACTGACTTTACCATCGTTTCTTTATTACACCCACGATAGAAGTATTTCGATTTGATCCCAAACCCATTTGTATAGTTTCCACACATGTAGCAAGTGCATGGAACAAATAGCCCATGGTGGGTTTGTCTGAGTCCAAGAAAAGAATCATTTTCAATAAAGGACCAACCATTATGCATGCATTTTGACACATCGTCCAGAACATCTCATTTGAAATAATATTCTTCACTTGTCTAGCTTGTTTAGTTCTTTCCTCATCCGATTTTTGAAATTCCTTGTCCGAAAAGAGGCTCTCGATAGCATTACGTTGATCAATGATGCTTTTGATTGCAATAAAATTCGTTGAAAACCTTGTTAAGCCGGGCGCAATAGATTGCGTCTGCGAGAATGTTGTCGAAATCTAGCAAGAACCCAACCATGATTGTAAATAAATTTGCTAATTTGTCTTGCTTCTCCGATCACATCTTTAACAAAGGGAATTTTTCCATATCTTCCAACATCAAGTCCAATACGTGAGCAAAGCACAAGGAACCCGAGAAAAATGTGCCATATTCGATGCCAATCTCTTACCTATTCAAACAAAAATAGAAAGAAGTTAATGATTCATATATTCCCAATATATATATATATATATATATATATAATAAAACGAAGTTATTCTTAGTTACCTCTTTGCTTTGAATTGGGATCCTTGATCGAGTTACTAATTGAACAATATTTCTCGGACCGACATCATCTATAACGGGCTTGAACAAAGTAATTAAATACTCATTTGTCAACCGATTATGTTCTATGTCGACACTTTTCAAAAATGTAATTCCACTACCACTTTGTAAACTAGAAAGTTTACAATAAATGCGGTTGTTTTTGCTTTTCCAACCATCCGACATGAGTGTACAACCATATTCTCTCCAGTAATGTCGTTGAACAGACACCACATCTTTTTCAATCCTTTGTTTTTCTGAAGTTAATATGGGATTCGATAACTTATAAGTTGATGGAACTCTATAGGATTGGCCGAAATTTGCAACTGCATCGAATGCCTCGTGGTACTGAGATGAGTTAGCCACATTGAAGGGAATATCATTGGCTTAGAAAAAACGTCCAACAGAAGAATCGACTTTTTCCCGACATGTTTTGCTTTTGCCAAATTTTGCCATCGAAGGTTGAGAATCCCTGGAAGGGTAATATTGTCCTCCCACATCCACAGACATCCTAGGTGGTTATGATGGCCGCATAGTAGACCTAGGTATTTCTGCAGAGGCCCGGGGACCGTGCGATGTACCCTCTCCGGCATGAATATTCTTATTTTTTCGTCCAAAAAGGTTCTTTAAAAACCCAATCTTTTTCTTTTGTGTGACTGATACTTGTTCTTCTTCTGCATGAAAATCTGGCTCTTCTTCATCTATACCACACACAGGGTTCCATGGCTCATTATGATATACTTGTTCTGAATCTTCGTTATTAGATTCTGCTCTTCTTTGCCTTTTTGCTTTTCTTTTTTCTTCCAGTGCCACTTTAGCAAGATTTTTCACTTCAGGCGGCACATGCATGCACGAGGCAACTGTACCTCTTTGTTGTGCTAAATGCAATTTTATGCGTGAAATACCAGAAGATATTTCCTTTTCACAAAAATTACACTTCAATTTTTTACCATCAGGCATTACAGTGCAATATGCATGAAAAACATCTCGTTTGTTAAAACCCTGCTTACTTCTTGGTATTTGATGGAAATTCTGCGATCTAATAAAGGGACAAGTATACCTAGCTAATTGTTGCCGACCAAATTTTAGTGGCTATAATTTACCGACACGAATTTTATCAAACTTTCGTAAATTGTATAGTGAAAAGCATTTTAAAACACTTATGTAAAGAATATAAACATGACTATCGAATTATACACATTTCTTATACTAACAATAATCAAATAAAATGGTAGTATTAGAATTTCTTAATGATATAGGTCATCTATTAGTTGAACAAAATTTAAAAATTAATAGGTCATCTATTTAGGGACGTGGGGAGTATTAAAAAATTAAAATACCTTGTAACAACGTTTTTAGACTCGTTAAAAGCGTTTTCACGCATACGTTATAACCGTTACATAGGAAATTCAGATCAACAATTTTTTTATTTCCTATGTAACCGTTACAACGCTTAGTTATTTTCAAAAACCGTCCAAAAGCGTTTTTGGCCCAAAACGTGCTCACACCTGAGAAAACGCATTATAACGGTCACACCTAGTGTCCGTAACCTGAGCCGTGACCCGTTTTTTCAAACCTTGCCTTACTGCAATTTGAACAAAATGTGAAGTGAAGGGGCCCACCACATTGGATTTTATTATTATTTAGTTTACTCTGATGTCTCCAACTTTGGCAGCAGGTTCCCGTAAATTTCATTGCTATTGGTGAGTAAAGAAGAGTAAAAGTATCTCTAGGTCTCATCTGAACAAGTGAACATCAAAGTACACATACACCAATCTCAAGTGGCATTATATACCATGAATTAAACAATCACAGTGAAAAACTTAAACGTTATAATGGTTTGACTTATCCAAAGGTAAGAATCATATGAAAATCAACAACAATATCATGAATCTTGTCCTAGACAATTAAGCATGATCATGTAATGTTAAACAATTCAAGGAAAGCTCGTTGCTTCAGTAAACTATAATATAATTTGATAGTTGAAGAATATACTCCCTCCGTTTCTGGAAAAGAGATACTTTCACTTTTTCAATTTGGCCTATTTTTTTTTTTTTTTTTTTTAGTAACTCAATCACTCTATTTCATCCTAGCATTGGTAACAACTTGAATCGTGAGCCCCACCTAATCACTTAGACAAACATATTTTAAAAAAAAAAAACAAAAAAAAAACAGAAGTGAAAAGGACTCAACGAGATATGGCGAAACTACCATGTTATTTCTAACACCTGAGCTCTGTGCTTTTATGAATAGACTCTTTAGATGTTTCCATCTAATCAGATTGGTTCCTCAACTCCTACAACCAAAATGCTTCCATCCACTTAGATTAGTTAGTGCCATCCTTAATAAACATAAATTTCTAGGCTCTGGAGTTTATTTATTGCAACTAAAAAGTTTCTCCCACACCCCCAAACTTAAATCTAACATTGTCCTCAATGTTCTAAAGATCAAATTAAAAGCATGAACAAGGAGAAACTGCTACCGTTTGAAGTAAAAGAGTTAAGGAAAGATATTACCGTGTTGCATGAGCATGGGTTACCTCCCAAGAAGTGCTAAGTTTAACGTCTTCAGCCAGACGTATAATACCACAAAATGGCTAATTACCTTTCGAATCATATATCAATAGTCGAAACAATTGTGGATCAACAAAATCAAATAAAATTGCCACAATTATTAGACAACTGCACCAAATCAGAAAAATTAATAGACAAAGCACATCCTCATCCAAAGTTTCCTGCAAGACAAGCGAGGTTTTTCTGTGGTGCCTACTTGGGCTTCATATGAGTGTCTTGACAAACAGATTTTTCTGAACTATGGGTTTCTAGTTGCTGGATTTCCTCTTGGACAGTATCAGGAGGGTCAGGTTGAGGAGTCGGAAGTGACTCAAGTAATACCTCAGGCACACTAGGCTCGAGTCCCAAGTTAGGGACTTTTATTTGACCATCATCACCCCCAAACTTAGGGTATTCGGTATTTTAGAAAGACCTCTAATTATTGCTTGAATTTCTGGATCCTCGGAGTCTTTAAAATACTCAAGAGCTTCTTCAGATCATTACCCCCAAACTTAGGGTCAACATTACTCTCCGTAAGGCCTAGCACTATGGCTTGAATTTGAGGTCTGTAGAGTCTTTAAAGTACTCGAGAGATTTTCTAGTTCAACAGTTTGGTCACCTAAGCTGACTTAAGAGAATTGTCTCATCAAATTCATCTAAGGAATCACCAAATAAAGTGTCGTCCCAATTATCACAGAATCAGATCCTCGAACTAAAGTGCTAATCATATTTACTTCCCCTAATTCATCGAAGGTTGTCTATTAACATTAAATACATTTAGTTCGGTGGTCATATTACCAAAGGATATATTCATAAGCCCGGTCCTACGATTGATGATAGCATTAGATGTGGCTAAAAATGGGCGACCTAAAATCACAGTATTTGAGCACTAGGGTCTGAGCAAGGTTGACTGTCTAGAACAACAAAATCCTTTGGATAAATAAATTTATCAACCTCAATCAGAACATCCTCTATGACACCACGAGGTACTTTTACTGGACCTATCAGCTAAGCGTAGGGTCATTTTATTCGGTTTCAACTCACCAAGACCTAGTTTGGGTGTACACATGGTACGGGAGTAGGTTAACACTTGGCTCCTAAGTCAAGTAATGCTTTATCAACCATGTGATTACCAATCGTACAAGATATGGTGGGGCATCCAGGTCTTTATACTTAGGGGCTGTTTTGGTTCGAGAATGATTGAACTTACGACCAGCTAAAAGGCTTTTTATGGACATTAAGCTTACGCTTTCAAGTACAAAGATCCTTAAGAAACTTGGCATAGCGAGGCATTTGCCTAATTGCTTCTAATAAAGGAATATTTATGTTTACACGCTTAAAAATCTCTATTATTTCGTTGAAAGTCGACTCTCTCTTAGTTGGAACTAACAATTTTGTGGATATGGGGCTCTGGGCACAAAATGAGACCTATCGGGAACCACATTGGCATGACCGAGAAATTTTATCAGTCTCTTGATTAATGGCTCCTTCGGGGATCATCTTGGGAACTAGAAGGTGGATCTGATATGTCCACTATTAGGCATGGCTACCTTATTGTCTACCGTTTTACCACTCCTAAGGGTTGTTCTGAGTTCACATGATTGAACTCTTTCTCTAGAGGATACTTCATGAATTGCTCTAGTGTTGGGTAGTGGTTGGTGGGTGACTTGCCTAAAAGCTCGCAATTATACTAACCTTAGGATTTTTAGCTACGAAATAGCACGAGAGTTTTCTGTAAACCTTTCTCAACCGTTTGCTTAAACTCTGCATTGTTATGAGATGAGATGGCCAGAGACTCTTTAAGCTCATGATTTTTTTTTTATCAAACTGAGTTCGATATTGATCGGCCCTAAATGGTTCTTAGTATAACCAAAACCTGAGGAAGCCCGAGAATTACTAGATCGGCCTTGACTCTGGCCCTTAGACCAAGAGAAATTCGGGTGGTTTCTCCAACCAGGGTTATAGGTATCGTAATATGGATCAAATCTGTGACGGTTTTCAAACCTAGAGTTGTTATAAAGAGCATGGGCTTGCTCTTCATATCTAGCATGGTGTGACCCTTGATTCATTTCTAAGGCTTCTAGACGCCTAAGAATATCCGACCCATAATCAACTCTATCGATCCTATGGATAGGATTTCTAGGTATTTCTGGTTCTCTCATTGAATCCCATTGCCTAGTTTTCTCGGCTAACTCGATGAATTCGTCGAAACATTCATCTGGGTCTTGATGTGTAAATTCTCCACCACTAATTGTTTCTACCTGCATACGGGTTTCACTATCAAGGCCCTCATATAAAATTTGGGCCATGTGGGCTTTTTCAAAGCCGTGATGTGGTTTGGTATAACAATTCACTAAACCTTTCTATATAATCATAAAGTTTGTCACCTAATTTCTGCTTAAAGGTTTGGATAGACTGTCGAACAGCTGCAGTCTTATGGTGTGGGTAGAATTTCTTAACAAATGCCTCTACAAGACCATCCCAGGTGGTAGTTGTTTTAGAAGGAATAAAATGATACCACTCTTTGGCTTTATCAGAGAGAGAAGTGAAACAAACGTAACCTAAGCACATCTTTGGAGACATTCGGATAGTTCATTGTGTCACAAATCATTTCAAAGTCTCTTATGTGGGTATACGGGTTCTCATTCTCTAACCCCTAAACTTACGTAGCATGCCAATAGTCTCGGATCTTATATCAAACCTGGACCATAGAATTTGGTAGAACTACACTGGTCACGCACTACCCTAGACGGGTTCAAACGATCCCTAAGGGTTTTTCTTTGGGACCTCATCATCCTTTTCCTCAACCATTTTGGCAAAATAGAAGTATTGAGGATATTTTCCTCACCTTGAGAAGAACGTCCAAAAATATGACTTTCTAGATTAAGGTAGTCGAGATTCTTGTTTACTAAAATATCACTTCTAGGTTTTCACGCATAAACCATCCTAGAGCGTCTCTCTTACGTTCGGCATACAAGAATTCAACAAAATGTGCACATGCAAATCTTTGGGCTAACTAATTTAGGTAAGCTTGGGTTACCTACTGCAAAATATACCCAAAGGTACGAGGCTGAGGTTTGTGGACTTTGTTTGGTAACTCCCATAAGGCCCAAGGCACGGGTTCGACTTACTAATCCACTAGTTTTCCTAAATTCGGTAGTCGATGAGATGCAATTGGTGTGTGCAGTGTTTATTTTTTTTTTTATATATATAAAAAAAATACTACAAATAAACACAAACAAAAAAAAAAGAAAATTACAAGTCCAAAAATAAATAAAGAAACTACCAAAAATAAAAGTCCTTAAAAATAAAATCTCCGGCTTTCTCCTTTTATGGCAAGTCCAACTTTTCAACTTTCGTTTCAAGCAAAACCTGCACAACAAAAACAAAAATACCAAAGACGTAAAATTGAACAAAAAAATAATCTAAAAAAAAATAAAAACAAAATATATACAAAACCTAATTTTTTTTTGCAAAACCTAAAACCTAAACCTAGATACAAGTCCGCGTCGGCGGCGCCAAAAACTGATGTAGTTTTACAAGTGGTAAGTAGAGTATCGTTTGCTCGGACTTTTTTAAAGATTTTGATTTTAGACTTAATGAAAGAAATACTAAACTAGCAAAAATATGTAAAAGAAGGTAACAAGAGTAAGAGTTCTTGGGATTCGGGATTTCTTGTTTCTCATATTCATGTGGTTGAGAAATTAATCCTAGGATATTTATGGCTCAAATAATAAAATTTATTGACTCTTAATATTTGCCAAGATAGATTTTTGAAAGCAATGATTTGTAAATCTAAAGCATGGGACATCAAATCATTTAAGCTAAGCATGACCCATCAATTGAAATAACAATCACTCAATAAAAATCATAAAACAATTATAAACAGTGCAAAAAGTAAATAAAGAATTAACTCAAGTTACCACATATATGAAATCCAGCTTCCTCCGTCATCCCATCGATGGGGTTTAGCTCCTCATATCAAAAACACACACAAAATAATAATCCATAGCTCAAAAAGGTGTTTTATTGAAGAAATTGTATTAACGAGATTTGTAACTTATGTAATGGTGTTACAAACGTTACCGTTACAAGTTCTAAGGCCCAGAAAGAAAACGATAGTTGAATGACACTTTGTCGTTGTATTTAAGTCCGTTTCTACGACGTCTCTCGGCGGTTCAATGTTCTTGGTGTTCTTCTTCTTCAGCAGCAGCAGGAAGCTTTCCTGCACTTCGTTTCTTCGGCTCTGTGAGTGCTCCCAATCCTCCGTATCGACCCCAAACTCTCCGACCTCTTTGTTCGAACTCCCAACAATCTATTTATACACCACAGGCCGGTTTAATCTCTCCAAAATCTCTTCGAAATATATTATTTCCTTGCAAGCCAAGTTACGGGAAAATCTCCCTTTTTATCTCAGTTTTACGCGTCAAAACTCTCACCGAATGCAAACAAATCTCCAGTGAATATTTTCTTTCCATTTTTCCACGTACTCTCCACATATATCCATTGTTTCCGGAAATATTATTTCCCGTGAAACCAAGAAAACACGAGACCCTGTTTAACTCCAAACCGATGATTGACCAAGGTTGATGAATCCAACACTTGTATTAACCTGTTTGGCCATTATAAGTCCATCCCAATGAAATTTTGCGATTGAATCTCCTTCAAAGTCGCTCAAAAATCCAACCCTAAAACTGTTCATGGTTGCACATTTTCCTTAAAACTCATTTTTGAAATTTGGAAGATGACCTGCCCCTTATCCTGTCTTTGGTGTGCCAATAGTAGATGCTCGGAAATGGGTTACCCCTTAGTAATTGAGGTGCCCCTTATCCAAATGAGGGTCCAGTATAGTAATTTTCTCCCACGAGCGCCAATACCACTTTTCGAGCCAATTTTCCCGCAAAAGCTTATTTCTCCAAAAATACCTACAAAGACATAAAATACCAAAATAAGCGCAAATCGAGTATTAACATTACAGAGAATTGAGACTAATATAGACACATAAATGCGTCTATCATGTATCACTTCCGTTTTTGTTACGGTGGCCTTGTGAATCTCTTAGAAGCGCATTTGATCTGGTTGGAGTATTGTTAAAATAAACTTTTGGGTGGAGGATTAGAAAATATCTGATTTAGAGAAAATAAAAAAAAAAAAAAAATCGTTTCAGTCATTTCCTAGATAAAGGCAATGCTCATCGATAGAGCATGAATCATTACTCTACTTTTGTATTTTGTCGTAGAAATGAGACAATGATAGACCACCGGAGGAAAAAAAAAATTAAGATATCTTTGTAATTGATGGGAGCTCCTGAACAATAAAAACGAATATGGCGTAGTCATATTATTGGTTTAGGAACAAAGTGTAGTGTCAGAGAAATGGTCGAGGGTAGATGTGTAAATTGGGTTGTGCCAGCACGAGCACAGCTCAGCACAACACGCTAAAATTTGAGCACTGACCCAAAGACGTGACTTAGCCCAAGACCACGACAAAGCACGTTAGTTAAATGGGACGTCTTTGGGTTTGACTAATTGGCACGATGAGCACAAAGACAACACGCGGGCCCGGATAAGCACGTGGCCCAGCCCAACACAACACGTTAAGAGAGCACGTCATAACATGTACAAATACACCATATAACAAGGCATAATACATCACATTTTTTTTATATTTCACAAAAGAGTTAATATTCTATCTAGTTTTTAACATTTTATGTTGGCTTATTTATAACAACACATATAATACCTTAATATTTGGAAAATATATTTCAATATCGTTGTTATAATGTCGTCACCTATATTTAACCAGGCGAGATTGGGGTATACTCAAACTAATTGGGGTATACCCAATTTTAAAGGGACACTTTTTGTGGGTTTTAGGGGGAGTCCTAATGGGTAAGTTACAAAACTACCCTTACTCATTAATAATTTTAATTATCCTAAATCAGTTTTTATTCTCTTCATTTCATCTTCTTCTCTTCATCTTCATCTTCATCTTCCATCAACCAAAGCCATACAAAAATCTTCAACTTTGATTTTCCAAAAAAATTGTTGACTCTACCAAGCGAAAAGAAGACTATAAATGATGTTTAAACTCAAACCCATCATTGTGTTGTGTGATTTGATTGTTATATTAGGTTAGAAATCGAAAATTATGATTTAGTGTGTTTGGTCGGCAAGGTCGTAACATGCATATCTTGCCGAGCTTTTCATAATGACCATGGCGGAGACCAGTAAATTTTTCAACAACCGGAAGGGTATTTTTTGAATACCTTGCTTAGGCCAAATACAACAGGAAGGGTATTTTTTGAATACCTTGCCGGCCAATAAATTTTTTATGTCATCTCCTGTATGTCAAAAAACAAAAGTCGGCAAGGTCGATGAAGATCATGTCGGCCACTTTTGGCCGACGAGGTCGACGATGAAGACCTTGCCGACTTTTCATACTTTCAGAACTGAAAGTGTTGATTTATTCTTTGATTTTGAGTATGATTTCATATAACAGATTTGCAATCCCCTTTTTAGAAGTATTTCGGTTGTGTGCTTCATTTTCATTGCAATAGATATTCTCAAAAAAAAAAAAAAAAAAATCATCAAAAATCATCCCACAAAAGTTCAATCAAAAACAAAATTTCATAACTTAAAATTCATAAGTTTTAATCTATTCAATCAATTTAAACTTAATTAATTAATCTAATCAAAATTTTAGTGTTAATTAAACGAGGGAAATTTTGCCATTTTGAAAATACAAGGTTAAGGGGTGGCTTGGTTTTACTTCAAAATGACCCTATTTTGTCTTATTGGGTATACCCCAATTAGTTTAGGTATACCCCAATCTCGCCAGGATATTTAACTAGAACATTAATTTACATGACAATAATCCAATTTTATATTTGATGGGCTATTTCTTTTTATTGAATAAACTTGTTAATTTTACTTGAAATAATTTCAAATGATATGTTGTCTAATTAAATTCTTGAGATAATGTCCGAATTAATGTATACATTAAGTGATTTCAAATTGTTTATAGCACGTGTGTCAGCACGGCACAACACGGCACGTTTATTCATGTGTTGTGCCCGTGGGCTGTGCTGTGCCTAGCTTTTGACTAGTAAAGCACAACACGGCACAACACGTTTAAATTGTTGGCACAGCACATCACGACACATGGCACATGAAGCACGTGACTTCGTGTGCCGGGCTGTGCCGGGCCGGCACGTTTTACACCTCTAGTCGAGGGGATGTTTAGCACTTAGAAATAGAAGAGTTTCTGCTTTAGCTTCCTAGAAGCAAAAGCAAAAACTAACTTTTTCTCTTTAGAAATTGAGTTCATGGGATACTATGGAGATAATCATTCCGCTGTAATTCAACTACATTCAAGAAAAGTTGTTGAAAATTCCATTTAAGAACATAAAATTTATAACTAGTTGATTGTTCTTGATGTGGGGTTAAAACACTGTTGACTGTATTAAGGTATGTCCGTCCGTTTTAATGCTATCCCAACAAACAGTGAGTCGTGCTGTCGTGATACCATAGTTTTTGCAAGAACGTGTGGAGATGAAAATGATAGTTGTATGTAATTCATGGAAGATATGAAAGTCGTTGAAGTTCCAACATTTTTGTTTATCAGAGATGGTGATATATGGGGAAGGTATGTTGTCTCGGGCAAAGTAAACATATTGGTGAAATACTTAGATACCAGAGAAGTTAAAGTCTAGGATGGACCCAGGATTCTTTCTTGTGTAGGGCTAAAATTGCAAGGCGGCCGAGGATCGTGTCAATTCTTTTTGTACGAAATATATAACTGATGGCCAATTCGAGTTCACCAATAAAATGCTAGATGGATAGACGACCAATAAAAAGAACAACATTAATTTATCGGAATATGATCATGAAAATATAAAAAAAATAGCATTTCCGTGAGTTTATAGAAACAAAATTGAGAAAATTTCCGATATGTACGTACATTTGGGTGAGGAATGTGGACAAGTAAGCAATCGGCATGTGTCTAAGTTTAAACTAATTGGAAACTTTTCAAATGAACCAATGAAATTCTTGAATGCCTTTAAATGATGGCTTTAAACTTTGAACTTTCTTTCGATAGACTTATGCACCTAAGAAACTGAACCTTTCACCAGCTTCCTTGCTCCAATATATGAGAAGCAAAACGTAATAACAAAAATTGTTGTTTAGTATCCTCCTATATCCCAAATATCTTCTCTCCCACTAGTTATCCTAAGTGATTTTGAACCCATTATATCATTCATGAGTTTAGTTTTCATCGGAGAACCTACAAAATATGCATCAAATTAAGCAAGTAACAGTTAATGGATGAGATATGTTGATTTATATAATGAAGTGTAGCATGCTTTTTATCTTTTACATTATGGTAGGAATTGTATGGACTCTTAACGAATTTAGAATGAATCTCACCTTAAGTGTGATTTCTTTACAGACTTAGAAACAATAATTGGTCCAGAATCAAAGCTCGCAGAGTTTATATAGTGATACTATGGCGGCGATCGTCTCCAACCATTACACATTTGTCAGATCATATTCATTAACATGTTATAACCGAAATTCTCCCGGCATCTCCTGCGGTAGTATGGTACTACCATGGATGAAAACAATGGACAAAAATGCCTTCCTTTATAGACTTTTTAATTCTTTTGGGCTCTTTAATTTGAGCTAAGAGACTCACTGCTGGGCCAGGTCCACTTTCATTTCTGGATGAGGCTATTAGTCGGAATTTAAGTCTCACTTCTCAGTTGGCAGGATCGAATGGTTTATTTTTTATGATTGGAATTTTTAAATTTAAGTTTTTGTCCCTCCAAAGTTAAACCTTAAATTTTCAAATTTAATTTTTTATTTTTTATTCTTTTACCGAATTATTGTTGTTGTATTTTAGTATAAGAAATATATATAATTTGATTTTTGTGTTAATATCTATTACGTATGTGTTTTAAAACGCTTTTCGACGATGTAAAATTTGAAGTCCAAATTTGTTCACACTCCTCTAACGAATGTATATTTCACATACTCTTCAGATTGGTCAATTATTTAACTGATGGCTCCATTACCCTCCATGTTTAGAATCACGACCCTCGTTACATAACTACCTAAATTAAATCAAGGGTAAAGATTGAAATGTTTCGTGCACACTCGTTAAGGAATGTGTACAAATTCGGACTCTAAAATTTGCGAATATCCGTGGAATAGTTTGAGAAATGCATTATTCTTAAATTTTCTTATTTAATATCTAGAAGGATATAATTGTTAAAAGTATCCAAAATTATTGTAGGGCCTACGGCCCATAGGTGTGCGTAGGGGTGTACATTGGGCCGGGCACGCCAACCCAAGCCCGATTATAGCACAGGTCGGGCCGGACGGGCTTGTAGTCCTTACTACCCATTAAGTTTAACGAGGCCAGGCGGGCGGCAATAACAAAAATTTAATGCCCATGGCCCGTCCATACAGGTGAAACAATACGAGGCCGAGGCAGTCGGGTAGAGGGCGGGCCTCGGGCCCAAGAGGTAATTCAAAATTTTAAAGTATATATGTTTATTTTTTTTTGGCTTGATGAATGATGATATATATCCATAACTCGTTCAAATGATAGTTCAAGCAATTCATATTCATTACTGTGAAATGTAATTCAGAATTTTCTCTAACCCCAATAAATTGTCCACATATGAAATTTAAGTTCATGAGAAATCCATCACACTTGTAGAAAACTTTATTCGAGGCTATTGGTAGTCAGGCAGGCCGGGTAACTAAACAGGCTACCGGGCAGGCTAACAGGCTGGACTCCAATATTTGAACAAAAACCCGGGTCCGCCCACTTATAATTATCGGGCAGGCCGGGCTAGCCCATGACAGGCTGTCGGGCGCCCATGGGCTCCTTCGGACCCGGGCGGTACATGGCAGGCCGCAGGCTTTCGGGCATTCTGTACACCCCTAGGTGTGCGACCCAACAAGATAGTTAGGGTTTTACCCTAGGTTGTATATAAAGGACAACTATATTATGTAATAGATTTGATCAACTAATGAGATGTCATGTCGTTTCCCTTTCTTCTTTGTCTCTTCTACTATTTCCCTGCAAAACGTTATCAGCACGATCTCTAACCGTGCGCGATAAAGCCCCCTGAATCAACTGATCACGAATCATCCCAAATCACGAGTTGCACCTCTTTCACAATAGTCTGACTCCTTCGGGAATGGTTCCACAGAGCTTTGCTTTGTTTTGTAGATACAAATGACCAATGATTGATTACGCCTCTGCTGCGTCGGTGGTAATCCACGAGAGAAAGAGGGAAGTCTGTCCGTTTTTCCAATTGTTTTTGTAACCGATCCATCTCTTCAAGGAGAAAGAAAGATCACTGGTTTGGCTCGCCCGGTTTGGATAACCCGGTCCGGTCCACCCACAACCCGGTCCGGTCAACCCAACCCGGTCCGGTCTGGTCCATTCACAACCTGGTCTGGTTCACCCAACCTGGTCCGGTCTGGCTTGTCCTATTCCAGTTTTGGACGGTGCGTGGTCAATGTTGTTCCGGTTTTGCGTATATATAGCATGAACCACAGCTTGAGGTATGTAACCAACGCGAGCTTTTACATTGAGTAATTACTGGGATTATTTATTTGTTTGTAGATTAGTTTTGTTTTGTCTTAAAATAGGCCCACATTATATAAACGGTCAATTTAAATTATGATTGTTGATCTCGATCATTAAGAACTTTGGTCTTAATATTATTTCTTTCTCTTGAATATGAAATTGGCTATAGTTGAATGATGTCTCTTGTTCAATTAGTTGTACCAACTCGATTAAAATGTATTTATTTGAATATTTCGTGGAATATGTAATCCACATGCTCGACTATTAAAGAGTCGGTAGTTTCAAAAGAGTTGCATTCCAATATTTGTGGAAGAACTCACAAAAGATGACATGAGTCATAAAATTTCCATTTCTCTACTTCATCCATGATACTAACGAACCAGTATATGTTGAAGTATGATAACAAGAGAACTATCTTTAGTAATATATTCAACCTAAAGTACGTGGTTGACATGTGTAATGAGAATCTCTTGGCCTGTTGAGATAAAGAAATTTCTCAAATTAAGCTAAATGTAGCAAAATTCAAAATGGAAAGAACCCCGAAGTAATGAGGGTTAGACGTACCGACTCATAAAAAGCATGTGAAAAGGGACATATATATCGTGAGACAAATATGTATTTTTGTCTCCAGTAGAAAGGACACCAAAGTACATGTATCAACTGAACATGGGATGAAGCTAAGATGTAATTCTAGCTCTCACCAAAGAGTTGGGAATGAATCTCCTTACCGGTATTGGTACAAGCAATGTAATGCAGGTACCGTAGAAACAACCAATTTCCATGGGAAGGTCATACTTTAGACATCAACTTTAATGACAAAATGAACTTTGCATGGCCAATTAACTATTTAATTGAACTAGATCAAATGTCTGCGCTTATGGAATGAAAAGTACATCGATCATTCTAACGAGACATAAATTCTCTAAAGCACTTGAGATATATCTGGATGAAACGTAACATATATTCACTCTAAAGTAATTAGAGTGAATCCGACTTTTGTTACGTAATAAGGCCACACCACTTGTTAAATCTCTCAAGACTCAATGTCTAAGCTCCGTATGTACCAAGGGCTAATCACATATTTTAAGTGCAAAGGGTGTTCATACGTGAACTTTTACCTACCTTTTTGGAAACTTACAGTGAGAATGGAGTTGATTGCATCTATAAATTATTTCTAATGAATGTGAAAGTAAACATATTCTTATACAATTAATGTGTCAATCTAGTGAACTGTAAATCACTAGAACTTGAATTACAGAATCCATATTAAGCCCAACAATAAACTAATTGTGATTGATTCATAAAGACTTTGACATGACCATAAGGCACATTGGTTGTGATACGATGTTCCGTTTTGAAAGTACTAACACGAGCATCGCTTCATTTGAGTGTACAAGACAATGAACTAATAGAATGCGAAGTTACGCCATCTATATATTACGCTCAGTGATTTCTAAAGTTACTAGATTTGCACCGCCTGTCCCCATTTTGCTTTAGAGTAAGAACATGTCACTCATCTAACAAAGTATTTTTTTAGTAAAACATGATTAAGACCACCCTGTTTTACTTGAATGCAAATGGTGAATAACTCATTCTACAAAGAAATAAAGTGTTATTAATGAACATATATCCATGCAGAATGTGGACCATTCAAGTGATTTATGGATCTGGTGGATGATTTGAGGCATTGAATCAGTTATTGCTCACAACAAACGATGCGTTTAATTTTTCTAGAATTCCTAGCATATATTACACAATGCAAAGTGCAAAGGCTCACCACCCTTGTTAATGTTAGAGAATTTATATCAAAAGGACTTGATGAATATTGTGTGTTTAATAGGATCAATATAGAGCATCTTATACCCAATGGTCTCGTAGAGGCTACCATCAAAGGTTACAGATGGTGCCTAAGGAATAGGTTATGCGTACCAACCTACCTTTTATTACTTTGGAGATATGCAATATTACACGCATCTTTACTTAATTCGTTTTTAGGACCCAATATTAGTTAACCTTTTCTATGTACCAGTTGGTAATTGGATTTAAGCCTGACATTCATGTTCTTACGCATTTTTGGTAGCACTATATATGTGCCATTACGACTCCACATCGTACTATGATGGGTTTTCAAAACATTTAAGTAGTTATGTTGGAAATGAGTCCCCAACAATTATCCACATTTTAATTTTTTTTTGTTTTTTTTTGCAGGAGATCTCTTACCGCTAGATTTGCGGGTCATCACTTTAATGAGACAGTCTTCTCGTTGTTATGGGGAGATAAGAAAAAGTATTTTCTAAGGGAACGACAGGAATTGTCGTGGTGTGTTCCCAACTGTGTCTCATATTGATTCTTGTACTCCACAAATGTAAATGTGAAGTGACAAAGAATAATTGATTTTCTGAATGTACACTGATGTCGCTAAAGTGATGGGATCACACATACCAGCTGCATACCTACCTGCAAGGTTACAAATCCTCAATAAGGGATATACACCATAGACTAAGGTGTTTCAACCACACCTATTGGAAGTGTGGTTGAGGCCGTGGCTCCATAAAGGAAGTTGGAGAGACCACTTGGTTCGATCAATCCTCACCTAGAAAGGAAGTAGGTGAGGAAGGCACAACTTATTTATATCATCAGAAATCATCTCATAAGATTGTCTCTGAATATGTCCATGAATCAAACTGGAGGACGCTCGAAGTTTTAAATGATTCTAGAGAACAATGAAATGCGACGGATTATGAGAATGCATATGAGTCAATGGAATTATCATGCATACACAATGATGATATAATCCATAAATAGTTTCTCCAGAATTAGAGCACAATAAGATCGAACCATGCATTATTTTGATTAATTTCAAATAAATAACAAATTTGGCCTACGCAATCCAGGCAGAACTTAGTTCTTTGACAAATATATGGGTATTTGGTGTGGTAGTGCTAACCAACCTAGTGTAAAGCCTGTGGAACATATGTGGTTATTTGTCACAAAAGTGTAGTGAGAAGAATGAGGTCTTAAAGTATAAAGAATCACCTTGCGGCGCGAGGTTTCTCACAAACCCCTGGATCGCTTACTCTTTTGAACATCATAATGTTCAATTAATTAGTTTGCTTGGTAGTTTCAAAAGAACTTAAAACATAGTAGATGTGGTTATATCTCTAGAGATTTAGACTCAAAGATATTTGCAAAAGTGCATGATGGCCTTTTGCTTCCCAAGTCGAATGACTTTAAACCACGGAGTGTGTTTGCAGTTACACTGGAACACTCACTTTATTGATTTAAACAATCAGGCGGATGTGGTATACCCGTCTAAGTGACTAGCTATTTGATTGGGAAGGGATAAACAAGTAAGGTTTCGTGCCATGCGTATTAAATAAGTTCTTGATTCAGAATTATAGCTATCTATGTTGACGGTATGACATGATAAGTACTCTTAATGGAATAAGAGATCTTACAAGCTATTTAAAATCTGAATTTGAGATGAAAATCCTTGGAAATCTCGATCTTATCTATGTTCTAAACTAGAAGACCGAGCTTGTGGTATATTATTCCACCAGTTTGCGTATGTCCATTGTCAGGCAATTTAACAAGGACGTGCATGCTGCTAGCACTCCCATGATTAGTCGATTTTCAAATGTACATAAATGACCAATTCGTCTAAAGGAAGATTACGAAGTTGGGTCGGGAAATGAACTTTCCTTATCTAAGTATAATAGACGCATTACTGTACTTAGCATAATGTACTCGACCAAATGTTACATCCTCAATGAACTTATTATCTAGATATATCTCAGCGCCAACGCAACGTCTTTGGAATGGTATAGTGAATGCAATCATGTGCTTAAAAGTAACCATTGACATAAATTTGTTTTATCCATGCAAAGACATAAAAAGGAATGCTAACGAAAGTGCAATCCAAAGTTTGTTGATTATAAAGGAATAATAATATCTTCTCCAACGAAAGTAATCAGGGGGGAGATACGGTAGACTATTTTCTAGGTCATTACCAATATTCAGTTTCGAAAAGTACATGACTAAAGGAACAGTATGGAAAAACTCTGAAAGTAATCATGGGGAGATGCCGACATCAGGGGGAGGATCCAAGGATATGATGTCGACATAATTTACTTCGGAATTGAAGCTATGTTGTACTCCTTTTCCCTTCGATCGAGAATAGTTTTTCCCTAAGGGTTTTTACTCGACAAGGTTTTTAGCGAGACAATACTAAAAGCAACAAGTATGTTGAACGTTGAATACATAAAGATCGCGTTGATATTATTTAAAATATTTGAATCAAAGAAATGAAACACGATAGTCCGTTAAGCAACGTAACTTCCAGAATCAACAACATGGTTATATAAACATCCAAGTCACCAAAGTAAAGTGTGATAAACTCCTTTTGATTTGCATTAGACTAATGAAAATTGTCGACATCGGGGAGCATCTAATGGTGTGTTGAATTTTTTTCCTTCACCGAGGTTACTTTTGCCTGGGGTTTTGTTGCTCGGCAAGGTTTTTAATGAGACAACAACAAACACAGGAAGTAATTTCCCAACTAAGGCTATTGTCTTTCCCACAAGAATTTTCTGCCTTAGGAGTTGTGAAACAACTAGTCAACTTCAATAGAACAAAGTGATCATCTGCAACAGATCACCTTTACTTGCATATGTCACGTTGTACTCTTTTCCCTTCGTCAAGGTTTTATCCTACTGGGTTTTCCTTATCAAGGTTTTAATGAGGCAATATATTCGAGTCCAACTATGTTCTAAGTTTGCTTAATATTGTACTCATTTTCTTTAGTTCAGGTTTTGTCCCTTTGGGTTTCCCTGACGAAGTTTTAACGAGGAAATTAACTTAGACTCATCGATCTGTGAAGATCGTATTGCATGTGATGAACTACATGTAAAGTAAGAGACAATATGTGAAGTACTACATGTGAAGAGTTTTACCAACGTTTTATCCCACTGGGTTTTTCCTTGTCAAAGTTGTGGTAAGACAATTGATTTCCGCACAAATCATCTAGGAGAAGAAGACATTTGAAGAACTACATTCGAAACACTAAATGTGAAGCACTGCATATGATGTTCTATTGGACCGCACAAGGGGGAGTGTTGTAGGGCCTCCGGCCAATAGGTGTGCGGCCCAACAAGGTAGTTAGGGTTTTACCCTAGGTTGTATATAAAGGACAACTATACTATGTAATATATTTGATCAACTAATGACATGTCATGCCGTTTCCCTTTCTTCTTTGTCTCTTCTACTATTTTCCTGCAAAAAAATATGGTTTCTTCTCCTTTATTGGATATATGTGTAAGCTTTATCTAAGTCATCTTTGATGGGACCGAGGGAATATATACTTACCAGCTAATTTTCACGGTTATTTTATATTGCTTAGTACTTCTTAAGCACTTTTCATTGTGAGTTTGTGTTCATGTGTCCAGCAACACAAAAGATGTAACTGATTGTGAATTCACATTTTGTTACGGCAATGACATAAAATTCTTATGTCCACACATCACGGAAAGTCGTTTGACTAATGAAATTTAAGATACATTTGTAATTTCGACCAAAAAAAGATTCATTTGTAATTCACAATGTAAGGATTCTTGTGTTGTCTTATTGTAGATTCAAGAACAAAGTGAAGAAAATATCCTTAAGAGGATTCCTGGCAACCAAAAGTAGAGTAGCTTCTTTTGCTTGTAAGAAGCCAAAAGCCAACATAATTTTCTCTTTTTAGAAGACGGTTTTTGACATGAAAAATCAACATTTGAGTGGTTGCCAGGAACATTCCCCGAGTAGTTCTTCTTAAATGAAGAAATTTAATAGGTAGAAAAAAAAAATTCAAAACCAAACTTTTTGCGGAAAACCACAAATAGATCTCCTTGTGTTTTTTGAGTCCACTCCTGTGTTAGTGGGTACTTTTAAGAATTCAAAACCAAACTTTTTGAAAATTCTTGGTGTACCGCTCAAACGGACACCAAGAAAACCGCACCCACATAGATCTCCTAGTGTTGGCCCGATAATATTGGCCCTTGTGAATTCTCATCCCTTGGAGCCCACTCCTCAATAGATGATAATGAAATTTACAACAATGTTCTATATGTTAGTTGGTGATTTTCAGCAAGAAGATGTTGAGCAGTAAGATGAATGAACAGATTTGATTTACAAAACAGAGTTCAAACCGGAAGTAACCCCTATCTGAAATGGCTTACCTCAAAAAACAGTTCACAAAATTGATAATCATCACGCCTAAAACCACAAAATTAATAACCATGATGAGACAAAATAGATACATTTTGGAGGTTATCAAATAGGAAAAACAAAGCTAAAGTTCTGAAATTCGATGCTCGGGTTAGTTACAGTGGGAATGCTAATGATGTGGAAGAAAGTACTAAAGTTAATTCCGTGGGGTTAGAGTTAATGAGACGTTCCCGTCCACAGATTTTGGTGGGGTCAGAATGAATGAGAATGGAGAATTGAGTTTCAATTATCATCTTGTTAGATACATTTTGGATATTAGGCCAAAACCGTCCTAATGAAACTCTAAACGGCCCTGGTACGCGAATTTTATGAGCCTCACAAATTATACGCGGTTTTTTGCGAGCCGAACTAGAATTCTGCGTACTAAACCGGCGGAATAATCTCTGCTGAACATTAGCCCAAGTAGTTATTGGGCCATCTAATAACGCCTTTTTAAGGCCCAAGCCCTTCCTCTTTTTTAGATGATTTTTCATGAATTATACGCGGTTTTAGCCCAAGTAGTTATTGGAACATTAGCCCAAGTAGTTATTGGGCCATCTAATAACGCCTTTTTAAGGCCCAAGTCCTTCCTTCCTCTTTTTTAGATGATTTTTCGAACCCCTATCACGTAGCTCATCCACCAGCCCACACTCCATTGAACCACCGGTTTGTTGGTGATAACATTGCTTATGTTTTATATATATCGATACTTGTACACGAATTAGGTATTTTCTAAGTACTTATCCCTTTTATTTGTATTTAATGCATGCCGAACTTTATGTCCCGAATTCATATCTCCAAAACGAATTATGCACGTACGTATGCCGTCCCGAATGATTACCGAATCACGAACCGTTAACCGGATCTTTGACCGAATTTACCGTCCGTCGAAACGAATAATACACGTACGTATGCCGTCCCGAACGTTTCCCGTAACCCGAATTGCTAACTAGGGGCCAAACAGGAATCGTTCAATTTTCTCCAACAATTATTTTAAAATTGTACTTTCTTTTGATTTTTTGAATGATCAAACAAGTAACTCTGTTATTCCTCCGCGTACGAATCAAGTTATATTCATTTTCTTAACAAATGTGAAGTTCCTGTGCACATATTTGAATATTTTCAGTACTTCCTTCCTTAAAATATTTTAAATCTTGTTGTTCATTTTTCTTTTAGCTAAATCATATTTTATTAATTAAGAAAAAATAAAATTTGACAAATATAATATATCTGGCCACTCAAGATATTTTAGAAATCTGTCACAACAACCTTTGAGCTTGTTGCATACCTCTCTTTACTAAATTATTGACTAAGAAATTGACCTCACGAAAGCTATGACTAAACCTAAGACAATTAGCAGCGGTTTGAATGCTAAAATTCGTTGTTTAGTATACTCTAATATCTCGAATACATTATCTCTTTTCTATTAAGTGAGTTTGCTACCATTATACGATTGTATCATTTTTTTAATAAATTAAGTAGATACGTTTGGACTGAACAACCAGGAAAATACTCATCAAAACAAGTAACAATGTATAGATCATATGCATGCATATAATAATGTACCGGAGTGTAACATGCTTTTTATATATCACATTATGGTAGGAAATGTATGCATAAATTCTAATTAATATATGAATTTAACGTTAAGCATGATTTTGCACGTGTTAATACTTTATTTCGTGTGATCTCCAGCAAGTTTCTTTAATAATCACATGCTTCAAAAAATAAAATAAAAAACACAAAATTGGTCAAAAAGACCAAAATCAATAATTCACAGGTGAAAAGGACACTTAGGTTTTGATCTTTGTTTAAATAGCCAAAAATTAAAAAGATCTTGTTTAAATGGACAAAAATTTAAAAATAGGCGGGATGTAACCAGGTTTCATCTGTCCATTTTCAAATATTTTTTTCTTATTTTTATTTTACACGGGATGCATCGAGTTTCATCCTTGCTATTTTTTAAGTATAAGCCGGGATGAATCCGGTTTCATCCTTGCTATTTTTTTGGCTACCGTTTTTTTTAACTCGTCCATTTGAACCGTGTTTTAAAATTTTTTGGACAAATGACCCATTTTCTCAATAAAAAATGGAAAAAAAAATGTGTTCATTGTTCAAATAAACCAACTTAACCAACTGTTTTTTTTTTTTTTTGGTCGCGCTAGGCACATCGCGATTTACTCGCGACTTACTCGCACTCTGAGTTGGAACCGTGAGTTGGCGTGGTGAGCTGTATATATGTATTCCACGTATTAATGTTAAGTGGGCTCCGGATCACGTATTACACGCGTCGGTTCCTTATTGGAGGGTAAAGGAAGAGACAGGGAACTTGGGTATAGGAGATCCGGAGCCTGTTAGGCGAGAGAAACAAATCTAAAAAGAGACTCTTTTCTTCCTTGGGAAGTTTTCTTCCCTGTTTGCGGTTTCACAGCTCAAACCCAATTCCAATGATTTTTAAACACTCTTCGTGATGATCTCCTTCTCCTGTTTCGCAACCCAAACTCAAATCGAATGATCTTTAAACATTTTTCGTGATTGGATACATATGTGTTTGTTTGATTTTTGAAGAACTGTATGAATAGGACAGTTTTCTAGGGCTAAGAGCAACTGCAGTGGTGCGAGTATAACCAAAGACCAAAGAGGGAAAAAAAGACCAAAATTTGGGTTTAGTCTGGTGTGTGACGTTACGGGTGGAAGACTAAATTTGGTGGAGCGTACACTATACGTTCGCCTGGTGTGGGGCGTGGAATATACGTTCGCCCGATTGGGATGAGTTTCAAAAAAAAAAAAAAAAAAAAAAAAATTGGGCGAAGTTATAAAGCTCGCCACATATAAAGAGATATAAAAACTATGAATGGCGCGGAGGTATAAACCCCGCCCCATACTAAAGAAAAAAAAAATGGGGCGGATGTATAAAGCACGCCTAGTGTGGGGCGTAGATTTTATGTACGCCTGGTGTGGGGCGTAGATTATACACCCGTCTGGTGGTGGGGCGTGGACTATACGACCGCTCGACTATATTTGGGTTTAGTCTTTGGTCCCAGACCAAATATAGTCCGAGATTTGGTTATGGTCTGGGTTTTAGTCGATAGTCCGTCCCACTACGTCTCGTTTTTTTACCAAATAAATAGGTTTACTTGCCCGCTGTGGTTGCTCTAAGAGAGAGCATCTACCAAATCAATGGAAGCAAATAAATTCACAAGTAAATTTTACTCTGTTCAACCTCATGAACAATACCCACAAATCAACTTTCCATCTCCTTAACCAAACAACTAATAAACTGAAAATTAAACTTACAGATGACTGAACTCTAAACCCCCAAACAAATCACATAAACAAAGAACATAGTTTCCCGTTTCTTCATAGATGAGACCTCATATTTGTTAATAATGAAAGGACTATACATTGCATCAGCCATTTGATTGCAAGAATAAGGATTCAATGGTTTGAATCAGAAACTTAGTGAAATTTTTTAAAATGAAATTGAGATTTTTTTTTTTGAACCCAAGATTTATTTGTGAAATTGGGGTTTTCTGGGTGATTCATAAGGAGTGATTGAGTTAAAGTTTGTCTATGACCGGCTAATGATTTCTCAAGGTGGAAGAAGTTGATGTTAGAGTTCATCCATGGTAAAGTAAAGTAAACCCAGAATCCGATAGCCTTTCTCTCTCCTTTATCAACTCACGTGTAACTTCAAAACAACAAAAGCTAGACACATCACCTGCCACTTTGGAGTGCGAGCAAGTGGCTGGTAACAAAAGCGAGTTTTCTAGCATTTCCCTTTTTTTTTTATATCAACCTAACCTAATTTAAGTTCTGACATTTGGAAGTGTTTAATTTATGAGGTGAAAATCTTATGTCCAGATGTCACTGTGGTCTTAGATTTTAACTGTAATGAATATCTGTGCAATACTGGCTGATACTTTGTTATTTCACAATGAATCTGTCTAAGTCATAGAACGCCTCCCAAAACCAAGAAAGTGTTAGGATTAAGACCTTAGAATTAACCTCTTCACAAGACACTAGTTCTTTGGATCACGTAGAACTAAATAAAACAGAATAAGATGCACTAAACGAAACAAGAAAGACACAAGATGTAACGTGGTTCGGCAATGTGCCTAGGTCCACAAACGGCTACCATCAACTCTTATTATTAGAACGAATTATAGAGAATTAAACCCCAAATTATGACCAGCAGATTGATGTTCACAAACACCAAAAATAATTCCCTAGAACAAAACGCTCTAAACTCTAAAATTCTCTAATTGTGAGAATTCTTCTCTAAACTGTGTTGTGTGTTTTTCCTTAAGACTTGTACACCTATTTATATAGGTTACAAACTTGTCTTCCAAGTATATGAGTTATACTAGGAAACCTAAACATAGCTAAGAAAGGAAACCTTGAGTTTAAATAAAACAGGAAACCTCTAGCTATACCAAAATAAGGAAACACCTAGATGATTCTAGAAAATTTTGGAACCTTCCTAAAACATCGACAACTTCTAACAATTGCCCACCTTGCCGATGTTTCCATCAAACTGAGCTTGATCTTCACAAGTTAATGATAAGCACGTAAGTGTGACACATTTTCACCCATAACTACATTAGTTGGGACTCATTTTGTCACTAATAAACCTGTTTGTAGGTATTTTTGGCAAATAAACATTTTGGGAAAAATCGGCTCGAAAAGTTGATAAAGGCACCCGGAGGACACATGTTATTCAGACTCTCATGTTGGTTAAGGGGCACCTCAGGGCACCCCATCTGCTAAAGGCGCCAGCATTTTGGTTAGGGGGGCACTTCACCCTCTTCGTTTGAAAATGAAAAAAGGCGGGAAAAAGAAGAACACACCTGCGTGACTTTCAGGGCATGATTTGACGAGATTTTTGGTGACTTTTTCATGGATTTCGATTACTATGGGCTGTTATAACTAACCAAAGAAGTTATGAGCTTTGGAATCAACAGAATCAAGCTATATATGGACACACGACAAAACAGGGAACTTCGAAAACCCGAGACTGCTGTATTGGATTTAGAAGTTTTCTAAGGAGATTTAATCGCTAAAATCTGTTGTATTGGTCATGTTACACTTACACAGGACTGGTAAGTCCATCAGGGTCGAAGAAATTGGGCTATAATCACGGCGGGACGAATACAAGGGAGTTCGTGTATGCAGAGAGAGATTCTCGGGATTTCTGGCTATTCAATTGTGACATATTTTCTTTGTAACAATTATTCAATTGTGACAGTAGATTCTATAACATCCATTGACTTGCACCATCACTTCATGCCAGGATATTCATTTTCTTTTAAACGTATATTTTTAAATGAAGTAAGACTTTTAAACATCTATTTTTCCAGAGAAACCAGGCTATTCTCATGACAGTTAAAACACGATGATTCTAGTTGTGAATATTTGAAGTACGAGGAGTAGTAAACCAGCTTGAAATCCAAGCTGTAACTTTTGTATGTTGATCTTGTATAGTAGCAACATTCACATTCATAGATAGCCAAACTTATCTAGAATGATCACAATCAATAAGCAAATGTTGCAGTGTTTCTTCAACTTGAAGGCATCCAGAGAAAATGGATTCAATCTCACTTTTATATTTATTTTGCTTGACCCTAGTAGACACAATTCTCTTGAGGAATTTTCAAATAAAATTTTTTAACTTTGTGAGGTGCTTTCGTTTTCCACAATTGCTTCCGGATAGAATTTTGCATCTCATCTTTTCTTTGATCAGTGAAACTAGATTGTGTTATTAAAGCATCATAATTTAACTTGACTGAGAATTCACCTGACCTACTTAGTTCCCAAATCAATTTGTCACTACCATACTGAATTAGATGCATTTTCAAAATTAGGTCTACTGATTCTACTGGAAATAAATCCTGCACAATCTGGGTATTCCATCGTCTTGGATGTTGTAGCATGGGATCAGAAACATGAACTATTCCGAGAACAGTTAAAAGGTACATTATGACAATCTAATTTGTAATCAATCTAATTTATTCTTTTTAATTAGAATAAATGGGTATCCCTATTACAAAGAAAATATGTTACAGAATCTACTGTCAATATTATGCCCTGAAATTTTTAAATGGGTATCCCTATTACAAAGAAAATATGTTACAAAATCTACTGTCAATATTATTCCCTGAAATTTTTCAGTATGCCCTAAAACAGGGTTCTCGAAATTAATAAAAGGTACATTGTTAATTGGCCTTGAATTATGAGAAATGATAGATATCATATCCATGCTAAATGCAAGTGGTAAACCAATTACCGAGAGTGACACAATAGTAAACTAGTATTCAAAAGACGGCAATGGTGAATACAATACTTCAACCAAGATGGAATTTTCAATTCAGCAGGGACTTGGATCCGGCAGAAAGGATAGACCTTTTGGAGATTAATCATGACATAAGACTCGTGGCTCTGACTCAGGGAGAAGAAGATTGTTTGGAAGGTGAAGTTTCGGCAAAAGCTATTTATATGAAGCTAACGGAGACGGAACCAGATTGGGATGGACAAAGAATATTGGCAAGCAAACATGTACCTCCGAAAGTATTATTTTTATTCTGGGCTTCTCTTCTTGAATCAATCCAAACTAGACAAATGCTTCAAAATAGGGGTGTTGTGATACAATCCAATTTGTGTCTCTTTTGCAATACTGCTGTAGAAACGTGGAACATTTATTCATACAATGTAGTGTGATATCACAATTATGGAGGTATTTTATAGCAGCGATGGGTGTTCATTGGGTGATGCCCTGGCAGTTTAAGAACTTCATGCTTAGTTGGAGGTTAGAAAGGAGTTAGCTAAAGTCAAGATGGTGTGGCATCTACTGCCATTCGCTGTTGGGAGGTGTGGAATGAGCGTAAACGGATATATCATGGAGGAAGACCTAAGTCACTGTATAAACTGGAGATTGCTCTTAAGCAATGGATTTACCTATGGAGCTCTGCTACAGAAATGTTTAAGCATTATTCTGCGAATCAGATTATAACTTTGTGGGTGGATATATTGAACTCATAGGTACAATATTTCTCTTTTTGATGATCTAATGACCTTGTAAATACCCTGTACATATTTTTCTCTTTTCAATATATCCTTTCTTTCTTCAAAAAAAAAAATAAAAAAATAGTAAACTAGGAGCGGTTTACTTGGATGTAGTTTGAGAATCATATTCTCGTTTGGCTGTATCGGGAACTTTGCCTTAGTAATTCTTGTTAATAATCAATGAATATTATGAGCCTTTTCCCCTTTCAAAACGTTAGAACAGAACAAGGGATAAAACGTGAGAACTAAGACAAAATCAATGCATTATACAAATTCATCGGGCCTTGTAATGCATGAACTATACAAATTCGGCTTTATATTCCTAACTTGTCTGAATATTTGAAGCTGCAATATACTCCCTCCATTTCTTAGAAAATAGTTATCTTCATTTTTTTCTATTTTGCCGAGCTTTAGACTCAAATGTAAAATAATAATAACCCTGGAAAATTTAGGGGCGCCTCCAAACGAATTAGGGGCGACACAAAAGAACAAAATAGGTCATAATCGGAAGGTTAATCCATAATCGGAAGGTTAATTCATAATCCCGTTTTTTTAATGGCCAAACTACCCTTTACAATCGGTAGGTAACTATACAATCGGTAGTTAATCAACAATCGGGAGTCAATTTAGTTTATATAGCTTCCGAATATAAAGTATTCCAAAAATAAAATCCTCTATCTTTTGAATTTTGATTATCCTATAATCGGTAGTTAATAAAGTTATCTTGACTCCCGATTAAAGTATACCTTTGGCAAATATCCTACCATAATCGGTAGTAATTATAGTTCACATAACTACCGAATATAGAGTAGCCCCAAAATGAGATTTTGCAAAAATTCTCTTTTTTTGAATTTTGGTTGAGCCTATAATCGGTAAGAAAGGAAGAGCTATCATGACTTCCGATTATAAAGTCGCTCTCTTTGCAAATATCCGACCATAATCGGTAGTCAAGATAGTTCATATAACTACCGAATATAGAGTAGCCCCAAAATGAGATTTTGCAAAAAATCCTCTTTTTTGAATTTTGGTTGAGCCTATAATCGGTAAGAAAGAAAGAGCTATCATGACTTCCGATTATACAGTCGCTCTCTTTGCAAATATCCGACCATAATCGGTAGTTAAGATAGTTCATATAACTACCGAATATAGAGTATCCCCAAAATGAGATTTTGCAAAAAAAAAAAATTTTTTTGAATTTTGGTTGAGCCTATAATCGGTAAGAAAGGAAGAGCTATCATGACTTCCGATTATACAGTCGCTCTCTTTGCAAATATCCGACCATAATCGGTAGTCAAAAGAGTTCATATAACTACCAAATGTTGTCCCAAAAATGAGATTTTGCAATCGGTAACTAACTAAACTACTGATTATGAAGGGGCATACAAGTATTTTCATACTATTTTGTCTTTTGTGTCGCCCCTAATTCGTTTGGGGTCGCCCCTAAAAGTGCCAGGATAATAACACTTTCCTAGAAACAAATGAATATATTTTAAGAATAAGGGGGTATTGGAACAGTGTCACAACCATTGTGGAGGCCTAGGAAGCTCCATGCCCATGATAAAATGTTGGCTACAATTTCTATTTAATTTTATATAATCATGTAGTTAATGATCTATTAGATCCAACATTGGCTTCTATTTGTAGTTTGCCGTCCGCACACTCTATTTTTCATTTACATGCCTACTGTGCAGAGGCAAATAGGCGCCACACTATTTTCCCGCATTGTTTACGTGCCATTGTGGATATTGGGTTGGTGCTAAATAAAATTGGGCAACTGTTGGGGAATATGCAATTCGATGGTCGAAAACATGCCATGTCGTCACACTAGAAATGTGATGATCAGTGGCTTACTCTTCAACGTTTTCACTTACTTATATTACCTGCGAATTTGAGTTGGTAGTATGTTCCGGCTCTCTGTACTGGCAAAGCCAAAACTTCCGATCTCTTGAAAATGTCTTGAAGCATGCCATTTCAGGTATTAATGTGCATTTATGGATTTTTATCCGATGGTTATTATTTATTATTAATGCATTACGTACAAATTACAATTTTGTTTTTTTTAATCGAAACTTTATTACTCAACGACTCAAAGATTCGAAAGGAAAAGACCAAAACAAGCTAAGGCCTTTCAAGATTAGCAAAAGGAAAAATTTAAAAACGAAACACCGAAAAAACAAAGAATAAGTCTAGGTTCAATGATTCGAAAGGAAAAGACCAAAACATGCTAAGGCCTTCCAAGATTAGCAAAAGGAAAAATTTAAAAACGAAACACCGAAAAAACAAAGAATAAGTCTAGGTTCAATTTAAATTTTCACCGAAGTTTTCACCGACGGACATAACTCATGAAGCCTGCTTCTGTTCATCCTTATCCCAATGCATTATTAGTAGGGTTGTGTCCGTTCGATCCCCTCGGTGAAAACTGAAGTAGGAAATCGGTGTGAGTCTAGCACAGCCGAAAAACAAACAACAGAAACAGCTTAAACATACAATTTACGATAGCTATCCCAGGCATTTCAATTTGCCTCATTTAACTAGGTTGACCTATATATACTATTCACCCTGTTGAAGCTGGAACCCCAATCCACTACACAAGGAATAGTATAATAATAATTACGTTGTGACTCCATTAGTTTTAAGGGTTTTCCTCTCCGAAATCCTAGGTTTTAGCCTTTGCCACCGATCCGGACAACTTTCCATTTAACCGATAAAGACGGACAAGCGAGTCTGTCCGTCTCAGTTTCTTAAGTTTTGATTTTTTTTTCCAAGTTTACCCCGTTAGGCCGGTTAGTTACCAACCATAGTTTAACTAATTTGGGTTTGTGTGTGGTTTACCCGGATAGCAACTGGATACGAGATTCGACAGAGTTATATCCCAAATCTTCTCTTCTTCTTTGCGTCTCTGTAATTTTCTTTTTCTTTTAGTTTGTCTTCCAGTTTCCCCTCCACCTTCTTCCTCTTATGTAACTTTGCATAGACTGAGAGACGGTTGGATATGAATTCATCAAATCAAGAGGGTATAGGTATGTATCTCAATTTAATTTTCATTAATATCAGATAAGAAATTGACTGTAATTGCAATTTTGTGGTGGTTGTAACCCTAACCCTTTTTTTTTTGCTGTTTAAAACCCTAATTCCCGTGCTTGTCCTTTAGATTTTATTGGGTTATACTTCATATCCTCATAATAGTTGAAGGGAAGGGAATAAAATGGAGTGAGATTTGATTTTTAATTAGTTGGTTTTCTTATTCGGGTTGAAACCAAATGGAACCTAATGCTACGGATTTATGAAATCGCAGAGATATAAATCCCATTGGAAGTATTTGTAAGTAGGATCTTCGAGCATTTATGTAGCGACAAACTTAAGAGGGGTAAAAAAAAAACTCTTTTTCTTGGAAATCTCCAACAAACTCCTCTCTCAAAACCAGAGTTTTCTTCCCAACGATTTCACACAGTCAAGAAGTTTTTGATTTTGTAAAGGCGAATTTATACTCAACCCATCATCTGTTTTTCGGTTGAAGATCTATCTGCACAGGTAGGGGAGTTTCTTTCCTTTTCATTGACATTGCTATGAACAATTGATTTCATTTCTCTTTGACTTTTCATGATTTCTACAAATCAACGCAAGAAGGGTAATTGCAGTTTCATCTAGTTTCATGTTCATGCTGTTTTGTTGAATTTCTTAGCCAAATCGAAATAACATGATTGACCCGTGACATTTTTGCTCGTCTTGTCGTAGTTGCCGAGAGTGAATTTGAACTTTAACTTCCATATATATTGATCTTTGAGGTGACTTGGTTTAAAATTTTGATCACTTACAGTATGGGTTAATGCTTTGGTTTAATAAATCCTCCCATTCTTTCCATTTTACGTTTGTTCTTTGGATGTCCTGAACATGCAAGAAGTTTGTGTAAAAGCTTACATTTTCGTTATGTTTATTCTTTGTGTCTTGAACTGCATGACTCCATGTTTCGTAAATGAGTTATGAAAATTTTTAAAGAAATGATGTACCTATTAATTTTGCTTAAGATTGACATATTTACATTTTTACTTTGATCTAGCTATTGCTCATTGTCGAGGCATTTATATTTTCGCGTTGGTATTAAGTTTTCATCGTTATACCCTCTACTGGCATTCGCTCACCCCGTTTTGTTTTGTTTTCCCCCATCAGAGTACGAAGAAAAGTTGGAGCAGTAAGCCGGACAGAGCTTACTGAAGCCTCTTAGAACCATGAAAGTTAGTATGTTGTTAAGCTAATGATATCGTATATCACAGGGGTATACGGGTAGTTAAGTATCCGTATGCTTTACTTAATTTTCTTTGTGTAAATACATCGATTATGGTTACAGTATGTAAGCTCCGGGTTTGGATGTTTTTATTAGACTGCATTTAGAACCTTTTTATCATCATATCGGATACGGGCGGTTCTTAATGTATATATATCTTTCTCTTTGGGAATTTCTTGTTGTCTAACATAGTTGTCTAATTTCCTTCACGCGTTACTCTCGTTAGTTTTATGCCTTGCATTTACCAAGTTTCCAACTCCCATGCGAATCACTATTGATTTAATGCATTATACTCTCTTTTTATTTTTTTTCTTATGAACTGGATACTTAAAATGTCCCCCACAATGAACTCAAGATGTTTCCATGTGTATCAGACTTTGTTGGAACTTTTATGGGAGTATTGTATATACATATGTTTAAAACCATGTGGTTTAATTAATTTGGTTATGTTTGATTTCTGAAATAAAGAAGTGCACATTTCGGCGATGACATGAAATGAATGTTCCCTTATCATTTTCCTTACTTTCTTTTTGAATGACCTTACATACTCTTTTTTTTTTGCATTAAGCCTAAACCTCTACTCCCTCAACTGTATGTGCTGGTGATTCTTGGAAGTATTCTAATTTATTTTCTCTAGTTGGTGCGGAAATTTGTAAATGTTGTCATGCACGCTCACTCTCGTATTTTAAGTATTGTGTTTCTAGAATTTGACTCCTTTGTACTATCATTCAATATTCAATATGACAGAATTTTTAGTTTGGTATTTTAAGTAGAAAATGATTTGCATTATGCTACACAACTTTCTGCTACACAACTTTCTGATTGATTTGTTATGTCTCTTCTATGTTATGATTCAGTCTAACTGTTTTTTTGTTTTGTTTTGACAAGGACTGTCCGACTGGTTTGCTATGTTCTGTTGTAGTATAATTTAGTTTGAACTTTGAAGCTCCAAAGAACCTTGGAGTTCCAGTAACTACTTTCTGAGTGTTTTTCCAGAATTTGGTTTGCTAAGGTGGTTTGCAATGCAGTATGCACGGAATCATGGAGAAGGAGATGGATTAGAAACCAGATGGTTAAAGCTCCATGTCAGAATTATATAAGGTAACTATCCTTTTAAGGTGGTTAACTTTATAAATTTTCATCTATGAGCAGCTCAACTGTGTTCATTTTGGCAGTAATGATTGAATCTGACATCCATATTGCATGTGCAATGACATGCTTCAATGAGTCAAATTGAGTAAAATAGTGCACCTTATCTTTCTCATGATAGGTATATTTCCGAGTTATATTGGTTTTTTCTGTTTTCAGGCATGGGGAGCGTATTGGTTTTAGTTACCTTGTTTCCCAGAAATATACTGATGAAAAACGTATCAGTTAAAGTTCTATGGAACTCAAAGACCCTTGTATTCAACGTACAACTTTCACCTCACAAATGACTCATTCAGGCACACATCAAGGGAAAGCCACCTTCATATTTCATTATTGCTGGATTTGTCTTTACATCTGTATCGGTTCCTTATCTTCGTTCTGAGATAAGAAAGTTAACATCTGATGTGCTGTTATTTATCGTTTCTTATTCATGTTAATAAGCAAAACAGTGCGTAAGTCATTTTGAGGGTCATATAAATATAATTAGGTACCCACGCCATTCTGTAGCATAAAATATTGGGTAAATTGTTTTAATTTGCAATGCAACAAGTTTGTGCTTCGGGTATATATGTACTCCAACTTGGTACATTTAGGAGGTGATCGAAGCAAGGTACGTGCTTTTGGTTCAACGGGCGGATAATGTATGTTTTCTTATAAGATACACGGGTTCATGTACTTCGATACACAAAAAATTCAACATAATAAATGTCAGTAATAAATATGTTAGTTACCCAGTTTATTTTATAAGACAGTTTTCCATTGTTCCCATTTTATTTCATTGGATTTGAAGTGAGTGAGAGAGAGAAGAACAGAGCGAGTGCAAAATATAGAAGAGGAAGAATTGCGTTGGGGTTATGATAAACGGTCTGAATTTTTACTAAACCCATTTTTCAGATGTGGTTGAGTTAACGGTGTGGTTGAGTTAACTAATGAGGGCTAAACTGTATTTTCAGTAACAACAAGGTTGACCGATTCAACACAGTCCGTCAATATTTGAGGACTCAAACCATTTCCGTCCTTAGGCTTTGACCAAAACCATTGGATTTCGGTGAGGAAAACCCTAGTTTTAATGCACTGAACAAACTTCCTAAAGTCCTTCCAGCTAGCAAATCATGAATACTGCAAATTAGAAGTTCCCCACCACCATAATGATGTCAGCTGGTAAAATAATTTTTCACCTGTCTTCTACTGCACATGAAAAACCAGTACAGTTTAGGCATTACGGATTTTATTACGATTTAGCATACTCCAATTTCTCAAATCTCATGCCCCTTGATCTTGTCCTTGTAAACGTTTTTACCCTCAAGATAAAGAACAGTAATCTTGAGGTTTTCCATTGAACAATTGGAAAACAAAATATAGAATGACATTATATAGTCAGACAATAATAAGATAGCACATATTATTATTATTTGTTTAGCTTCTCGAAAGGTAGGAATCATATGATAATCAATAAAAATAACATGAATCCCATCCTAAGTAATTAATCGTGATCTTGTAATTAGTTATGCCGTCAGTATGGATGGAGAAAAAATAAATCTTCGTCGTAGTAATTCTTTGGGGGAAGCCTAGTTAGTAATTCTCCGACTCATTCCCGAATGATTCATGAACGTATCCGATCTGACCGAATCCGAATGATACTTCCGAACTATTTGAACTCCGAACCTAGTTTCCGGATTATATGGACCTCACGAATGATTCGCGAACGTATCCGAACTAACCGAATCCGAACAATATTTCCGAACTAAAACTTTGAACCTAGTTCGTGCCCAACCTCGCTCTCCCATAGGTAATTCTATGACCAGAGTTATGTTGATTGTTTTTTTTTTTGATTTTGTATATACTTTATATTTAAATACAATTATTCAGTTAAAATTTTCTATTGGTAGTTGTTTAACCAGTGTTTTATGTGTTAATTTTTGTTTAAAAGTCTATAAACTCGTTTTATAATACATTTATGCGATTAAATTGTTTACTTCTTGTTAAATAATCACGCTAAAATGTTTTTTTCCATCTTATAAATCATATACAAATAAAATTAGTCTCGTAATAAGGTCATAATACATATCAATTTATCATATATGTAAGCCGAATTTTAAGTGCGAACTTACATTTATAAAACGAATATGCACGTACGTATGCCGTTCCGAACTATTGTCCGAATAACGAACCGTTGACCGGATTTTTGACCGAATCCGACCTATTCGAATCCGTATAATTCTCGTACGTATGCCGTCCCGAACTACTACCCATACCCCGAATTGCTAACTAGGGGGAAGTGTGGTTTTTTGTTTGTTTTTAAACTGTTTAATCAAACAATTGGCGCTTTTTTTTTTTTTTTTTTTTTTTTGTAGTGTTAGCCTCTACCGATACGTAGGAAAAAAAAAGATACAATAAAATGTCTTATCATGAGTCAAGCCTAACCGATCATGTGGCGTATTATAAAAAACTAGTATGTAACCCGTGCTACGCACCGGGACCGGTGATATCAGCTAATTTAATGTGGCAGGGCTTCGCCCCGCGCCCGTGGTTACATGCGTTAATACATTTTTGAACATTCTTTGATCGGTTTGATCTTTTGAAGGGATAGAGAAGTTTGATACATTTTAGTTATCAAAAAAATTTGATGATTTAAATATGGTATTATAAACCCAAAACCATGTATTAATTTTATTGGCAGATATTAAAATAATTAAAAAAAAAGTTGATTTCATAGATTTGGGATTTAAAATTATTAAATTCTATATGCCTATAAATATTAGCAACTAAACATAATTACATGTTTTTTTTTGTCCAACCTTTTTTTCTGTTAACAAATTATCTTATCCAACGACTGTATCTGTAAAAGTTGTGGAAGATATATATATATCACATGCAAATTCGTGAAATATAATTTTCAAAACAAAACGAAATGTGAAATGCTAGAAGTGTACATGGAGCTAGTGTTACTGCAGAGATAACTTTATTAATATCGAGGTTTAGAAGTCGATCAATGTAACAATACTATGATGTTGAGTTAAGTTTTGCGTAGCACCTTGTCAGTATTACATGCATGTTGGTGGTGTTTGAGGTACTACTTAAGTGTAGTTCCACGATACAACTTAATAGGTATTATCCAATATGGACGCTGGTCCCAAAAAAGAATGTAATGATAACACTGTTAATTATAAGATTCACATCCATTTAATTTAAAATTGCCACCTTTTAAAAAATTAAATAATATATCGTCGGAGAATAATAATATGTTTCAAAAGCGGTGTGTCTAAAAATAAATACTCATGCTATCTCTAATCTCTATCAATAAGTAAACACTTCTTTGCCTTCTTCATACATCTCAACCAATGGTGGCATTGACAAAATCCTTCTTCATATATAATTTCTCACATATCATCATCATGTTCATCCAGTTCGATAAACGTTGGCATGTCATCATCATTTTCTATTGTGTCATACTTTCTTTTTTTTACCAGGTCGTTCGTAGTAGGTATCTGGAGTTTTTCTGTGTCAGAAGTTGTATTTAAATTTACCCATTTGTTTTTGTTTAAGAGATATACTTTATTCGAGTATGAATCCAAAGACCATTGATCAGTAAATACTTCTTCTACGCAGTTTACCCGTTTTTTCAACAAAATATTTTTTCTAGAGATTTTATTCTGTTTTTTCCCCCGAAAATTGTGTTTATCATAAATACCATGGTTACCTTTACATATACCATTATGGTATATATTAGTGCATTTATTATGACTGAACATTTATTGTACCATGACTCGCCTTTCATAAAAAAAAACACCTAAATTCGAAATCACTTAATGTAACCTGTGCTACACATCGAGGGTGATGGGAATCAGCCCCCATATAGGCGCCCGCACCGAAGAAGATTTCAATTGACAACTTCATTGAGTTAATGCGCAATTGTTATATTATATGGGATAATATTTGGAACCAACTTCACCAATTACTATTTAAAATGTCGGAGATCAGGAAACGGTCCTCAAAGAAATCCATTTAAAAATAAACACTTTCTTTCATACAATTTTCAGTAACAAAAAAAAATACATGTAAATTATCCAATGTACTGTAATAAAATAAAAGTAAACTTAAAATGAGATCCATAGATTATTGATATGAGAGTCATAGCTTATTGATCACCCCTTTGCTCTTATCGATTCCATGGGAGTCATGAACTTCAAATTTTATATTAGTTACAGTGAGTCCATCCCGTTGATAACCTATGAACCGTGTCGTCTTAAACATAAAGAGGATATTGTTGGCTTCCCCCGGAGGCCAGGACAATATGCTAGTTGCAGGCATTTGTTATCACAACCTTTTTTTCACTAAAAGAATTTGGTAGCTTAAGATAGGTGATCAATTTTCCACCGATAGATTTGACTGAAGAGACAAAATCAACTTTCTCTGACTATGTAATCCTATGAACATGTCAAAATATCCCCGTGTGAGCTCTAAAGTAATTTCCATGAATCATCTCAATAATTAGACTCTTCATTTCCACTTAAAAGTAGGTACCATAGATTTAAATAATGGTATATAGCAAAAATGGTGACATTTACGACCGTGACATTTAAGACTCTAAGTGAAACACTATCTAATTAACACAGTTCGGATAACACTTGCAGAATAGAAGAGCGTATCAAAATTTAGATGTAGGTTATATTATCAAATTAAATTTTTAGGCAGGGAATGCATCACTTGGCTTTTTCTCTTTACCTTCTTCATGAAGTTTGAAGTCCTAAACAGGATACGATATTGTCTTTGATGGAACTCCGACATAGGAAGGGAAGGAATGGCAAAAATGATAGATTTCTCGGAGCATTATCAAAGCAAATCCCTTCAACATGTAATTTTGAGCATTATATACATTGTCCCTCCTTTAACTTCTATTAATTCTCATAACTCCGTCTCGAAGAATGAAACAACTTTCCAAGTTGATACTTCTTCCCGGCATATATCCATGTCCACGAACACCTTGTGTTCCCTATTGCTAATCTCAAGAATGACCAAAAACATCTAATACAAATTTTATTGGATCTACCACTTGCAGGTTTGCCACATGTTTGCCATTTTGTTCCCTAGTGCTTTCCATTTATATCCATTGGAACTTTCCAAAATTTCAAAGTAGTGACCAGAAGATGGTACGTCGGTACCGCTGTGTCAATTTAATCATTTCTTCTATTCCATGATAAACCTTGTTATATCGGAGAGCCAAGAGGCTGTGTATATATATGCTGGACAAATCTCATTTCAGCAATTATATTTCTACATTATAGTTAAAGAAGTACGGATCCTCCTTGTTCCTTTATTCGTCCATAATTGTCCATGAACAACCGTGGGAGACTAAGCAAAAAAGGGGAACCAGAAATATAATCTTCTCGGATGCATCAACACCGAAGTAGTGACACTGTAATCATATTCTTTAAGTTCAGCTCTATCCACGTTGGTATGCGACCTAAGGCTTCAGATGACCTAATTTCTCTTGCACAAAGTTCATGTGAAAAATATACACCTAAGGGTCAGATCTTCATCCACTAGTGGAAAATGGGCTATCTGAGACATTATGCAACGACACAAACTAAATATCGCGATACGACTACATACCGAAAGTGTCGTTGACTAAAGTCAAAGTGTCATTGTGTAATGACTTTTGTTGACTTAGACAACGATACATAGGTCTATGTAGTTGACTAAAGTCAAGATGTCGTTGGTCAGGATTTTAGTTGACTTTTATAACGACGCGTGAATCGTATTGTTTCAGTGGTAGGATATTCCTTTCTATGGTTATGATTTGCTCTAGAAAACGTATCTCAACCTTATCTTATCTACACGAAGAGAGAGAAAACAAAATATTCTCTGCCTCTAGCACTACTCTTTTGGTCTCTCTGCTTCTCCCTCACCTTCTTTAGTGTGGAGTTATGTTCTCAATTCTCTTAGACTGCTAAATCAGATCGTCATCTCAAAGGCTGCAACTCGTTTTACTTTCTTCTCCTTCTCTCGTTCTTCTTCCCAGATGGAACCCCAACTTTCTCCGATCTACTTGTCTTCATAGAAAATCCGTTTCTTCGTGTATCCTTCTTCATCTCTCCAGATCCATTTTCTAATTATCTAAATGGATCGACCTTCATGAACCTAAGAACTACCACTATGAATCAGAAATAAAAACTCTACCTTTAAAATCCCTTTCCTTAAAACCATTTTTTCAAAACCCTTACCTTCCGAAAAAACCAATCTTCTATTGTTCCTCAACCAATCTCATTTTTGAAAGAAACCCATTTTATTTTTTCATCAGAATTTCCTTTTCGTGTTAGCAATTAGGGGTTTGATTTTCTACAAAATTTATCAGGTAAAAGTTAGGGTTTGCAATTTAATTTTTCCCTATTTTTCGTCTTTGAAGTTATCGTTTGATTTTGCTGATAGAGTTTTAATTATCATTTTTTTTTGTTGTAACAATTGCTAGAAGAGCATTCTAACATCTTCACTTTTTGAAGATCTTCAGCCTTCAAGTGTAACTTCTTCCTTACTTTTACGTGTTTCAGATAGATTTGATGTTAATAAAATTATTTGAAGTCAGTTGTTGTTACTCTTGTGTTAATCAAGTAATTAGAAGTCATCTAGAATTTTTGCCAAACAAAATTGGGTGTTCTTAATAATTCTGATGTTGGATTTTGAATTTGTAATTCTTGTCAAACAGAATTGTATGAGTTATGTGGTATTTATGATTATAATAGTAGGTTTGATTTTGTTAGTTTTAGTAAGCTTGTATTGAGAATTTTTGGTTTTGTATGTTTGGGGATGGTAAAGGGTGTTTTGAAGAAACCGTTGGTTGTGGTGAAGGTTCTATAGACGGAACTGGCGGTGATGACTGGATGCTTGGAAAAGCAGAAGGAATCAATGAGTTCGATAAAGCGTTCATGGTGCTGGTGACTAGCTCGTTGTTAGTGGTGAAGGTTGTATGGACTGAACTGGTGGTTGTGAATCGGTAATTGTAGAGGGAGAGCAAGGTTGTAAGTTGCTTCTTTTCTGTAAAGAGTTGTATATGTTATAGACTCGGGTGTATTATTACAAACTTGTTGTTATGTACAGGTTCAAAAAGATTTACTAGCGTCTGTTTAGGATGTATGGTTGGGAAATTGATGATGTTTATCGCACTATGCTGGCAAGACAATTGCTATGTCAAATGGGATTAGAACTTTACTAATGAGTTTGATTCCTGTTACTCAGCTCATACTAGATTATGTTTCATGGGGTATGACTTAGGGTTTAAGTGAGTTGAAACTTGATCCAGTTAAATTGGCTATATGGGACAGAAAATTGTTGCTATTACAGGTCTTTGTGGAAACTTGGTTTACCAAAACTCTAAAAGAAAGCTTATAAAGGGATATTTTTATCAAGTATAAACGTTGGTCATCGAGATATTGGTGGAAGTGGGACTCCTGGTTATTACATTTGTAGAGTTAAACAAAACTTATACACACACATGGTTGGATTGCTTAACTATAAGTCTTTTTTATGTTATCTTTTTGTTTATGGGTGAAAACTATTCCTGCAGAATTTGGTAATTTGGGGTGTGGATGAGGAATGAATTTAAACCTTTAAACAAATGCACTGCGCGGTGAGTGCTTGTAGATTCGAGAGATCAATCCGTGCAAGTCCGGCCTAAACCAAGAAATGGCCGTTCCAGACTTGTTTCGGTCACAAAGTGAAGGAGATGGGGTTGATCTTAGGGAGGGAAGCGAAGAAGGTGTTGAGATTGTGAAGGTGTTGGCTTGCTTATGACTTGTGACAGAAAATTGAGCAGGCTTACGGTTAATGTAAGGAGGCTCGGGTGTTGATTTTCTGTCTTGTTTGAACTTGTGTTGTTGTTTGAAATAGGGCGGAGAACCTATTTATACAAGTCATTGAGCCTCATTCACGTCTCTCGTGGGAAGTGGAGGAAGTGGAGTGATGGAGTAGTGGAGTTGTGCGTCGACCGGTCTTGCCCACTTCTCTTGTTCATCTCTAACCGTCCATGACTTCCTAACACGTTCTTGTGATGGCGCGTTGCACGCCGCACGCCGTGTAAACCGCGGACCAATACCCCGGTATGTATCCCCGATTTGTGACATGATTGATGTACGGAATATGGATCGTGGATCCACGAAAGATAGCATGTAATGCTGAATTGAATAATGCGTTATTCGGAAAGTCGATACTTGTGAAGTATCGTGTGTATTTTATGCAGTCTTGCCTTTGTGGTGTGGTAAGGTGATGGGTAATGACGCCTTCATCGACCAATTGACTCGACCAGGGTTGTATAACCAAATTTGGTGAAGTTGGACGGATGAGATGAGCTTTGAGACACTCATCTGCGACCGTTAATGAATATTAGGGTTTTTGAAGAGGTGCGCAAGCATCACTCTCGGCCTTGGTCGAAACCAAGCATGGGAAGGATTTTGGAGAGGACCGACCATACATGCGTGTTGACGGCATGATGGTGTAGGCGCTGTATTCCGTTCCCTCATGAAAGCGCGATCTGGGCCACTCAATTTGACCGGCAAAGAGGAGTGGTTGAGATCGGTTTGGCAGAAATCTCTTACCGCAAAGGAATTGGTAACCGCGTGATATTCCCGCACACGTTCCAAGACAACCGTCCTTGGTCGGTCTTGGTCGGTCACTCTAGCGTGTAGGTGGTAGGCTGGTGTTCACGCCCATGTCTCACCGTCCCATGAAAACGTGATCTAAGCCACTCAATTCGTCCGGTGAAGTTGAGTGGTCAAGATTAGTTTGCAATCCGGGAGGTGTAACCACACAAGTTTGACGGGCGTTTTGGGGTTAACCGGGCATGATATGCCTTGGCCGACCGCATGAGGAGGTAGATGGGCCCACGGTGGTCATCTTTGGTATAATGGGAGGACTGCTTAATCTAATCTGTGACCCTCCATTCGTGCTTAGGAGAAGATGGACGCGCGTGATGGGTTGAACCCTAATTTTGGCTTTCAAAGCCATGCGACCATGCTCTTTCAAAGGACGAATTTGTTGTAACCAATCATGGTTGGTTTTGACCGATTGGTCAAGTGTGTAGGCGGTCACATGGTGATTGTGTCGACATGCTCCGGGCCCTTTGAGTCTACATCTACACCCTCCATCTATACCTGCGAAGATGGATAGTTGAGACCGTTTTGCGGCACATGTAATATGCCGCAAACCCTAATTTAGGGTTTTTCCGTCCATAATGCTTGGTATGGACGATTTCTTGGCAAGCGAAGGCCAATGGTCGACCATGCGGGGTTGGCTGTGTGTATTCCATACCTGCTTGGGGGTGATGGAATTGATCTGGGGTCATCCAATCATGCTTGTGGAGTTGGATGACTGCGATCAGATCATATACGTACTGATATGGTCAGTGACGGATGCTCAATCGGGCTAGTATAACACACCGAGAGGGGCTCAATCGGGCTAGTATAACACACCGAGAGGGCTCGGGCTAGTATAACACACCGAGAATCAGCCTGTACGGGTATTTCGTACATGGTTTCATTATAGTGCTTGGAGGTTCGTGTTACTCTGTAAGGGTAACACTCATTCGTCATGCCACACTGATAATGAGTACTGGAAATACAAGGCTGATATGAAATTCACAGGAAGGGATTGTTGCCACATGCTCCAACCTGGAGGAATTTCATGTATTCACGAGAATGGGATTGTTGCTACATGCTCCATTCTTGGTGAATTAAGTGAGGGAGTATCCAACACTTTATAAATGGCTTTATCTTTTACAAGATGTCAGCGCATGAGTTTTCCGGTTATTTACAAATTTAACCTTAAACGAAAATCCACCATCAACACTTTTAAATCCATTTCGTTTGAATTTTTGCAGCTGGATTTAAAGTTTGTGCATAAACTCTTAAGGGATGCTGTTATGGACCTCCATACGAGTGGAAACTGGCAAGTCTGCAGGGTAAGGATCTCAATTGACGAAATTTGTGGTTTGTCTTCTAATGCTTATCTTAATTCTATGTGTTTGGTTAGGATCTCAATTGCTTGATGAATTCTATGCTAGCATTTGCAAGCAGTTTAGATTGTTTCATTTGACTAAAATTGGGCATCTCCATTTTTACTACTTAAAGTCTCAGGGTTTTTAGTCCTTGTTCTTTTGTTGAAATCTCATGTCATCTGGCTTTCTACAACATGCAGGTACACTTGAGAGATCTATATATGGACATAGCTAATTTGCAATCATCATATTCAGTAGCTACGGGCTTGACCAATAAAAAAGTAATCCACTTACCGTGTTCCCACTTTAAGGTAAATACCTTAATGATTTGATTTGAACTGTTTGCAAAGATGCAACACGCACACACAAGTACTTATATTTTTTCTCGGCTAATGTGTATGGATGGATAGGGGCGTGATGTCTTTGATCCTTAATTCGTTTTTGTATCCGACTTTCTAATGTATTTCAACAGGGTACTACAGGTGTTGCAATAGCTAGTCTTTCGTGAGTCCCATGTCTCCTTACAACACAACACAGGTATATGCTAGTCTTTCGTGAGCCTCATGAGTTGATTCAATCCTTTAGAAGGAAAAATCTACAGCCCGTCACACCTTGTGTTATAGTGATTTTCTTTTTAGCCTCTAGGTATATTCTGAACTAGATTTCTTTAATCTTACGATGAATTGATCAAGAAAGTAGAAGGGCACATTTGGATACCATTCATTTGAGTTTAATATATATCCCAAGACTAGTCGAATGGTGTTTTAAGTTCTAAGAAATAGTTGGTGTTCATTTTAATGGGTAAGTGTGACCATATGTTTAACTAGTTTACTTGCGATCACTTTTAGTTGCTCTACCGAGGATAGTTTCTTTTCCAAATTTTAGGCACATAGTTAGTGGAAAATTTCAACACCTAGTTCAATCATGTACCCTCTCTGATCACCATGAAGTCTTTTTAGTGTGAAAAAGTATGTCGCTTGGCTCTGTTGAGAGGTTACCATTTTATCCATCACATTTATACATTTTTGTGTTTTTTTTTTAGTTTGGGGAAAGTACTTACAGTTACTGGATTGTGCAGATCCCAAAATTGTTGATTTTGAAGTTGCAAGGTTGCAAGCTGAATCTGAAGAGATGACTACAGGGAATAAAAGGTAACTTTGGATGGCTCCTGAGGTAGGAATTGTAAGTGTTTGTTGCAAGTGTGCTATTCTGGAATGGTCGGTATCCAACAAGCTCTCGTTTTGCTGGGTTGAAGTTGTCTTTATGAACCTTACAACTTATATATACTTGTATACTTTTTGTATGAATTCTATTTTTTTTTTTTTTTTGTGATTTTGAACCCAAGTGTAAGCTGTATTCAGTTATGAGTTGAGCAACCAATGCAAAGATTTTTATTTACATGGTAATTAGAATTCAATTTATAATTTTATTTCAGGTAATTTGAGTTTAATTTAGATTTATTCCATTCCGATCAGTAGGAAACGATATGGAATTCAATTAATCGTTTTGGAATTCAGCCGAATTTTCATTTTTTTTAGTATTATAAAACTATATTTACGACGTAATCCGTCTGTCCTATCTAGCAACAACCTGAAAGTATCGTTATTCTGAGTCAACCTGAAAGTGTCGTTCCATAAAAAGACACTAAATCTACGGAACTTTCAGCGGCAAGTCTAAAGTGTCTTATATCTCGCTAATACGACACTTTCTAACTATCTTAAAATGAGTTTTTTCCACTAGTGATCCATAAAAAGTATTTGACTGAATCCTGCATAAATACACTCTTGATGATGTGAGTTGTACAGATATCTTGTGCATCTATCATATTTATTTCAAATTAACTAAATGTTCTTCCACAAATAACCCAAAAGTTCCCAAGAAGTAATAATGTCAAAGCAAATCGCACGATCAAAAGCATCCCAAGAAGTAATAATGCCCAAGAAGTAATAATATCGGGTTTTTTTTAACCGATATTGAGTTCACTACAGGAAAAATATACATCTACAACTAGGGATTTACAACACTTTTAAAAACATCGTAGAAAGTCCTATGTTTTACAACTGGTTTCAAAGGAAAAGTTGTCGTATATCATCACTGCCAACCCTTAGGAAACAAGGGGTTGCGCTAAGAAAACAAACGACAACTCCTTAAGCAAAACAGTTGTGACGACATTTAGCTATAACAACTCTGTTCCATATATGTAGTGACTTAGCCTATCACAATTCTGACAAGTGTTGTTGAAGAACACAAAAATATGATAATGAAAAAAATGTTAGAGGGGAGATTCGAACATGAACCTACTACATGGAAGTCTAGCTCATCAACCACCCTTTCAGTTCACAAGTTTCAGTTTTTTTTTTTTTTTTTTTTAAAAATAGAAACCTGAAGTAAAAATATATAATGTTGGAAAAAATGAGGTTATAGGGGAGATTCAAACATGAATCTACTGCATGGACGTCTAGCTCATCAACCATCCTTACCGTTCACAAGTTTTGGCTTTTTTTTTTTTTTTTTTTTAATAAAAATGTATAACAACACTTATAAGTGTTGTTGAAGTAAAAATATAGAACATTAGAAGAAATGAGGATGGGGGGATTTGATCCTCAACCTCCTGTATGGAAGTCTACACCACTAACCATACCTACACTATTACATGTTCTGTCAAGTTTGTGGTTCTTTAATACACTAACTTTATGACAACCCTTCATAAGAGTTGTAAAACAAAATGTAATGCTCAAAAATAATGCTCAGGTGACTGAGCCGCAAACATCACGAAGCCTTCTCTGTAAACAATCACATACACGCCTTTTCTGTAAATAATTACATACATTTTTCACTATCTGTAATATTTACTTTACTCACTTCAGATAAGGGTAGTCTGGTAATCTTCACAGTCTCCATAATATTTATTACCTTTATTTCTAGTAAGGGTAATATGGTGATTTTACCAATTTATAATATTTAGTTTACTTATTTTCCGATAAGCGTGGTCTGGTCATTTTCATAGTCTTCGTAATATTTATTGCATTAATTTCCAAGAAGGGTAATATGGTTATTTTCACAAGCAATAATATTTACTTTACTTTTTTTCGATAAGGGTAGTCAGGTCACTTTCACAATTCCATAATATTTATTGCACAAATTTTCATGAAGGGTAATATGATCATTTTCACTATCTGTAATATTTACTTTACTTATTTCAGATAAGGATAGTTTAGTAATTTTCTAAATATCCGTAATATTTATAACCTTTATTTCTAGTAAGGGTAGTATGGTCATTTTAACTCTGGTAATCTTCGAACCTGGGATGTTCAATTATGATATATTTCTTATCCAATTATGATATATTTCTTACCAGTAAATGGATGGATTCGTCGTTCTTACCAAGTTTCTGACTTAGAGTAGTCAACTCGCGGCCAGGTTTCGATCTCGGAGCATTGTATACATAGAATATGCAGAAATAAGGTTTGTTTAAGGTTTCGTAGAATGTACCAAAGGAATCTTACCTGTAAATGGATGGATTCGTCATTTTTACCAAGTTTTTGACTTAGTGTAGTCAACTCGCGGACATGTTTCGATCTTGGAGCCCGGTATGCATACAATATACAGAAATAAGGTCTGTTTAAGGTTTCGTAGAATATTTCGAAGGAATCTTACATGTAAATGGATGGTTTCTTCGTTCTTACCAAGTTTCTGACTTAGAGTAGTCAACTCGCGGCCAGGTTTAGATTTAAGAGCCTGGTATGCATACATTTATGCAAAAATAGGGTTTGTTTAAGGTTTCGTAGAATATTTCGAAGGAATCTTACCTATAAATGGATGGTTTATTCGTTCTTACCAAGTTTCGGACTTATAGTAGTCAACTTGCGGCCAGGTTTCGATATCTGAGCCTAATTTGCTTACAATATGTAGAAATAAGGTTTGTTTAAGGTTTCGTAGAATATTTCGAAGGAATCTTACCTGTAAATGGATGGATTCGTCGTTCTTACCAAGTTTCTGACTTTGAGTAGTCAATTTCGATGATGTATCATGCTAAGTTTGAAGTCAGAACCCTCTCAGAGCTTCTTGGTTCATAGATTGTTTGTTATTATACCAAGTTTGAAGTTCGAATCGACATTGAGCTTCATACTTATCGATTTTGATGATATATCATGCTAAGTTTGAAGTTAGAACCCTCTCAGAGCTACATGGTTTATAGATTGTATGCCATTATACTGAATTTAAAGTTCGAATCGACATGGAGCTTCATATTTATCGATTTTGATGATGTATCATGCTAAGTTTGAAGTCAGAACCCTCTTAGAGCTTCATGGTTCATATATTGTATGCCATTATACTGAATTTGAAGTTCGAATCAACATTGAGCTTCGTATTTATCAATTTTGATGATGTCTCATGATAAGTTTGAAGTCAGAACCATCTCAGAGCTTCTTGGTTCATAGTTTGTAAGTCGTTATACCGAATTTGAAGTTCGAATCAACACTGAGCTTCATATTTATCGATTTTGATGATGTATCCATCTAAGTTTGAAGTCAGAACCATCTTGAATTTCGTGGTCCATCTCTAGTAATCTTATAACCTGAGTTTACCAGTGTGAACTAAAGCTACTTCATGACCTGTATGACTTGTCATAATTACTTCATAACCTATGCGGCTAGTCGAAATTCAAACCGGAAGCACAAAGAGAAAGCACAAAAACACAAAGAAAAAGCACAAAGAAATACACCAATTATCGAATTCATTTTTCATTTTCCCGATTCATTCTTATACATTTTTCAGATTTTTTTATATCAGAATGTCGATAACAATGTCCTAAATTTATTAATATTTTTTTTGGATTTTTTTTCATGTCTAAGGTTGATAATTAAACCGAAAACATGAGTCCGTATTAACACAAAGAGAAACACACAAGCTACTCAATCTGTATGAGCATCTTAACACGAATCTATACCGTTGCATAAATTCTGCAATCCGTATGACCTTCTTATCTACGGTCCAAATCCGTTTGACCTTCTTACCTACACACAAAAGGAAAGAGAAAGCCATCACTAATTCTCCTCATCTCACTCTCTTTTGTCCGCCCGGTCTCTTTTCTATCTTTTCACCGGAAGCTCATCAAATCCAGATCTGAACCAAATTCTAATCAACCCCATCACTGATTCAAGTTACACAAAACCCAATTTCTTCTCGGTAACAATCAACGGCATCCCTAACTCAAGTTTCCTTCAAATCTTCATCACGAACTCAATTCTTCCATCTCAGAAGTTCTCGATTCATCAAAATCTTCTTCTCAATCTAGAACCTCATCCCAATTCTCATAACAAGAACCTACATTTCAAAACAAAAACAAAAACCCCAGAATCTCAATTGAGTGAAAAAAAAACAAACCCTAGATTTCAAAATCAAAATCAAAATGTCTCGAGCTCAATCGGGGACGATGAGTTTGTGGTTGAATGGTTGATGTTTTAGCTGGGCTAGAGTCTGAGTTGACAATATAAATAGTGAAATTCTATGGGTGATTTGGATGAATTCTGGCAGTAAATGGTACCAAGGGTCTGTGGGGTTCTGTTTGAGAGAAGACAAGAGGTTTTTTGAAGTTAATTCAAGCATATATGCAGATGAAGAACACAGGGAGGGGATGGAAATCGAAATGAGGGTTTCTGAGCTTCAACTGAAAATAGAGATGGGTTCGATTGATTGCCTCAGATGGATAGAAGACATGAGCAGATTTATGAAGAACTAGGGTTCTACTCTTGGAGGGTTGATAAAATCAGAGCTAGGGTTTGTGTTTGATGTATGATTCTAAGATAGATTTGAAGATTTGAATTGAATAAAGGGGAAGCTGAGCTCGATTTCAATCATAAGAAGATGGGTTTGGTGGTAATTGTGTGGTTGTATGCTTGTTGTTAGGGTTAAGATGAAGAAGGTATAATGTTGATATTCATGGGTTCGGTTTGATGTTGAAGTTTTGAAGACTGCTGCTGCTATAGATGAATGTAACTGGTGGTGTTAACTGTTGCAATCAGTTGAGAACAAAAACAACAAGTTTTGGAGATTGAGGCTGTAAATGACATAACTGGTGATGAAGAAATGAAGAAGTGAATGGAGTTAGCTGAGTCTGGTGTTCGACTTGAGCATGTTGAGGGCATGTTGTTGTTGTTTGAAACCAAGAATGGAGTTAGCTGAGTCTGGTGCTGGATTTGAGCTGAGTGATAGCCATGGTCAAATATGTGCAGGAATGGAATGTTGCTATTACAGGGTATTAACTTGATGCAGAGAATGAGATGGATATGAAATAGGCAGTAGGGGCTTGGTTATGTTCAAGAAGCTCTAGAGAGGTTGATATTAAGGATTTGTCTTCCATGACTGATCTCCACTCCAATCGATCGCGATTAAAATAATTTTCAAAACAAAATTGGAGCAGAACCCGTCATTCCTATCCGGTGAAGGATTTGTCTTCCGTAGAGGTAGGGGTTCTTTCTCTTTATTTTTATTTTTCCCTTCAAATTTTACATCCGTAAACTAGGTTTGAATCCTCTTCTTTATGTTTTCAATCCTTGCATAATATACTGTGATTTCAAATGTTACAAATGATTTAATGAAAGATGAAAATGTTGTGCAGCTACTAAGTGTGATTTCCGTCAAAAATCGAGTTGCAAAGTGGTTTGTAAAGTAGCTTACTGCCTGTTTGTAGAAATGGTACAATGAGCAATGTTTTGAAATATTCACTGGAACCTTAATTTTTTTATAAGCTAATCTTTCCCTTTGACTTAAAATTCTTGCATTTCTTTTGAGTAAGCAAGCATTTGAAAACTCACCTGATGTTCTTTTCTTTTAGTGGAATTTCAATCATTTCTTAAACTGTAGCTTAGTGTACTTGCTTGCTATGTTGGATTTTTTAACACATGCATTTGAAAAATGGAAGGAGTGGGTACTTCAGGAATTCCTTGATTTTATTTATATCAAAGAAAATTTAGTCGCCATGTTAGTTCACTGAGTGTTTTCCGATTTCACTTGGGAATGACGATCCCACTTAATTTCTCCGAGATTTAGTTTGATATGTAGTTGCTCCCTATCTCAGATTTTAGTACAAGCTGAGTGAAATAGGAAATAATGGATTTTAAATATAAAGTTTCATTAGTCATGCTAACTGTGGTTCCATTGAATTGACCCTTTAATTTGTATTACTTTTGCGAAAACGTTTGAGATTCTTTCACTACCCATTTTGAAATGTGTGCAGCCATAAAAGTGAAGTCTTTTGCTTAAAGGTTTGTCAATGATTTCAGTAATTACCTGCTTAAATGAAACGTGTTCATCGAATTTCATGACAACATTCACTTGTCTACAGCCACTTGAATGATTGAATTTTATTGTGAATTGCACACTGGAATTTGGTAATCTTTGGGGATATTTTCCTTCAATTCAGTAGTTGGATCAGATTGTTTTCCTTGGCAACCGACCACATGAATTGGTACGAGAGGAGCTTGCAACAGTAAGCTAGGAAGAGCTTACCGCAGGCCATGAAAGCACTGAAAGTTAGTATTTTGTTTGTCTAATGTGTATATCACGGGAAGGTTCTGGGTAGTTTTAATATCGGCTTGCGACCCATGTTTTTGTTGTATTTTGGTGTGTACATAAAATGAAAATGCTAGGATTTCATTTTAGTGTATGATAGTTGTTTCCTGAACTTGGGTCTTAACATATATATTTATGTTTGTACGTAAACTTCCACTATGTATCCCTATGTGTTTGACTGATGATTGAGTGGTAGTTCATTTTGAAGTGTTGTGATGTGTTAACTTAATCTAATTAGTGTTCTTGTTATTGGCTACCCAAGCAAATGCATTTTTCTCACTATATATACTACCCGTATGTATGTCAGTTTCTTTGATATCCACTCACCTAATTATGATGTGTCTACAAGTCTTGTCCTATGTATTTATCACATCACCAAGTGGACATCACATGCCTTTTTGTGAACGGAATGGTTTCCTCCAAAATTTCATTTTTGGTGACTAATGCACTTAGGCTCCATGGTGTAAATTTTATGCTTTCCATTTCTACTTTGGGGCTTAGCCCTCATTTTTTATTTTTTTTTGTATGTCGTGAACTATAAGAACTTGGTGCTCAGGGTCCTTTATAACATTTCTGCTTACACATATAATATGTTCGCTCACTCATTTGAGGTGGTATGATCTGTTGACTTTCAAAATTATTTATGGGCATAATATTTTTCCATATGTGTATGTCTGGGATTTTCAAGCTCCCCTTGAACAGTCAGAAGTTTAATTTGGATTTAACACTTGGACAAGTCATGAATCGTTATTAAGCCTACATTGTATTTAAGTTTTGAACGCTCCATTTCAAAGTTTAGACTCTGATTTCAAGCTCATAGTATAGTGTCGCCTCCTAGTATCATTTGATCTTTTATTGAACCCTTTGCCTTGTTGTCATGATTTTAGACTGAGAGTGACGTGCCGGGGATTTAGCCTTGCTAATGGGCTGAAAATCAACCCATTAGGATGGAAATTTCCCGTCCGTTACAGTTCCCATCTTGGTAGATCATGTAAGTTGTCTCCTTCATCTAGTATAGAAGCATACAACTCAGTATAGTGAGACAACTGAATTGAATTTGTTATGTTCTGATGTTTTTGTGTTACTCTTTCATAGTACTTACCAGGTATGTTAGAAAATGTTTGTAGGTACAAAGTTTTGGAATTATAGTTACTGATCATGTGTAATCTGAGAATTTAGGAGAAGATAAGAGGATTTTGCATGGCTACATATAGTTCCCAATTCTCAGGTTGTAGCACATGAAAACATGATTGCGAGGCAACGACATTTAAGAAAAAGGAATTTAGGTAACTCACTCTGTCTCTCTCTTTCTCTTAGTTCTTTAGATTACTAATTTCAACTTATAGTTGATTCTTCCTGCCAATCTTACATGCTCAAGAGTTACGGCAACAATGCCACTTAGTTAGATAACCACTTCTAGGACAATGATACTGCTAAGGGAGCTAGTATTGCTTTGTGCAATGATGTTGTGCTTATTTCAGTATGGGTGAAGAAGTTGTGTTTGACCTTTACTGTTTTGTTGTAGGAAGACTGGTGGAGATGAGGAACGGATGGCAGCTACTGCAACTTACATGAAGCTTAAATGGCAGGGCCTTCAGAAGAAGGTTGTCTTTGTTACTGTTATTACAGATCTCAACACCTGTCATTGCACATGGTGAGCTCCTTATTCTTATTAGTGCGAATTAGTGCATATGTTGCTTTTTCACATTATCAGATAAATTGTTCAAAATTTCCTTTCAAATGAGTGAATCATTTTATCAGAAGAATATTTTAGACCATGCCTTTGATGTACATAAATGGGACCAGTTTATTCATAATATGAACGACCCATAGTTTGCTTTAGGATGATCTGTGAGCTTATACAATCATTCTTTTTTGTTTCAGGTTCAACAGATGTTACTGCCTTTCGGACGAGGTTGCCAAGAGGGCATTGGTTTTCCAGTCAGGCCCTCGTTTTATCGGCCTGTAAAGAAAACTGCAAGAGCTCTCGGCGAAGCACTATCCAATGTAGAACTTGGTAAACCAATTGGACAGATTATCATCATATGTGGCAGGAACAAAATCTTAGCTTCTACACTAGAAACTGGTCCATGGAAAGTCCCAGTAAAGGTAATTCACTTGTTCTGTATATCTAACTATGTAGTCAAGTGGGTTTGTTTTTTTTGAATGGGTGCTTGTGACTGCAAAGTATGGAGACACTTCTTATTAGTATTTTCCTGGAAACCCATTGGTTACTTTATCCATCTTTACTTGCATTGTCTTGTTCTTAGTTCTTATGAAGGGATTTTGTTGGAGTACTTTTCGAGAAAACTAACTTGTTTGAATCTCTTGGAAATTCCGCAGGTGTTAATTACTAAGTAACCTCCAACTGCATCTATCCAATATGGGCAAAAAGCAGACTAAAAGTTGTGGAGATTCAGGATTTGCTGGTTCCCTTTACAATTGTATCCAAGACACATTAGAACCTATTAGCTAGGACTTGTAGACTTGGATATTTTTTTTTTAAGTTAAGTGCTAACTGATGAATTGAGTTATGAATTGTTCAATGAATACTGATTTTTTATGAATGGTCATTTGGATTTATGGATGCAGGTTTCATTCATTATAATTTAAATAAATGGTCATTTGAATGAATGTAAATGTGTTCCACTGGAAGCTTAATGTGAATGTGAAATACTTTCGGCAGTTCGGTTTTAGCTATAATTTTTTTTCGAAAAAGTTTTATGCACACAACTTCTGATAAGAGTTGTGTTCCATGTTTCAACTACACAAATTAGGTGTTGTCCAAGATAGTTCTATAACTCTAACAAGTGTAGTGCAAATCTTATTCATAATACTAATAAGAGTTGTTACACATTTCTACGATACACATCCTAGGTTTTCCAAGATAGTTCCGCAATTTTAACAAGTGTTGTGTTACATATTTGTACGATACGCATCCTTCGTTGTCCAAGATAGTCCTACAATTTTAACAAGTGTTGTGTTACATATTTGTACGATACACATCCTTTGTTGTCTAAGAAAGTCCTATAACTTCAACAAGAGTTGTGTTAGGCTTTCAAAGTAATTTGGAAAGATATTCATAACTTTGGTAAAATATTGTCGAACCATGAATCACATCACCCTTTACAACCCTTGTCAACCATTGTAGAAAAGTTTGGACCTTCTACAATACCCCCGTTCCACAATGCATGAAATGGAGTTGTCGTAGGGGTACTACAACTCTTATCTAGTGTCGTCAATGATGATTTTTCCCGTAGTGGTTAGTATTTGTACATATAATATATACCAAAAGCAGCGAGATTAGATGTACAAACACTAACCCAATTCAGTTAGCAGCTGTGCCTTCCTCTTCATACAATCTAGAGCATTACACATATTATGAGATCATATTTCATCTCCTTCAAGACCCATTGCCATCAAAAGAAAAGTTATTATTTACCTGCAATAAAAGAGCAAGAATATAAGAATACAACTTGAGTTTAAGCTCAAAAATGAAAATGATAAAATTAAAGAAACGAAACACAAATTTTTATATAAAAAGAAGAGCCATAGAAAGTGATTAATAAATTTCTAACACGAATCTATTGGAATGCGACCTCATATCAAGTTTTCGTTAGAATATAATCCAACATTTCTCAAACATGCCCGATGACTGCATCATTTAAAACATGTTTTAGCAATATGATAAATAAAATTCCTAGATATTTAACAGACCAAAAAAACTAAATCTATCACCTTAAACCATAAAAATATTACCATACTACTATGCTTCATGATCATTCGCGATAATGAGTAGTAGTAACCATGTAACCTCCATTAATTCGGTCCAATAAAAGATAGACACTCCTTTAATGCGAGACATTTAAGCTATTTTGTTTAGCAAGAAGTCAGTCCAACAAAAGATAGACGTTTTCCCTATAATGCGAGACATTTAAGCTATTTGGTTTAGCAAGAACAATCCTTGCCAATCATGCTCTTAATAAGTACCTTCGATATTTACCTGCTTTTCTTGGCAACATTTTGGATGCTATACAAGCAATGTCCATAAGCAATAATACCACATTAATTCAGTTTACAAATTGAAGGCAATGTCTCTCTGAGCAAACACTCAAAGGACTTGTCTCAAAGGTAAAATTATCATAGTTCAAAGCAAAACTCATCAAGAACTTGAAGGAATTTTCTTGAAATTATCATAATTTAAAGCAAAGGTCCTATTTGTTATCTCAATAACGTCAGAAACTGTTTTCAAAAGTAACTCAAAGTACTTGTACCTTTTAATTTCTAATTTCGCATACAGTTCTGAAAAAAGATGTAAACCAAATCCTCTCCTGTAAGCTCAGAGAGACATTCGCCTATAGTTCTGAAAAAAGATGTAAACCAAACTCCTCTCCTGTAATCTTATAGTACACCAAATAAAACTAAACAACCAAATCCAACCCCAAAAATGAGTTAGAAAGCAATAGTGTGTAAACACATTTTGGAGAGCCAATCATGTATGTCACTTACCATAGGAAAAAAATGTACGTCACTTGGAGAGCTAAGCTAGTTTTTGTTAACCATTTTAAAAAACAACAAATTCTAACATAAAAAAAACAAAAAACAAAGAACATAAGCAAAATACAACATAAATCTTGCTCCAAGCTGACATCGCACCAGACAGAATTAATGTGCAATCAAATCATTAGACCACCTTAATTTTCTATTTTTTTTACATGTTCCCTCTTATAATTGCAAATAATATATACTTGGGGTACTAGACTTAGGTTCTGGACGGCCATTATCGCATAATATCTCAAACTTTACAACCATCCTACATTTACAAATATGATAAACATTCAAAGGAAAGAAAAATAATATAAAAGAACAACCCAACAAAGCTATTAAGTGGGAGTAAACTAACTTGATCCACCTACACTAAGTTCATACTCCATTATGCATTGGAATATATATATATCAAAATATTAGGTGTAAGACAAATATACCCGCACTCAGTGAAGTTGGTGGAACTTCACATCCATGGTCATTGATAACAGTAGGGGCCTCACCTAAGAACATGTCTTCTTCTTCTTCCACTTCCATATACCAGAATCAACGTTTCTTTATACCTACAACAATCACCGTATTATAAAATTATATATCGATGAGGGAGGAATCACCGTATTTGATAAATACCCTAAAAACTACAAATGGTAAAACTATATTTCAAATTTTTAATAAGAACCCAAACAAACCATATATATAGTTAAAGCAGATCAAACTAAGTACGTTCAACGGTTCGATCAGAGAAATTTTCTGGACGTATTATGCAACAATGGACAAATAATAATCAAAATCTTCACAAAAATCTCTTACTTTATCACAAAAAATTTCAGCGCGGTTAGATAATATGATTTTAGAAAATGAGGTAAGACTTGTCCTGCAACAACTATTCCTTCTACAGGATCCCTTCAAACTCTTGAAAATCATAGATGACCTGAACTCAAACAAAGTAAAGTTAGACCCAAATTTATATGAACCTACACGCTCACAGAGTTAAAAAAATAAACATAAACAGAACTGAAAATCCAGAACCTACATGTAAGAACAATTGACTTCAAAATCATCAGAACATTTGCCTTTTTTTATAAGATCAAATATCGTGTTTCAGCTATGACAGGTACCTGGGGAATCATTCCTTACGCCAAACGTTGTATAAGTTTTATACCTGCCAAATATTAGATTCCAATCCAATACAAATTTGATATTATAACGAAAGGTAATGCATACATATTTGAAGATTGCTGATATTTAACATTGTACAGAGATAATGTTTCATCTATAACAACTCTTATGGTTTTAAATTTGAATGGCGAAGATTCATCACTTTAAAGTCACCATATCTTCAAAAAAAATAAAATAATAATAAATAGATTGATGACAATTATAAACTTATTTCTCCAGCGTTGTTTCTTCTGTTTCTGCAAGGAGAAGAGAGGCATTAGAGATGTGCATAAGAAGACCAATGAAAACATAAAAGAACCGAATAAACCTTTGTCGACAGATTCCATAAAAATAAAAATTGAAATCATATTAACTTTTGAACCCTTGAACTTGATCACGAAGAAATCTCACCAACCTAAAAATTCCATAGAAAAGAAAAATTGCTTTGTAAAATACTCGGTATCAACTATCAACCAATATCTATAAAATTACCATATATTTTTTTTGAAGCAATAAAGTTATCGTATTTATAGCATTAGAATAGATGCTTCAAAAAAAAAAAAAAAACGTATCAAAATAGAAGTTCCTGCCAAAAAAAGAATTCCATAGAACAGAAAAATTACTTCGTAAAATTCTCTGTATCAAGCAATATTTATAAAATTACTATATTTGTACGCATCAAAATAAAATTCCTGCAAGAAAAATAAATGGAAATAGTTTTCCCCGCAAGCAATTCCTTTTTGAAGGATTATACAAGATTACATTTCCTTAATTATAATTCCAGTCATGGAAATTCGGTGTAAGAATATCTCAAAAGATCTTAACATCTACAAATGGGTAACCTATGGTAAGTAATTTTAATTATTACTCCCTCCGTCTCTAAAAGATAGGCAGGTTATTTACACACAAACCTGCCTATCTTTTAGAGACGGAGGTAGTATTTATTTAAACGTTGGATAACTAATACTGTCAAGCTCCTTACCGATGGACTCCAAATTTATTTATTTATTAAGAAGATTTACCCGCAAGAGGTACTGGGATGGTTAAAAGATATCTCTTAGCATGTCATTAATGATTATTCAGTCAAAACCAAGAATGGTAAATAAATAAATTAGCTACTCTAATTAGTCCAAGAGCAGTGGAGAAATCATATCGTAAAGATATGCAAATAGTTCCATAAGTCAGTAGTTTTCACCCCCGGTGCTGTTTTCCACAGTGGATATTTTAAGAAAAAAAGCCAAACCTTTGTTTTATTGCTAAATAGCAATAAAACAAAGGTTTGGATTTCATGGTACAAATATATTGGTATCACACTTCAATTCAAGCAGATAGAAAACTCACTTGTCATAATTAATGCAACCACAATATCATTGTAGAAATCAATGCTGGCATGTAAAGTATATAATCTTTAAGGTGCAATTACTTTCAAGTTTCATCTACTTGCTATTTCATAGGAGGCACTGATGTTGTAATCCATACAGTGCAAAAAATGTGATGCTCGAAGGAAATGTAATTAAGGATTACAACATCATAGGTTACCCATTTTTAATCCAAAATTACTTCCAGTTATGGGTGTCTTTCCGTAGTCTTGATCTCAAAACTTCCAGTTTCGTAAGATGAAATTTGTATCTTGGGAAATCTTCCTCTTCATTTGCTAGCCTAAAATTTGCATGTGCGGTCATATAAATCTTTGGTACCTTGAATGACATAATACTGAAATTCCTTATCAATATCACATTTTGATATGTGAAATCGTGCCATGATATGCATAGATGCATGACAGACTTGGATTTGATTTTCCTGATGGTTTAAGAAGTTCAATTATTGTATCATTGCTTTAAAAATTGTAGTAGAAATAACTGAGCTTGATTGACATTAGCACTTACATCAATATCCATGAATATCATTTCACTGCTGAAAACGGTTCATATGTTGCTGTCTCTGGAGGTCCATCATCTCATGGTTCTAGCTTTCATTTTCCTTAAATAGATACCATATATCAGCAACTTCCGTGTGAGGGAAGGTTGATAGCCATTTGTCCTGCACAGATCAATTAAACCACCAATTATCATTTGAATCTAATTATTGGAAAACAAAATTTAGCCTGAAATCTAAAAAACGGCAAACAACGTTCATGAAGAAAAGATCCTAATTTTAGAGCACCAAAAGTAAAATTCCTACTAAGAAAATTAATTAGATACCTGAACAAAAAAAGGAAATTGGAACCAAATTTACTCCGCGTAGATCTATTGATATCAATTACTTATGAAGAAATCACCTCAATGTTTAAACTATTTAATCAAAATGGTTTTGTGTATGTGATAAACATGTTTTGGAGTAGTCCGTGAGAGGTGCAGTGCAAGGCTAGTGGTTTCCTAGCCCTTCTTCACATCTAGTTCATTCATCACCGCTACCATCACCATTCCCAATTAATAACATTGTAGTCAGTCGGGAAAAAAAAAGGTAACATGAAGAATAGAGACATCATCCTTAATCATAACAAATAAGGAGATAAAAAAATATTTCCTTGCATTAAAGCATGTGGTTCATACATAACAGTTTCAAGCAAAATTGCAGAAGATTAATTTTGCTAATTAATTGTATGACCATTTAGGCTAAGTCCTATGGGCTAGATATCTAGCTGCTAGATTGGTCATCCACGTCAGCCTGGGCAACCTCCTAAGTCCTATGGGATGGCGAATTTAGCAGCGAAACGCTGAATTGTGCAGCGCCAAACGCTGAACCGAACAGCGTTTGAATGGTCAGAGAAAGAATAAACACTAAATGAATCTTTGCTTTAATCGTAGAGTACTAGTAGTAATAAACACTAGAGTACAGCATGAATATTTAATGAGCTGAATCTTGTCACTAAATGAGCTGACAAACACTTAATTGAATGCCCGTAAATCATGAATCTTGTCACTAAATGAGCTGACAAGTACACTTAATTGACAAGTACAACATGAATATAAATGAGCTGAAAACGCCGAACCAAGCGGCGTCCACACCAGCGCCTAACAATTCAGCGTTATTCTCTGGAATATTCGCATAACGCCGAACCATTCAGCGTTTGTGTAACTTTTTGAGCGCCGCACCATTCAGCGTTTCAATCTCGCCGATAGTGCGACTGCGAGCAAATGCTAGGAGAGAGAAGTAGCCAGATTGAGTGTTAACTTTTTTCCCACATTTTTTTCATGATTTGCAACACTTTTTGGCCAATCTAGCACTCCAATCTAGCCCATAGGACTTAGCCTTACTTTCACATGACTTGAACACTAAATCCTACAAATATGAGGAAAAACTATGATTAAAAGATTAAGAAACCATACCTGAAACTCCCCAATCTTCCTAGTTTTAATAAGTAAGGAAATCATTATTCATCTTCCTCAAGATCAATACCATTCAATATATTTTGGAAGTGAGAGATGGATAATTTCTTGATACCTGCAAAATCCATAACTAAACAAATGATAAACATATGAGCCATTGTTGACCAAATTAGTGCAAAAGTAAACTTACCCGTACCAAATATGCTACCGCTGCATATATGATGTTGGTATCATCTTTGCTCCACTGCTTCCGTTGTAAAACGATGCTTTATGACCACATTCCTGAACAACAAAACAACCTTAAACTGTAAGGTCAAGTCCAATTATTAATTTATGCTCGTTTTTAATTTGAAAGCAAAATATATAACTTCATACATAACGAACAGATTCTCCAAGAATGTGCATATATCGTCATGCATTGTATATCGTCACTAAACTTTCCGAGTACCCTATAGCGAAGCTGGATCTTGTCACAAAAAGCATGCACATCGATCAATCTCCAACTAAAAACAGGAAGGTTTGTACAACATTTACAAATAGATATACTGGTCAAAGGCAATGACTATATAAAGTTTATCCCTCTTCGATTATAGCAAAAACAACATCACTAACAATGGAGTTTGTATCAAATTAGGAAAATCAGTACATATATGAGCTTAGAAAATGAAACTGATTAAGAAGAAAGCTTACTCAAAATATCCGCTACACTTTCTTATCCACGATACTTTCTGGTTCTCTGAAAATTCCTAATCGATTAGCGATTAATCCAATTCCACCAGTGATGCAAACTAAACCATAACCACAACCCAAATCATAGACATACAAAAGAAAAAAGCCACTTTCTAGACCTTCTCAAAAAAGAAAAAAGAAAATAGTTATCTTTATCTCCTCAAACATTAGAATCTTCACTTATATTTGAAAAGCTTTCTTTGATTCAAATACGCTCAAACCAACAATCAAACCCTAATTAAACCCAAAAAAAATTTAAAAGATCAGTATCTTTCAAAATTAAGAAAACCCTATATTGATTTCAAATCTTTGTAGCTTTAACTTTTCTAGAGCTTTGATGAAAAACATAAACAATTACTTCTCATCAAACATAAACGATTTCAGTAGTATATGCTGTGATGAAAAACATAAACAATTACTTCTTATCAAACATAAACTCAGTGGTATGAAATCAAATCAAATCGGTTTATATATATGCATACACACAAATAGAATCCAAGTTTTTTAGATGTTGATACCTTCTTGCTTGTTCGAAATCTTGTCGCTTGCGCAAAATAAAACCACTCCTTCGTTTTTTTTTTTTAATAGGAATAAAGATACTTTCTCTATGACTTATATTAAGAATCCTAGCTGTTATGGAAATTCTTATGATTTTTCTTCTGTTATGGAAATTCTTGGATTTTTCCTAAAAATAATTACCCTAAAGATCTTCTAAGTTGTTTTTCTTTGGCATGTAAATCTCGTAAAAAAACTTATATATGTTGATTTTCCTTTTACTTGGTAATTCTCGTTTTTTTTCCCCAAAAAAATAAATCTATGGGGCCCTCCCAAAAGATATTTGTAGATTTTGCCACTAATCCGAAGGTCCAGATTTCATATTCTATTAAAAATTGACGGTCACGAAATGTAAGGGGGCTAACTTTGATTTCAGCCAATCAGGAGCGAGGGTTTCGTTCACCGGCCAATGAGAGGGGAGGTTTTCGCAACTCTCGACTTGGTGTGAGAGATGGGATTGGGTGTTTAGGTTATTGATATTGCAGAACAATATGAGAAATAATAGAAATAAAAAATTATCATTTCACTAAAAAAAGAAAGGAATTTGTGCACCCCTCCAAAACCGGGGTGCACGTTCCGGCCACTCCTATTGGCCCAAAAAATTCAACTGGTTTCTTGTTTCCGGTTTTTACATTTTTTTTTAGAAAATCCTTGAAAAAAGGAGAAATAAAACGATCTTTCAGATCTCTCTTTTATTTTTTTCTCTTTCATCTCTTCCTTAAAACAAGCTGATAGAATCGTAGAAAACGAAAAGTGAGCTTGACAAATTGGATTTCATATAACTCACAAAGATCCAATAATGGAGGTAAATATTGTAAGAGCAATTCCTATGGCAATGGCCAAAAACAAAATTTTTGTCAGCCCAAAGTAGTCTAAATCTTTCCTCGGTCCTAATCGGTTGGGGAGCTTGGAGCGAGGAGCAGTAAGTTCGGACTAGGAAATCGCTAAAACTCGGCCTAATACTCGGAGCATATTTATTAGATACTTATATATTTCTTCTCATGAGTCAAGATTTGTACCTAATTAAAATTAAAATCATAACAATATCATATAAATAAGTGTAATATTGTTACATTGAACCTATTTATAATGTTTTTAGAGGTTTTTCTATTTAATAACTCTCATCTGAGAGCTTACGAATTTTTTTTATTTTATGATGTCGGTACATGCAAGGCCAACTCGGAAAAATCACCAACTCGTTTTGCCAAAAAATCGGTCCAAATCGCCAAAATAGGCCGACTTAATCGCCAAAAATCAAATATGGCTTGGAATCGGAAATCACCTCGGTCATATAGCTTGTAGCGATTACTCGGCGAGTAATCGGCCTTGGAGAGCGATTTTAACTACACTAGTTCAGCCAGGTGGATGGCCAAACTTGGTTTTCCACTATCGGAAAGCACTGGGCGCTTGGTGAACAGTCGCGTGAAAATAGCACGGACTTGGGCGTTCGGGCCAATGACTTGGGCGACAGGGACGCTGACGCCAAAGTTGGGAATGATGTCGCTGGCGGTAGGAACGAAGTCTCCAACGGTCGGATCCCTAACGCACACATCTCCAACGGTCGGCTACCTTACCTATAAATTCCTTCTTCTCATTTTATTTTCAGTCACACCATTTCACACCACTTCCATTTACTTCTTCTAAAACTCTTCTAAATTCAAATATTTCGATTACGATATGCATTTAGCGAGAAGAGCGATAAACAGTATAAAGAATAAAAGGGATCGAAAAGGTGAATCGTTACCGTTACCTCACACAAATGTAGATTTTTCTCAAAATCGATAAGAAGATTTTAATAATCCTATCACAGTTGCTGCTCCATTATTAGTTCCAGGTCATGTGTCGGGGCATAATGAATGATCTGAGGAATATCGTATCACGAGAGGTGGATTTTTAGAACTAAATGTTGTTTATCTTTGTTTACCGCCAGCCGTACGAGCAAGGGTTGACAGATATCCTTAGCGTGCGCTTTATAAAATAGAGCCTAGATTACATAACAAAAAATTCCAAAAACAGTGGTAGAAAGGTGGTGGAAGACGACGCACACATTTCATTTTCTGGATTTCGAAATTGGTAAGTTTCTTTGAGTTAACTTAACTTAAAATTATTAAATAATTAAATAATCAAAAGAATTAAAGATATTATACTTGTAATAGGAATTACTCCCTTTGATTTGTATTTCATTTGTGGGATCCCAAGTGGAAGTGGAGACCCGCCACCATTCGACCAAAGCGAATGGATCTTAAATAGTAAATGGGAGTCGCGTTGTTCCTCGTTTATGGAATCAGATATCTATATTGATAAAAGTCTGAAAGGAAATGGGGTTAGATGTTCGGCCTTGAAGAGTTTCCTAATGAAACCCAAAAACCCAGAAGATGTATACGACTATGATGAACTCGAAATATTGTTTATCTTATGGGTACTGGGTCAGGTCTTCTTTCCAAACTCAACTTTTGTTTCTCATGTCGGTTGGTTTGAAGCATTAGAAGATCTCGACAAAGCACCAGATTATGACTGGGGGTCTGCAATTTTAGGAGAATTGTACTTTGCGTTGGATAAAGCGTCCACGGGCGATAAAAACATCAATGGTTTTTGGAGCATCTTAGAGGTAAATATCAATCTTAATATTTTAAAATTTATATACAAATGTGGATTATTTACTAAAATTATGGAGTAATTTGCAGTATTGGTGGTATATCTACTTCCGTCTTGGTAAACCAATCCTAAAAGACGGGACATATAGATTTCCAATGTTTGACATGTATACGAGGAGAAATATGCAGAAGAACACCGGGTCAGACGTCTATGGATGCAGTTTTCTGCAGAGAGTACAACAGATGACTCGGAACCACAACAACGTAGTTGTTCGCCCTTACGTTCGTTATCCTCAGTATAATGAAGTGCTTGGAGTACGTATTCTTGATTATTATTCTCGTAGAGTTATTTTTTACAGTCCGGAATCAAGAAGAGGGGTTTGGTATCTGGGAGAAAGACTGCAGTACCAACTACGAGGTATACTTGTAATTGCAATTAACCCGCCACCACAGATGGAAACCTCTGCATCAGATTTTGATCAGTTGAGAGTAACCAATTGGGAGAGTTATGAACTAAATACAAGGGAGGTTTTCAGTGATGCGCAGTACCAAAGATGGTACAACTCAATTGCGAAGCATGTGATTGGGACACAGAGTATGCATGTCTATGGGGTTGATTTCCCAGGGTTATCAAATATGTCCCATAATCCAAATATCATTCCTAGCCAACCACCTCTAGAAGAGCCAAGCTTTGTGTCTTATCCCAGGACAGGTGCAAGTTCTTCATCTTCCTCGTCAAATATGCCCGAAATTCGTTGGGAGATGCAAAGTATTACTTTAGAAGGTGAGCTAACCACGATCCCCATTGTTTCCCAAGGTATGGATATGGAACGTGATTATCCTTACTTCAATGTCACTGCAAGTGAGGATGAAATGCGAAATCAACTCAACGATCTGCACTGGCTTACAAGACAATTACAGGCGACCCACTTGGAACAAGTGCGGAAATGGCATACAAACACAATGTATAGAATGACTCCAACTCTACCGCCAACTGCAAATGATTATGGGTGGCAGTCACATTCTTCCGATTCCAACAGATCATCATGGCACGAAAGCACAGAAAATAACATATCAACAATGCACGAAAGTGAAGAAACTATGGTGCGAGAGACACAACACATCCCTCATTCTTCACCACAAATTGTGCCTGTATCTCAACCTCAGGCATATCGGATTGAACCTAGGCGCATTTCATCTTCATTCTCGCCCTATAACCAAAATGTGGCATACAACCTAAATGTGCCATACGACCAAAGCGAATAATACACACCAGGACCACCACAACCACAAACCTCTTATATGCTTGGAGGACCGAGTACAAAGAGTGTTGGACCGAGTACACGTGAGTGTTTACCAATCGCCTTATTTTGTTCAGCCAGGTCAGCCAGGTCTATCAGGTCTATCGCCATTTGGAAATTTACAAACTATCTTGTCGGCAGGTCTATCTGCGGGTCTATCCACAAGACTCTCTGAATTTTTGGCTGTTGAAAATAAAAATGGGGTAGCTAGAGATAGAGATGAGCGACGTTAGAAATAGCGTTTTACATTTGTAGTTTTCGTTTTCGTTTTTGTTTGTAGTTTTCGTTATTGTAATTTTTAATTCTGCTACATTTGTAGTTTTCGTTTTAAAAGTACGATTAATTAAATAAAATTACATATGTTTAAAAGTAACTGTTTTACATTAGCTGAACTCAATTACGACGGACTACACATTACATTAGCTTCACTAATGAGAAGAAGTACTTGGTGGAAACAACAACACCAAGGAAGGGGTTGAAACTGTTCAACACCTTAAGGATTTCAAAATATTTGTCGAAAGAAAAAGCCAAATTTTTCCATCTTCGCCATTCAGACAACGATCTTGTCACCATCTCAGCATTAGTTTCACCTCTCAGTCGATATCGATTTACGTGTATGGTTAAAGCTACAAACTCTTTTACTTCTTTCTTAATTGTACCAAAATGATGCTCTATGTCTGATATAGAACGATGACTCGGATTACGAGTGTCACTGCAGAACCCATCGTGAATAACCGCCCAGAAATTCAACCATGGATAGTTTGCCGAAGCAAGCTGAGTAAATAAAACAACATAGTTTCTGCAAATAGATTCAACTTCTTCTTTAGTAAACGGAATTTGCCAAACTGACCGGGGTCGAGACATGTTCAATCAAGAATTGACAATGAAGAGAAGAATGTGTGAATTTAGAGTTGAAACGAGGAGTATTTATAGAATTCAAAAACTGTAGCCATTGGATCAACAGGTTTTCCAGCCTTTCAGATGGAGCCGTTGGCGCCATCGAGTCGAGGCATTGGAGTCTCGGATAAGTCGCTAGCGTTAGCATCTAAAACGCGTGTTTTGGTGGAAAACGCGGGCGTCACCTATGCTGTCATCAATTACACTTATATTGGTAAGCCAAAAATCTACAGAAATATGATATTGGAACATAGTAGCAATCTTCATATCAGAGTTGCATCGGCGGCGGATGTTGGTGTCGAAGGTCAAAAGGCCTCCGGTCAATGCTTTCCACAAGAAAAACTGCATTTTTGATGGACACGACGGTGTCCACAGGAACTCAGATGGTGGCATTTCCAGTCCAGACTCCAGAGAAGACTCCAGAGAGGGATAAAGTACTAAAACCTTTCCCATGCCCAAGGGTTAAAGTAAGTAATTGATATAAAATAGACTACAAGGTCTCACGGTAGGACTGTCTTCGGAATTAATTAGACTACACTTTTTGACCTTGTTTAATCTTGTGAGTTTCCTAGGAGCATTCGATGTGGTTTGGAACCTTAGACTTGCATTATACAAATATGCTTAAAATTAAGTGAATGTGCTGACAAAATGGCGGAGGTATCCGATCCATGAAAAGAAGAAAAATAAGAGGAGAAAGAAAAAACAAGATGGCTACAGCCTACAGGAGGTTATCGCATTTTACTAACCGAATTTGGCAACCACTTGAGAAAATTATTTTTCCGCATGTAAAACATGATAAAAATCAAGAAATTAGTAGGATAAGTAAAATTAAATAATTTCTTGAAGTTGCTTAAAAGTCGAATTCTTTTGAAAAATAACAAAAAGTTTTCTCCTTTTTTCCCTTTTAGAAGATAAAAAACCATAACAAGTTAACTTGTTGACAAATGCCACTTTGTTCCTGAATCTAACCATGCCATAGATTAATCGTTTCAGTTTTTGAAGAACGTTGGAGTTAGACCCAGCTAAGAGTTCTTCGCAGCTACGTAGTCTATGATTTTCTCATTGCTATGCCAAAATATGAAAGTATGGCCAGGACTACCACTACTACTGAGGATTGTCTTTGATAATCGACATTTTCCTACTTGGAGGTTACCGAACTCATTGTTAAAAGCCCGTTCGGTGACCAGAAATCAAAGTGTTTATATATACCTTTCAGAAATTAGAAGTACTGTAAAGTTTTTTGCTATTTAATGTCATTGCAATATTTGGTTCCCAGCCTTTCAATACTGAAAACTGGATCTTTAGATTGGTATAAGTTCGTCCCCCCAGTTTCACCGTATAAATTCTGCAAATTAAAAAGATATAATGTAGAGAGGGAAAGGGAGATGAAGACGAAGAGAAAGGGCAGATATTCATGCTAAATGCAAGACTGGTGACAGTCGGATCTAGACATTAAATCTTCTAGTATAATAGAGTCGTCGTTTACTTGGATGTACTTTGAGTTGTTCTCATTTGGTTGTAACGGGAACTTTGCCTCATTCTTGTAGTTAATCAATGAATATTAAGATCATGTTCCCTTTCAAAATGATAAAAGAAAAATCCTCTAACAAGGGATAAAACGTGGGGATAAAAACCATAGCCTAAGGGGGATGTACAATAAAAATGCCAGTGTTGGAAATGATTTTTTTCGAATTAAAGTAGGTCAAAAAGAAAACAAAACTACTATATGGGGCATGATACGTGGATTATCATGATGTAACCACAGAGATGATTTTGGATTAATGTTATAAAAGAAGAATCAAAAGCATGACTTGAATTCATCTCTCCCGGCTATAATATATATTTCTCACTTGTCTGAATATTGCATTATATATCTAAGAACACTCTCTTCGACTCAATTCAATGGCTGCCTCTACTACAATCAAAAGCTTGTCATTCAAACAACATACTTCTACTGTAAAAGTAGACTCATATTCCTCAAACACTCTTTTTCTTTTCCCCACGCTACCCAAACCATTACCAACAACAACACTTCAGATGGCAACTCACAGAAAGTTCATTACAAAAGCAATAACTACAGCCGAGAAGGGAAATAGTGGTGATGAGAGAGTTCAACAAGCTCATAGTGTTGAAGAATTCGACGCTGCACTTCAAACAGCAAAAAACAAGCTTGTAGCAGTAATATTCGCAGCAGGTCATAGTAAGCACAATCGTAAATTATACCATTTCATAGTGGATTCAAGTAGAAGATGTAATGACGTTGAGTTCATCTTAGTAATGGGTGATGAATCTGACAAAACAAAATCCCTTTGTGAAAGGGAAAACATAGTAAAAGCTCCACACTTCAGTTTTTACAAAAACAAGGAGAATGTTCACGAAGAAGAAGGAATAATTGGTCCCGATGAACTCATGCGAGTCGTATCGTATTACGGAGATAATTATTCGGCCGTAATTCAATTACATTCAAGAAAAGAGGTTGAAAATCTGATTGAACAACATAGAAATGATAACAAGTTGATTGTTCTCGATGTAGGGTTAAAACACTGCGGACCATGTGTTAAGATATACCCTACCTTCTTAATGTTGTCGCGCCAAATGGTGGATACTATAGTGTTTGCAAGAATGGACGGAGCTGAAAATGATAGCTGTGTGCGATTCTTGAAAGATATGGGAGTTGTTGAAGTTCCAACATTTTTGTTCATCAAAGATGGTGATGTATGTGGAAGATATGTTGGGTCGGGCAAAGTAAAGCTTATGGGCGAAATACTTAGATACCAAAAGAATTAAAGTCGCCTCTGTACACATTTGGTAAGCGTAACTTAGAATATGGAGGTATTGGGAAAATGTTGAACTATTATGGATGCGTAGGAAGATCCATAGCCAACAATAGATAAGTCTATTCTGCAATATTATCGATTATTAGGATTTAGGACTTGTACTTCGTAACTTAGTTCTTTTCTATGTGCTTCGGGTTCATGTTCCTTGAAGCCTGTCTTTTGCTTCTCATAGCTTGTTTTGCTTACTTCAACATTTTTATTCGCAGCATTTTACTGTTAAATTCATTCCTGAATCCCGCATAAGCATAGTATAAGTAACATCTATATTATAAGGGACAATGGTGTTTTTCCATATGGACGGTTATCTACATTTGGGGCACATAAAGGACGGTCTAGATTTAAGTTTTTCAATCTACATTTTTATCATATAAAGAAGGGTTGAGATTGAGCCCCAGATTTAAGATTTTCAATGTACATACAAAGAGTGATCTAGATTGTGCCACATATTTAATAAGTTTTTACATTTCCTCTCCACCCTCTTAATGTCATTTATTTGGGAGTTACTTTTCTCATTTAATGTGAAACCATTTTGTATTCTAAATTAAATTCCCTTTTAACTTAATCACTTTCATAATCAAAATCAACATTTTTAGCATATAAAGAATGGTGGTGCCTCATGCCTAAATTTTTTGGTCATATATGAAATTTGATTTCTTTTTGTTTCTATATGTCGTATTTTGTGATCTGGATTTTGTTTCTTCGTTTGCAGTTAAAAGATATTCAAATATGATTCTACTAAATTAATTATTTTCACTCCATGAAAATCTTCTTGATTTTGGTTGAAGAAGTCAAAGTTAAATTGGACAACATAAAATAATAAAAGATTAAATCATTTAATCTTGCATATAATTAACAAAGAAAGCCCCGGTTCCATTGTTATTGCCCTTAGAATTTTTAAATATTTTTTAACAGTATTGCTACTTCTGTCAAAGAGTTTCAGTCTCTTATTGGACTATGTCATGTACATGTTGGTATCAAATGGATTGGAGATTCCTGATTAATATTCTTTTTTTTTATATCATATGAACCTTGAAATTACATCTCTCCCTTATAAAGCATAGCATGGACAACTTAGCCTTGATAAAGAGCGGTCAGGATGCATTCTGGGGAAAGCTAAATCTACAGCTGTAAAATGATGAGTTTAATTAAATATCAATAATAAATGTTCCATTAGTATTTCATAATAAATGTTTGTTTAATTAATCAAATATAAATATGCTTTCATTAATACAGTACATAATCAATTTATCTTATATTAAATAAATCAATAGACATAAATGGTGATTTTGATGGTGGGTGGGGTGGTGGATCAACGGTGGGGATAATGGTGGTGGGTGTTGGTGAGAATGGTGGAGTAATGACGTTAATGGTGGTGGTGGTGGTGGAAGAAGTAGTGATAGTGGGATGAGAAAGATGTACTAACGTAGATAAATTACTTAGTTACTCTTGGTTAATTTTTTTATTTGATATTACTTTTTTTTTTTAAATTTAAAATAATACTTTCGCGGTCAGGATGCATTCTGGGGAAAGCTAAATCTACGGCTGTAAAATGATGAGTTTAATTAAATATCAATAATAAATGTTCCATTAGTATTTCATAATAAATGTTTGTTTAATTAATCAAATATAAATATGCTTTCATTAATACAGTACATAATCAATTTATCTTATATTAAATCAATAGACCTTAATGGTGATTTTGATGGTGGGTGGGGGTGGTGGATCAATGGTGGGGATAATGGTGGCGGGTGTTGGTGAGAATGGTGGAGTAATGACGTTAATGGTGGTGGTGGTGGTAGAAGAAGTAGTGATAGTGGGATGAGAAAGATGTACTAACGTAGATAAATTACTTAGTTACTCTTGGTTATTTTTTTTTATTTGATATTATTTTTTTTTTTAAATTTAAAATAATACTTTCGTTAATACAATACATAATAAATTTATTTTATATTGAATCGATGGACATTAATATTGGTTGTGATGGCGGCTATAAAATGATGAGTTTAATTAAATATCAATAATAAATGTTCTATTAGTATTTCATAATAAATGTTTGTTTAATTAATCAAATAAATATGCTTTCATTAATACAATACATAATCAATTTATCTTATATTAAATCAGTAAACATTAATGGTGGTTTTGATGGTGGGTGGGGGTGGTGGATGAACGGTGGGGATAATGGTGGTGGGTGTCGGTGAGAATGGTGGAGTAATGACGTTAATGGTGGTGGTGGTGGTGGTGGAAGAAGTAGTGATAGTGGGATGAGAAAGATGTACTAACGTAGATAAATTACTTAGTTACTCTTGGTTAATTTTTTTATTTGATATTATTTTTTTTTAAATTTAAAATAATATTTTCGTTAATATAGTACATAATAAATTTATTTTATATTGAATCATTGGACATTAATATTGGTTGTGATGATGGGCGGGGGTGGTGGATCACCGTTGGGGATAATGGCGGTGGGTGTCGGATGTGAGAATGGTGGAGTGATGACGTTAATGGTGGTGTTGATGGAAGAAGTAGTGGTAAGAAAATCTAAATTTACGGCTATAAAATGATCAGTTTAATTAAATTTCAATAATAAATATTCTATTAGTATTTCACAATAAATGTTTGTTTAATTCATAATCAAATAAATATGCTTTCATTAATATAGTACATAATAAATTTATGTTATATTAAATCAATAGATATTAATGGTGGTTGTGATGGTGGGTAGGGGTGGTGGATCAATTGTGGGGATACTGGTGGTGGTTGTTGGTGAGAATGGTGGAGCGATTACGTTGGTGGTGGTGGTGGAAGAAGTAGTGGTAGTGGGATGAGAAAGGTGTCCTAAGGTAGATAAATTACTTTGTTATCCTTGGTTTTTTTATTTGATATTACTTTTTTTTATAAAAATAAAATAAAATAATACTTTCGTTAGTACAATATATAATAAATTTATATTATATTGAATCAGCTGACATTAATATTGGTTGTGATGGTGGGCGAGGGTGGTGGATCAGCGGTGGGGATAATGGCGGTGAGTGTTGGATGTGAGAATGGTGGAGTGATGACGTTAATGGTGGTGGTGCTGAAGAAGTAGTGGCAGTGGGATGAGAAATGTGTCCTAAGGTAGATAAATTACTAAGTTACCTTGGTTTATTTCTTTAGTTGATATTAGTTTTTATTTTTAAATTATTTTATTATTTTATTTTTTAAAATTTAAAATAATACTTTCATTAATATAGTACATGATAAATTTATATTATATTGAATCAGTGGACATTATATTGGTTATGATGGAGGGCGGGGTGGTGGATCAACGGTGGGGATAATTGTGGTGGGTGTTGGACGTGAGAATGGTTGAGTGATGACGTTAATGGTGGTAGTGCCGGAAGAAGTAATGGTGGTGGGATGAGAAATGGTATCCTAAGGTAGATAAATTACTAAGTTATCCTTGGTTATTTTTTTTGTTTGATGTTAGTTCTTAAATTTATTTTTCTTTTATTTTTTTTAATTTTTTTAAGTTAAAATAAATCTTATGGGCCAGATATTTGTCGGGTCGGGACAGGAAAGAAAATGAACGGTTGAGGACTATAAGGAAACCAAGCTCATTCTGAAAGTTAAATACCAAACCAATATAAAGCGCGGTTATAATTGAAAAAATTATTTTTTTTACGTAAAAAGATGCCTTAGAAGGCTTTATTAGAAAGCAAAAGAACAAACGTTTACACTGAGTTGATTGGTAGTCGAGCGACAAGATGGGCCCCAACCCTTTTTGACATCTAAAAAATTATTTACATGTAAACTCTAAATAATGTTTTATTCTGCATCATACCAACAAAACTGTAAAATTATATTTTTTGCGTATTAATCTAAATTTTGCATTTGGACAAGTTAGGCAAGATAAAGAGCGGCTGAGATTTGTTTAGGGAAAAGATATATCAATGGTTGTGGTTGTTTACATCATTATTGTATCACTAATTTCACATAATAGATATTTGACTAATCTCTCATTATAAATGAAATATATTTTCATTAAATAAATAATAAATTTGTTAATAATCATTACGGATGATCGGGATGGTCTTTGTGAGTGGTGGTGCATGGAGCCGGTGACGATATTGTTGGTGGTGGAAAAGGTAGTGGTGATGAGTGGTTCCGGTGATGGTAGTGCAGGTGCTCAGTGGGTTAATGGCAATAATGCTTATTCTATGTCGTTAAGACATAAGTAACATTTATTATGGAAGTTGTGGTTGATTTTCTTAATGTGAAAATAAGATGGTTATTAATACAAAAGAAACTATTGTACAGGCTGACCACAATTTATTCCGAAAAACAACCCCTGAAAAACCCAGCGATGATAGGGATAGTAAAGGTTTTCCGTTGGTCTCACCACATGTTTCGCCCGGTGATTTTTTCGAGAAAAATATTTAGGTCAACCCAGCAATTCTCAAAAAGAAAACATAACAATTAAAAAACATGGAAAATAATTGTCATTTTATATAGAGCCAACAAAAAAAATGTCAAAAATTAAAATTGGCATAACATTTTTACTTACTACGGAGGCCGTGCCGTTACGGCACGGGTGAATTTCTAGTAAACATCTATGAGAATGAAAATAAATAACGCAAGAAAAAAGTACTCTAAAGTCTTTAAGAATGAAGCCATCGGATGGCTATCATTTCTATCAGTGCAATGAACACATTTGTTTTGCTTCATCATAACATTTTATTACCCAATAACTCAAAGACTTACAAAAGAAAAAGGCCAGAACAAGCTTATGGTCTTCCAAGATTAAGCAAATTAAAGGAAATATGAAAAGAACAACGAACAAACAAACAACCGAAACAACTTAAACACCAAATCTATAGAATACTATCTCAAGCATTTCAATTTGCGGCATTTAACCATGATGACATATACACTTTTCTTTTCACCCTTGTTGTGTCACTTGATTCTGGAACCCGTTTTGCCCAAAGAATCAATGCAGTACAAAAAAATGAATACGATAACAATTATTAATTACTAAAAACTAAGAAATGTATGTGCAAATGCAAATCGTTTAGCCAGACTGCCAGATACTATTAATTACCTTAAATTGGAAGCTGCCCTCTATAATAATAACTAGTGGATTGCCCGTGCCATAATGGCACGGGGACGGAAGGGATGCCGTAGGTGTATCGGGTCAATATTCACCGATTTGTAACAAATATTTTCGCCACGGCGAGTCACCGTCATATTCACGGCAGTGGTGCTGGGCAGGGCGTGGTGATGATTTTGCAAGTGTGGGCGGTGGTTTTGCTTGCGGTGCTTGGTGAGAAAGTATTAGAATACGGGCATCCAACTCAAAACCAATTGGCAATGAGTGGAGAGGCCCTAATAGATTATAAATCGCAGGATCTTAAATAACCCAACCATGTGGGACTAATAATCTCAACATGCCCCCTCACGTGTAGCCTCGGCGAGTCTTACAAACACGTGGACAATTAAATCGGGTGATGCGAGTAAAGGTGCGGTCAACTCGACACAAATAGCCTGCTCTGATACCATATTAGAATACGAGCATCCAACTCAAAACCAATTGGCAATGAGTGGAGAGCCTTAATAGATTATAAACCGCAGGATCTTAAATAACCCAACCATGTGAGACTAATAATCTCAACAGAAAGCTAGCTTTAACTTGTTACAAAAATGACTTAGCTAAAAAAAAAACAAAACAAAAAAAAAAAATCAACAATCGAATTCTTCATGGATTAATCATTAATCATCCCATTCCCATCCATACGAAACAGAGTAGTAGGTCCCAAATCCCAATCCTCCCGTATACCAAGGCATATGCACAAACGTGTCAAACTAATGCGTAACTTCTAAAGCCACGTTAGCAACTTCTCTATCTGCAAAGTTAATGAGTAGTACTCTCTCAGCTCCTTCTCCATCTATCAAATCTACACCAGGTAAACACTTTCGAGTTATTTCTCTCTGAATCTGACTTTTCTCTAAAAAATTCCTAACTTTTGCTGAGTTGAGAAGAAACAATACTTTTCTACTTTATTACGCGATCAGAATCAAATGGAGAGCTCACAATTTTAATGAGTCTTCATATACATCAGAATGAAGACCTTATCAAATACGGCTACTCGGAAGACATCTGGTCAAAATTTGTACTTTTTTCTGTTTTCCCCCAATTTAGTAACCCATGTTTAGGTTAAACTTATTGACAACCAAATCGAAAGTAAAGTTGAAATTCGAAATTGGAGAAATCGTATGTACCTGAAATTTGAGTAGGATTTTGTAAGAATGTGATGGTGGTACCTGAAGTAAATCGAATTTGGTGGTGGTGGTAGAGATGTTGAATTGATTAGTTGGTGGTGATGGTGTCTCTGGAGATTAGAATCAAAATTAAATCGATATTGTTGAATAATCTGTGTTGTGGACTGTTTTGGGGACGAAGAAGAGGGTGAATGTTTCATCTCTAGAGATATTAGATTATTGTTTTCCCCTGTTTTGTCTGAAATTTACGAAACAATATACTGAAATAATAAAAACACGGAGGGATATTTTAGACTTTTCCTGTGTGACGGTGGAACGGGAGAAAAATCATTTTCGCTTATATTATAGATGTCCGTAAATTGATTTTCCAACCATTCTTTTGTACACTGGAGTATGATGTGCTTTATTGCTGTTTAGTGTACTCCAATTTCTCAAATTTCATCTCTTTGTTCTCGTAAATATTAGAGAAAATGGGTTATTTGTCCAAAAAAAATTTAAAACACGGTTCAAATGGACGAGTAAAAAAAAGTACGGGTGAAATAGCCAAAAAAAAATAGCAAGGATGAAACTGGATTCATCATGGCTTATACTTAAAAAAATAGCAAGGATGAAACTGGATGCATCCTGTGTAAAATAAAAATAAGAAAAATATTTGAAAATGGAGGATGAAGCTGGTTACATCCCGCCTATTTTTTAAATTTTTGTCCATTTAAACAGTATCTTTTTAATTTTTGGCTATTTAAACAGTATCAAAACCTAAGTGTCTTTTTCACCCAGGAATTGTTGATTTTGGTCTTTTTGACCAATTTTGTGTAAATATTAGAGAAAATGGGTCATTTGTCCAAAAAAATTTAAAACACGGTTCAAATGGACAAGCAAAAAAAATGTACGGGTGAAATAGCCAAAAAAATAAATAGCAAGGATGAAACTGGATTCATCCTGGCTTATACTTAAAAAATAGCAAGGATGAAATTGGATGCATCCCGTGTAAAATAAAAATAAGAAAAGAATATTTGAAAATGGACAGGATGAAACTGGTTACATCCTCCCTATTTTTAAATTTTTGTCCATTTAAACAGTATCTTTTTAATTTTTGGCTATTTAAACAGTATCAAAACCTAAGTGTCTTTTTCACCCAGGAATTATTGATTTTGGTCTTTTTGACCAATTTTGTGTAAATATTATTACTATCAAAAGTTAAGGAAAAAAAAATGTAGGTCTTGAGGTTTTCCATCCGAACAATTGAACAAGAAAATACGTCCAACTCAAGTGACGACATACAGTGAACTATAACATGGTAACACACGTTATAATTGTGGCTTCTCCCAATGTTGGAATCATATGACAGTCGACAAAATAGGATGAATCTCGTCTCATCCAATTAAGCATGATCCTTTAGGCTGTGTTTGGTAACAGAGAAAGGAAACAATTCCATGGAATCAGTTTCCTGGGGAGACAAAGAAAGACTTTTCATAAAATCCACGGAATTGAGTTTAAAATATACTTTAGGCCACACTTTTATTACAATTCCATGGAAACAGATTTTTGACCAAACGACGGAAAACATGCTATTTCCATGAAAAGATGGTTAATTCCATGGAATTAACTCCTATCAAACACAACCTTAATTATTTATGTGTTAGTACGAATGAAGAAAAAAAAAATTTATTGGGAGGAGGGTCCAAGAGCATAGCTCAGTGGTATCCCATCAACTCTAGTAAGGAGGAAGTCAGGCGTTCAATCCCCGCCGCCGTAAAGGTTTGTGGTAGATTAGTTGTATAGTGGGTTGAGCAGTGTTGGGTCTGGCAGTGGGGCCAGTCCAACTGGCTGGGTTTAGGTAGGGGCCTGGGTCCGTTTCGCGTATCAGGAAAAAAAAAATCTAGGGAGAAAAATGTCTTTGTTTGTCTTTTTTTTTTTTTTTTCTTTTTAAAGTGTTCCCAGAGTTTTGGATTTCGGGCAATTGGCACATGTTAAGTCTTTTCATAAAGAATTGAATTATTAATCACACTGCTGCACATCTCGTGGGTTATCCCGACAGAGAGAGTGAGATGGGACCGACCATCCCAATCCGGTGGTTTAGTAGGGGTGGATTTTGTGTGGGTCTCACCCACACTTTCTTCGTTACGATAACCCGTGGGATTCAACCCTCGGGATTTTAATCATTTCGTTATGCAATAGATTTTTTTAGGATGGTTCCAATGGAGGAGGCAAAGCCTCAAGTTTGTCACTTTTGCACCCACTAAGGGCATGACAAAGTGGCAAACAGACTTGGCAAAGTGGTAAATTTGTCAGATTCAGTCTCTATTCATCACCTTATAAATACAATAACCAATTTCATTTCAACTCACAACATTTTTTCAATCCTCATTCTTTTACTCCACAAATTCAATATTTCACTCCACAAATCCAATATGTCAGTTCGGGTCGCAAAATTTAGCTTAGCTGAAGATGAATGCAGTTGCAGGAATTATGTCCTTGTTACACAAAATGCGCTCAATAGTGCACAACAACAACAACTTACTGTATGGCAAAAAATATTTCAGAGATTTCAAGAAGAAACATTGAACCTCAATAATCGAGATGCAAATTCATTGTGTCATTGCTTCTAAGTAGTCAACAAAGATGTGATCTTGTTTGTTGATGCGCTTATTGAAGGTAATCGAAACCGAGTAAATGGTCAAAAACGAATTAGGTGTGGAGCAAATGTGTCGGCTTGAATGCGCAACAGAGTGGGAAAAGATTCTCAATTCGATGGTTGTTATCAAATCTTGAGAATGTTGTCCAAATATAATGCATTTATATTAACAGTTGTATGATGCATTTTATTTTTAATTTATTGTCAAATCTTATAATGTTAAGTTTAATTTAGGATATTATTAAGATATAAACTAATGCATCTTTCATTAAGTTTGATAATCTAATTTTTCGAATTTGAATTTACATTAGTACCTCTTTCATAAATCTGGATTATAAGATATAACTAAGAATTTAAATATATAAATTAGGTACAATGTTTTTCATCTTTTTTATCTTCTTCATTTCACCAAACTTCCAATCAATGCGCTTACGAACGGAGTTTCCTTTGTTTATCTTCTTCTTTGCCTTCAAATTTTCCGTGCCTTGAACTTTTCTTTCTCTTTTCTTAGTTGGAGGTTTGATTTGGTTAGCATCCAAAACTTGTAGACTTCTTTGTTTTTTTACCTATTTCTTTATAACTGCTACATATCTTACTAAGAGCAGCTTCAACCACCACTCCAGAAAAATCAAGTTGGGCAGCCAAGTCCAGTTGGGATTCAAATTTTTCCATTTGAATTATTTTGGAAGAAATATAGAAAATTTTTGGTGTAAATTTTGTGTTTGAAATTCACATTTTTATAGCGATAGAGAATGAGCCGTTAGAGGCTCAATATCCATCGTTCGGTAGAGACTCGATCGATTAACTATTTTTCCACAGTAGCTCAGCCAGTTTGCCATACCACATAACATGGCATACGAATGGGTTAGCCATCCCCATATGAACCAGCCTAACACTACGTGAAAAAAAGTTATTAACTACCCCGAAAAACAGTTGTCGTACGATATACGACGACGTTTATCTATAGGTTTCACAAGGGGGGTTGGGTTGTCGAAGGTCCTCAATTCTTTGCAACTTGTCAATAATAGTCGTAAACACGGTTGTCATTCCATTTTATACCACGCTTGGCTCAGTTGTGAAACTCAATCCAAATTACTGGGCAACGTCTCACACAACTCTTCAAGTTGTTGTAATAATTGGTTTCACAACCAATTTATATGTCTTAGAAACTTTTAACACAACCAATATAACAGTTGTATCTGTACCATTCTCCCAACTATTATTATGGTTGTAGGACATTCCCAAATCATGTTTCACAACAAGAGGGTTGTGTAGCCGAAATTCGTACCACAACTGATGACAACGTTAGTATAAGCTTTGTTTCACAATCATTACTTGGGTTGTAAGTATTACTTGCACAACAAAACTATGTATAGCAGAAACTTATATCACAACCATGTTCAGAGTAGTATGACTTTATAGTCACAACCGCTAACTTATGTAGCAGAAACTTTTATCACAACCTTTGTGTTTGTTGTACAACTTTATTTTCACAATCCAATGTATTGTTGTAATCAAATGTTTCACAACAAGTCTGATGTGTAGCAGAAACATGTATCACAACCATTATTTTTGTAGTATAACCTTGTTTACACAACACGTACTCTGTGTAGCATAAAAATGTATCACAATATTTGTTTGTGTTGTATAATCACAGTTTCACAAGCCCTAACTTGGTTGTAATCAATTGTTTCACAACCCATGCCCTGTGTAGTGATAACCTTTTTTCCGTTATAGGTTTTCCATTTACAACCATGTTTAGCAGTTGTGTTTTTTTACATTTTAGAAAAAAAATATATAAAATGATTTTTGTTAAAGGGAGAGCAAAATGTGATTCGAGGAGAGCGAAAATCGTAGTCAACTCGCTAAATAAACCGATTAGTGTATTGAAATTTTACTCGGACTAGAATACCCCTCACACAATCCGTCGACCTTCCGTTCCCAAACAATCAAAACCCTAGTTTATATGCATTCGATGGAGCAAGTGAACAGGCAGAATCGATAGATGTCATTCATGAGTTAGATGATCAAAGCATGGAGAATCGTCAGTGTGAAGAACAAAAAATATATCTTAATTAATTGGTATGATCTGTGTAGCTAAGCCTATGTATATTAATTTATGAAAAAGTCAATTAAAGAACATACAAACCATAACACTATTAAGATTCGAACAATTCACGATTTTCATTTAATGTTAGAACTACTGCTATTTTCAAATGAAACAGTCAAGCGTTCATGTAATTCAAATCTTCAGAAATGATATCATTGAAACTAATCCAAGTCATTTCTAATCTTGATCATCAATCCCAACCTCACTGTCCTCGATTTACAAAATCCATTTTTCCTGTAAAGTTCCAAAATTTTGTAATCGGGTTAGGATAAGTAGTGTGTGGGGTATTTTGGTCCGAGTTAAATTTTAATATACGAATCAGTCCATTTAGCGAGTCAACTACGATTTTCGCTCTCCTCGGATCACTTTTTGCTCTCCCTTTAACAAAAATCTATAAAATATATAAAAATATATAAAATTGCACACAAATATATATAAATTGACTTCCATTCATTCAGATATAAACCATTAAAATGTAACAAGCAACCTATCAACATCAACATTGTTTCCTGAAACACTCATTGTTTTAAGCTGATGAAAGCAACCAAAAAGAACCATTGTCTCCTGAAATACACCCCAAAAAATTAACAGATTATCAGATGGCAGGCATTATCAGATCCTTGGCCCATGTGACATAAGTTCCTACAGCACCCAACACATGCTTCAAGTCACCCGATGGCTTGTAGAGATGAGCATCATCAACACGAGAAGTAGTCACAGTTACTTTGTATGCTCCGAAACCTATTGGCATTCCATGGCACTCCATCTTTGGATCTGTTTCAGCAATAATCGCGTCAGCAACAACCTCGTTCTCATTGTACCAACTGAGAAACTTGCAAGCTTTACCCTTCCCTAGCACTTCCTCTACCCTTGGTATGCTAATTGTACTGTCATTTACACACTGGGGAATAGTCCTGCTAGTGCTAGAAATACCATGGGTGTTGCTAGAATTTCCAGACTACAGGAAAAATACAGCAGCAACATCAGAAAATCATAATGGGGGCAATAAAGACTAACCATCATTTTTGTCGAAACATATAAACACACTTACAATTGGACTGGCCTTGTTCAAGTGTGAGCCATCATGGCAGCAGACGCATCTCGAGGTTTTTTCCTATACCAATACCAAACCAGCAGTATGAGAGGCAAGTTGCAATTTATCAACTAAAATAAACGAAAGCGATAATTAAAATCTCACCTCTAACAGTGCAAGTCTCGCATTCATTTCAGTCATATTGTCCCTACACTCTTTGATGATCTTCTTATAATGGCTCTTGACAACCATCTTTATCTTTGTCGCTATATACCCAATACCTCTCAGTCTCCCTGGTTTGTCGTCACCAAGAGCTTTGGAGAGAAGATCGTTTGTCACATATGATCCAACATCAGCACCATGCTCTACTGCTTCTCTTTCAATTTTTTCCTGCATTAGTGTACAAGTAACCCCCTTAGTCACATTTTTGCATCATTCAAACACACATATATATATATATATATAATCCAAAGAAATAAACAAAAAAAAAAAAGAGAAATATGAGTTGAGTTGAGTTCTCACAAAAGCCTCCACAACACCAGGATTAGGTTCCTTCCCTTCCTTCTGTTTATGACCCACTTTCCAAAGTTTGACTCTATCAGTCTCTCCTTATGTATTCAGATTCTTTTGCTGCAAACAATATGTTATGCAGCTAGTTAACATATGAACAATTTGAATACGGTGAACCTATAATGAACATAGGAATAAAAATACAGAACATACCATTTTAGCCTCGAGTCTCGCATAACCTAGTCTACTAATAATGTGTGGAGTGGTGTGTTTCTGTCTAACTTATTGCGTCTGCAATATTTTTGCCTGATAAAGTAACGGAATGTCGTTAACTGAACAACAGTGAATGTACAAGGGCTGAACGCAATTTTTTTTAAATTATTGTAATATGAACACTTACTCTGGATTCTTTCGGGCGAACATGTGCTACAAACTCTCCCCACTCATTGACAATGTCATTCTCTGGTTTCAGTGATGCCAGCCTCTTCTCTCTTTCTTCTTCCTCTAGGTCATCCAAGGCGAGGATTTTATGAGCTTTCCTAGACCTAGCCTCTTTAAGATAACTTCCCATCTTCCCAAGATAATAGTCTTCGTAAAAATCATCGATAATACACCTTTGCTGCAAATACAAGCAAAAGAGTTACAGAGAGAATTGATAATGTATAAATCTTCCAAATACATTATAAAAGTAAAAGAGTTGAAGAGTCAAGAAATTACCATGATAATCGCCCATATGTTATCTTTGGCCTCTCTAGGGACAAGTCTCCAATCCTTGTGTTTTAATGGTATGTTTCCCCTAACTAAAACTCCCAACACACTTGCAAGCTGCACTGAATGATCACCAACAGGCTGATCCTTATTGTTAAAGGTCACAGCTTTCTTGCCATTCTTATCAGCTGTTAGCCCTAGTGCACTCATCCTTGTTGGGACGCGTGGAACGTACTTTGTTTTGGGTTTTGCCTGTAAAAGAGTTAAGGATGGAAAAAGTAAATAAGGATACAACTCAGGATACTTGCTCATACTTTATCAGATAATTCAGAGTGAAAAGAGTTAAGGATGGAAAAACAAACATAAGCAAAAGAGTCATACCTGATCAGCTTCAGTTTCATTTTCAGTTCCCGCAAGTTTCGAGCTCTGGTCGCTGGTATCATCACGCAGTGATTTTACCAGCAAATTTTAATTGGTATATAAAGTAAATTCAAGTAAATTTTTGCGAAATGTTTTTGAAATCGGTTGATTTACACCATTTCCCATTAATTCACTGCATAATGATCTAATCGAAGATTAAGACAAAGTCGTGATGTTCACCAGTGTTACATTTTGTCTCTTGATTAGAAATTAGAAATGCTTCTAGTAAAGTACTTATGCAAAAATAACATATTTCCATTACAAGCTTCTCGGTTCTCAGTTCTTACCACCATATTTATAACACCATGTCGGTTGGTAAACTAGCTTTCCAACTGTTCATCATCTCGCTGAAAACATGTATGATGGACCTAATTGCCATTTAGCATACTCCAATTTCTCAATCTTTATCTTCTCTCGCAAAAGAAAAGTTAACGCAGATCTTTAAGTCTTCTATCCATAGAACCGAACAGAAAAACACATTGGACTCAAGTGGCGTTATATAATATTGAACAACAACAAGGTAACGCTAACACACGTTGTAATTGGTGTAGTTCCTCTTCTCTCAAGGTAAGGATCCTATGACAACCAGTAGGAAAAACATGAATCTCTTCCTAAGCTATTAAGCATCATCCTGGAATCCAACATTGCTAATGGAGTGTATTAATTACCAGGAAGGTTATCAAAATCCATATATAATGGAGTGTATATGGATTTTGACACTTTTACCAGTAAACTAGTATTCTCTATTAACAGTCAAGTAGTAATCTTGTTTACTTCTGAAGCAATATGTTTATAACATTTTATCAAAAATAATCCTTAAAATAAAAAATGTTTGTTATTCTTTCGATATCATTATCATCACCCCATTCACCTGACATAGTTTAATCCATGTTAATCTTCACCTTCATGCAAACACTCACGTCATAAGTTTTGTCCGCTTTTTTTGAGTGATTAGTGAGGGAAAAGATAAGTGATACATCATAAAGAATTAGGAGACATTTTTTTTCTTTTGAATTTCACATCAATAATCACTTATAAAAAATTTGGTGCTTTTGAAAAATTTCAGCTATTAGAAATTTTTTCTTTTAGTCCGTGGGAAATTTCTTGGAATATAGAGCAAATATTAGGTTATGTACTAAGTGTTATCTATATCAAATCTTCTTTCTTCCATCTCTATTCAAGAAGGGGTTATGGATACCCGAATTTGGGTTGACAGTGATCATGGTCAATATACGGTTAAGGATGAAATTAGAGACAACGACGATCAAGGTGAGACGAATTATCCAATGAATGTTGTTTGGAGTTACGAGTACCCTCACAAAATCAATTTCTTTCTTTTCACTACACCATTTTTAGGGATTAGCAACGGAGCCTGGCCGTTGCTGACTGGTGTCGCAACGGCAGAGTGACGTTTCAAAACACGGTGTTGCATTTTTTCGCAACGGCATAAGCTCCGTTGCGAATCTTGGTCAGCAACGGGGATTCGCAACCTATCTTTGTGCCGTTGCGTATTGTTTATTCGCAACCAAAGTCCGCCGTTTTGCTGTTGCTAATTACAGGAATACCCCTCCCCGGAACTAAATTTTATCGGTTCTGGTTCTAATTTATTGGTTCTAGTTCAAATTTAGCAACAGAACATAGACGTTGCTAATTTTTAGCAACAACAAAAAAAAGGTCAAGTCTTCATTGACCTGGTCAAAATCCATTCCCCCCACATTTACCCCCCCTGCAGTTACCCAGTTCCCCATATTCGGCATTCCACAGATATACAAACCATGACACATTCATTCACTTTCATTTCCACATTCACCATTATGAAAAAAGAATTCTTCAATTGAAGTTAACAACAACTATGAGTATTTGATACAAACTATGTCATTCATTTAATGGACATACATTTAAAACATACTTAGTTCCTAAGTTCAGTTTGTTGAAAGTTCTGAAATTCCTAAGTTCTTCTAACTTAAATCTCTATAAGGAGATACTACATTATACATGTACAATCTAAAGTTTAGAAACGAGTGGAACATGTGCCTGAGGCGGCCCTTCTAAGAGATGTTGTCAAAAAATGTGCTGTTTGTAGTCATGGAACCATTTTTGCAGAAGTTAACTTCAACTGTTTTAGATCTTGTTCATCCGGGATAAGAAAGGAGGAAGCTCAAAAAAACCTGTCCATCAGAAGTTTTGTTTACGGCCCTCCCAAGAGCAAATCCAAGAGCTCTTCCAACAGTGCACGGCAATTGCATTGCCAACTTGGATATACGTTAAGTACAACGAATAATTAGATACACATTGAAGGAAAACCGAAAAGAAATATAAAGAAAAAGAGAAAACCAAAAGATCAAGAACCATATAAATACCTCTCTTTAATTTCCCCAAAGAACCTATAAAAATCAGGGAAGCCTTGGAGACGGGCGTTCTCCCTAACGGATAAAACCCGGTCTTGCTCAGGGTGTAAGATAATCTGACAAAACCCACAATTAGTCAAATAATTGATAACCATTATCAAAAGAATAACTCAAAAGAAGGCATTGGCCATATGGAAATAAGATGCACAACACCTAAATCATGAGCCATTCTCACAATTTATTTTCCGTGGTAACGTAAAGACCAGATGTAAACATCAGTTACCCTGTTCTCATCATTTAGTTAATAGTATTAATCATTTAAGCTTAAAACACTCCATTAAAAACAAGATTTGCAACAAAAAATAAAAAGTAGGTTCACCTGGTTATGGGGTTCAGCCCTCCCCACTACAGTTGACACGATCTCGTTCCACCAAAGCCTTTCAAAAGGCCTGAAATTCAAGCAGACATGATAAATAAGATAAGCTACAGAAGGATCCTCCCTAAACTAAAGATAACTGACCAATGAAGAAACAAGTTCTCACTTTTTTGACTTTCCCTTACAATAGCTTATCGCATAGTTTGGCACCTGTAGCAATGCAAACTATATGTAAGAATATGTTCATTTGATAAATCCACAGAATACCTAGTTATAGTAATTAAAAAAAAAAAAAAAAAAGATTAAGACCGCTATACATTTTACTGTGGCTTCTTAGATCCTATAATGAATACTCTGTCCCTCTCCGGATCAAGATGTGCGACGTTATTGTCATCAACTATAACTCTAGGAAGATCTCTGTAGTTGGCGCCCTAGAAAATTGGCCAAACAATACAATCAATAAATGTATACAAGAAGAAATCGGTAAGAGTAGACGAAGGAAATGCGAGGCGGTTAAGGTATTGGAAATTGCAAAAGTACTACCTTGTAGTGTAATTCAGCAGGCCCTTCGTTCGTGTCCGGATTATTGCCATAAAAAATTCCAATGATCTTTTCCACTTCATAGTCCCCGCCATCATAAGGTTGACGTGTCTGGGTTTCTAATTCTACATCTTCAACTTCTTTGTTCTTATTTGGCACATTTGTTTTGGAATAGTCGGCATCCAACAAGTGAGAATTCTCACAAAGATCTTTCCATTTAATTAGCAAGTTGCAAGAAGTCTTCGGAATTCATACATCTCACCTGAAATCAATTGGAAATTAAATGTCCGCATACATGTATTCGAAAATGAGAAGAAAAGACCATACCTGTGTTTCGGATGGTTATAGCGAAGATCGTCACGAAGGCATCTTCATTCATATCTACTGCCCATCTCTGGAACAACATACTTAAATTTCAGACTATGCCACAAGTGATGTAATCACTAAAGATTTGTATCACTACTTACCGTAACAAGGTTGACATCGGATGCAACTGCACCCATGCAAAGGCCAGTGGACATCCCACCACAGCCAGCATACATGTCAAGAAGTGTCAGAACTGGTTTCTGAGAATCACATGTTTGCACTTTCGAACCACTTTCAAGACTTCTTTCGCTTGAAATTCTGGATGAGGATGTACCAGCACCAAAAGTAAAATTCCTACTAAGAAAATTAATTAGATACCTGAATAAAAAAAGAAAACTGGAACCAAATTTACTCCGCGTAGATCTATTGATATCAATTACTTATGAAGAAATCACCTCAATGTTTAAACTATTTAATCAAAATGGTTTCGTGTATGTGATAAACATGTTTTGGAGTAGTCCGTGAGAGGTGCAGTGCAAGGCTAGTGGTTTCCTAGCCCTTCTTCACATCTAGTTCATTCATTATGCTACACTCCATGCATCACCGCTACCATCACCGTTCCCAATTAATAACATTGTAGTCAGTCGGGAAAAAAAGGTAACATGAAGAATAGAGACATCATCCTTAATCATAACAAATAAGGAGATAAAAAAATATTTCCTTGCATTAAAGCATGTGGTTCATACATAACAGTTTCAAACAAAATTGCAGAAGATTAATTTTGCTAATTAATTGTATGACCATTTACTTTCACATGACTTGAACACTAAATCCTACAAATATGAGGAAAAACTATGATTAAAAGATTAAGAAACCATACCTGAAACTCCCCAATCTTCCTAGTTTTAATAAGTAAGGAAATCATTATTCATCTTCCTCAAGATCAATACCATTCAATATATTTTGGAAGTGAGAGATGGATGAGCTTTCTTGATACCTGCAAAATCCATAACTAAACAAATGATAAACATATGAGCCATTGTTGACCAAATTAAAGTAAACTTACCCGTACCAAATATGCTACCGCTGCATATATGATGTTGGTATCATCTTTGCTCTACTGCTTCCGTTGTAAAACGATGCTTTATGACCACATTCCTGAACAACAGAACAACCTTAAACTGTAAGGTCAAGTCCAATTATTAATTTATGCTCGTTTTTAATTTGAAAGCAAAATATATAACTTCATACATAACGAACAGATTCTCCAAGAATGTGCATATATCGTCATGCATTGTATATCGTCACTAAACTTTCCGAGTACCTATAGCTGAAGCTGGATCTTGTCACAAAAGCATGCACATCGATCAATCTCCAACTAAAAACAGGAAGGTTTGTACACCATTTACAAATAGATATACTGGTCAAAGGCAATGACTATATAAAGTTTATCCCTCTTCGATTATAGCAAAAACAACATCACTAACAATGGAGTTTATAGCAAATTAGGAAAATCAGTACATATATGAGCTTAGAAAATGAAACTGAATAAGAAGAAAGCTTACTCAAAATATCCGCTACACTTTCTTATCCACGATACTTTCTGGTTCTCTGAAAATTCCTAATCGATTAGCGATTAATCCAATTCCACCAGTGATGCAAACTAAACCATAACCACAACCCAAATCATAGACATACAAAAGAAAAAAGCCACTTTCCAGACCTTCTCAAAAAAGAAAAAAGAAAATAGTTACCTTTATCTCCTCAAACATTAGAATCTTCACTTGTATTTGAAAAGCTTTCTTTGATTCAAATACGCTCAAACCAACAATCAAACCCTAATTAAACCCAAGAAAAATTTAAAAGATCAGTATCTTTCAAAATTAAGAAAACCCTATATTGATTTCAAATCTTTGTAGCTTTAACTTTTCTAGAGCTTTGATGAAAAACATAAACAATTACTTCTCATTAAACATAAACGATTTCAGTAGTATATGCTGTGATGAAAAACATAAACAATTACTTCTTATCAAACATAAACTCAGTAGTATGAAATCAAATCAAATCGGTTTATGTATATGCATACACACAAATAGAATCCAAGTTTTTTAGATGTTGATACCTTCTTGCTTGTTCAAAATCTTGTCGCTTGCGCAAAATAAAACCACTCCTTCGTTTTTTTTTTTTAATAGGAATAAAGATACTTTCTCTATGACTTATATTAAGAATCCTAGCTGTTATGGAAATTCTTATGATTTTTCTTCTGTTATGGAAATTCTTGGATTTTTCCTAAAAATAATTACCCTAAAGATCTTCTAAGTTTTTTTCTTTGGCATGTAAATCTCGTAAAAAAACTTATATATGTTGATTTTCCTTTTACTTGGTAATTCTCGTTTTTTTTCCCCAAAAAAATAAATCTATCGGGCCCTCCCAAAAGATATTTGTAGATTTTGCCACTAATCCGAAGGTCCAGATTTCATATTCTATTAAAAATTGACGGTCACGAAATGTAAGGGGGCTAACTTTGATTTCAGCCAATCAGGAGCGAGGGTTTCGTTCACCGGCCAATGAGAGGGGAGGTTTTCGCAACTCTCGACTTGGTGTGAGAGATGGGATTGGGTGTTTAGGTTATTGATATTGCAGAACAATATGAGAAATAATAGAAATAAAAAATTATCATTTCACTAAAAAAAGAAAGGAATTTGTGCACCCCTCCAAAACCGGGGTGCACGTTCCGGCCACTCCTATTGGCCCAAAAAATTCAACTGGTTTCTTGTTTCGGGTTTTACATTTTTTTTTTTAGAAAATCCTTGAAAAAAGGAGAAATAAAACGATCTTTCAGATCTCTCTTTTATTTTTTTCTCTTTCATCTCTTCCTTAAAACAAGCTGATAGAATCATAGAAAACGAAAAGTGAGCTTGACAAATTGGATTTCATATAACTCAAAAAGATCCAATAATGGAGGTAAATATTGTAAGAGCAATTCCTATGGCAATGGCCAAAAATAAAATTTTGTTCAGCCCAAAGTAGTCTAAATCGTTCCTCGGTCCTAATCGGTTGGGGAGCTTGGAGCGAGGAGCAGTAAGTTCGGACTAGGAAATCGCTAAAACTCGGCCTAATACTCGGAGCATATTTATTAGATACTTATATATTTCTTCTCATGAGTCAAGATTTGTACATAATTAAAATTAAAATCATAACACTATCATATAAATAAGTGTAATATTGTTACATTGAACCTATTTATAATGTTTTTAGAGGTTTTTCTATTTAATAACTCTCATCTGAGAGCTTACGAATTATTTTATTTTATGATGTCGGTACATGCAAGGCCAACTCGGAAAAATCACCAACTCGTTTTGCCAAAAAATCGGTCCAAATCGCCAAAATAGGCCGACTTAATCGCCAAAAATCAAATATGGCTTGGAATCGGAAATCACCTCGGTCATATAGCTTGTAGCGATTACTCGGCGAGTAATCGGCCTTGGAGAGCGATTTTAACTACACTAGTTCAGCCAGGTGGATGGCCAAACTTGGTTTTCCACTATCGGAAAGCACTGGGCGCTTGGTGAACAAACGCGTGAAAATAGCACGGACTTGGGCGTTCGGGCCAATGACTTGGGCGACAGGGACGCTGACGCCAAAGTTGGGAATGATGTCGCTGGCGTTAGGAACGAAGTCTCCAACGGTCGGATCCCTAACGCACACATCTCCAACGGTCGGCTACCTTACCTATAAATTCCTTCTTCTCATTTTATTTTCAGTCACACCATTTCACACCACTTCCATTTACTTCTTCTAAAACTCTTCTAAATTCAAATATTTCGATTACGATATGCATTTAGCGAGAAGAGCGATAAACAAGTATAAAGAATAAAAGGGATCGAAAAGGTGAATCACAAGTTACCTCACACAAATGTAGATTTTTCTCAAAATCGAGAAGAAGATTTTAATAATCCTATCACGATTCTTTGCTCCATTATTAGTTCCAGGTCATGTGTCGGGGCATAATGAATGATCTGAGGAATATCGTATCACGAGAGGTGGATTTTTAGAACTAAATGTTGTTTATCTTTGTTTACCGCCAGCCGTACGAGCAAGGGTTGACAGATATTCTTGGCGTGCGCTTTATAAAATAGAGCCTAGATTACATAACAAAAAAATTCCAAAAACAGTGGTAGAAAGGTGGTGGAAGACGACGCACACATTTCATTTTCTGGATTTCGAAATTGGTAAGTTTCTTTGAGTTAACTTAACTTAAAATTTTTAAATAATTAAATAATCAAAAGAATTAAAAATATTATACTTGTAATAGGAATTACTCCCTTTGATTTGTATTTCATTTGTGGGATCCCAAGTAGAAGTGGAGACCCGCCACCATTCGACCAAAGCGAATGGATCTTAAATAGTAAATGGGAGTCGCGTTGTTCCTCGTTTATGGAATCAGATATCTATATTGATAAAAGTCTGAAAGGAAATGGGGTTAGATGTTCGGCCTTGAAGAGTTTCCTAATGAAACCCAAAAACCCAGAAGATGTATACGACTATGATGAACTCGAAAGATTGTTTATCTTATGGGTACTGGGTCAGGTCTTCTTTCCAAACTCAACTTTTGTTGCTCATGTCGGTTGGTTTGAAGCATTAGAAGATCTCGACAAAGCACCAGATTATGACTGGGGGTCTGCAATTTTAGGAGAATTGTACTTTGCATTGGATAAAGTGTCCAGGGCGATAAAAACATCAATGGTTTTTGGAGCATCATAGAGGTAAATATCAATCTTAATATTTTAAAATTTATGAACAAATGTGGATTATTTACTAAAATTATGGAGTAATTTGCAGTATTGGTGGTATATCTACTTCCGTCTTGGTAAACCAATCCTAAAAGACGGGACATATAGATTTCCAATGTTTGACATGTATACGAGGATAAATATGCAGAAGAACACCGGGTCAGATGTCTATGGATGCAGTTTTCTGCAGAGAGTACAACAGATGACTCGGAACCACAATAACGTAGTTTTTCGCCCTTACGTTCGTTATCCTCAGTATAATGAAGTGCTTGGAGTACGTATTCTTGATTATTATTCTCGTAGAGTTATTTTTTACAGTCCGGAATCAAGAAGAGGGGTTTGGTATCTGGGAGAAAGACTGCAGTACCAACTACGAGGTATACTTGTAATTGCAATTAACCCGCCACCACAGATGGAAACCTCTGGCATCGATTTTGATCGGTTGAGAGTAACCAATTGGGAGAGTTATGAACTAAATACAAGGGAGGTTTTCGGTGATGCGCAGTACCAAAGATGGTACAACTCAATTGCGAAGCATGTGATTGGGACACAGAGTATGCACGTCTATGGGGTTGATTTCCCAGGGTTATCAAATATGTCCCATAATCCAAATATCATTCCTAGCCAACCACCTCCAGAAGAGACAAGCTTTGTGTCTTATCACAGGACAGGTGCAAGTTCTTCATCTTCCTCGTCAAATATGCCCGAAATTCGTTGGGAGATGCAAAGTATTACTTTAGAAGGTGAGCTAACCACGATCCCCATTGTTTCCCAAGGTATGGATATGGAAAGTGATTATCCTTACTTCAATGTCACTGCAAGTGAGGATGAAATGCGAAATCAACTCAACGATCTGCACTGGCTTACAAGACAATTACAAGCGACCCACTTGGAACAAGTGCAGAAATGGCATACAAACACAATGTATAGAATGACTCCAACTCCACCGCCAACTGCAAATGATTATGGGTGGCAGTCACATTCTTCCGATTCCAACAGATCATCATGGCACGAAAGCACAGAAAATAACATATCAACAATGCACGAAAGTGAAAAAACTATGGTGCGACAGACACAACACATCCCTCATTCTTCACCACAAATTGTGCCTGTATCTCAACCTCAGGCATATCGGATTGAACCTAGGCGCATTTCATCTTCATTCTCGCCCTATAACCAAAATGTGGCATACAACCTAAATGTGCCATACGACCAAAGCGAATAATACACACCAGGACCACCACAACCACAAACCTCTTATATGCTTAGAGGACCGAGTACACAGAGTGTTGGACCGAGTACATAGAGTGTTGGACCGAGTACACAGAGTGTTTACCAATCGCCTTATTTTGTTCAGCCAGGTCAGCCAGGTCTATCAGGTCTATCGCCATTTGGAAATTTACAAACTATCTTGTCGGCAGGTCTATCCCCAGGACTCTCTGAATTTTTGGCTGTTGAAAATAACAATGGGGTAGCTAGAGATAGAGATGAGCGACGTTAGAAATAGCGTTTTACATTTGTAGTTTTCGTTTTCGTTTTTGTTTGTAGTTTTCGTTATTGTAATTTTTAATTCTGCTACATTTGTAGTTTTCGTTTTAAAAGTACGATTAATTAAATAAAATTACATATGTTTAAAAGTAAGCCCATTTTTACATTATTTGAACTCAATTACGACGGACTACACATTACATTAGCTTCACTAATGAGAAGAAGTACTTGTGGAAACAACAACACCAAGGAAGGGGTTGAAACTGTTCATCACCTTAAGGATTTCAAAACATTTGTCGAAAGAAAAAGCCAAATTTTTCCATCTTCGCCATTCAGACAACGATCTTGTCACCATCTCAGCATTAGTTTCACCTCTCAGTCGATATCGATTTACGTGTATGGTTAAAGCTACAAACTCTTTTACTTCTTTCTTAATTGTACCAAAATGATGCTCTATGTTTGATATAGAACGATGACTCGGATTACGAGTGTCACTGCAGAACCCATCGTGAATAACCGCCCAGAAATTCACCCATGGATAGTTTGCCGAAGCAAGCTGAGTAAATAAAACAACATAGTTTCTGCAAATAGATTCATCTTCTTCTTTAGTAAACGGAATTTGCCAAACTGACCGGGGTCGAGACATGTTCAATCAAGAATTGACAATGAAGAGAAGAATGTGTGAATTTAGAGTTGAAATGAGGAGTATTTATAGAATTCAAAAACTGTAGCCGTTGGATCAACAGGTTTTCCAGCCTTTCAGATGGAGCCGTTGGCGCCATCGAGTCAGACGTTGGAGTCTCAGCATAAGTCGCTAGCGTTAGCATCTAAAACGCGTGTTTTGGTGGAAAACGCGGGCATCACCTATGCTGTCATCAATTACACTTATATTGGTAAGCCAAAAATCTACAGAAATATGATATTGGAACATAGTAGCAATCTTCATATCAGAGTTGCATCGGCGGCGGATGTTGGTGTCGAAGGTCAAAAGGCCTCGGTCAATGCTTTCCACAAGTAAAGCTGCATTTTTGATGGACATGACGGTGTCCACAGGAACTCAGATGGTGGCATTTCCAGTCCAGGACTCAAGAGAAGACTCCAGAGAGGGATAAAGTACTAAAACCTTTCCCATGCCCAAGGGTTAAAGTAAGTAATTGATATAAAATAGACTACAAGGTCTCACGGTAGGAATTTGTCTTCGGAATTAATTAGACTACATTTTTTGACCTTGTTTAATCTTGTGAGTTTCCTAGAAGCATTCGATGTGGTTTGGAACCTTAGACTTGCATTATACAAATATGCTTAAAATTAAGTGAATGTGCTGACAAAATGGCGGAGGTATCCGATCCATGAAAAGAAGAAAAATAAGAGGAGAAAGAAAAAACAAGATGGCTACAGCCTACAAGAAAAATGTGCTGAGGATGTTTGTTTGACAGAATCTCAAGTCAGAGACAAGATTAATCTACAGGCGGATTTTGAAAAGGTTACTCTTATGGAGGAGACTTCTTGGAGGATAAAATCAAAAAATAAATGGATCAAAGAGGGAGATAGGAACACTGCTCACTTCATGAGAATTCTTCTTTGCAAAAAAAAGGAGGTACAATGAATCACGACAATTATATATAGATGGTACTTTGGTTTCTGACAAAAAAGTTTTGCAGGATCACATTGTTGACTTCTACAGGTCTTTATTCACCGAAGAGATGTTAATAAGACCTGAACTAGAAGACATAAATTTTGATCAAATCAATTCTCAAGAGGTAGTTTTTCTTGAAGCTACTTTCACTGAAGATGAAGTTTTTTCAGCCATAAAGGCTTTGGGAAATGACAAATCCCCTGGACCAGATGGTTATCCTATTCTTTTCTTCTTCAACTGCTGGAAGTTTTTGAAACAGGATTTCATGGCAGTTGTGCATGAGTTCTGTGCAAGTGGCACAACTCTACTTTTATTGCTTTGGTTCCTAAAAGAGACAGTATTGAAACCATAAAAGATTGTAGGCCTATCTGTTTGCTTACTAGTGTTTACAAAATTATATCCAAAGTACTAGCTACCAGAATAAGCTTAGTTATGGATAAAATAATTTCACCAGTACAGTGTGCTTACATCCAAGGGAGACAGATAATTGATGGTACTCTCATTGCAAATGAGATGGTAGACTCAAGACTTAGCTCAGGGGTACCTGGTTTGATTTGCAAGATTGACCTAGAGAAGGCTTTTGATAGAGTAAGTTGGGTTTTCTTGGAAAATATGCTAAAAAGGATGGGTTTTGGTGATCGTTGGTGCAAATGGCTGAGATTTTGTTACTCAACTGCCTCTTTCTCTGTCCTTATTAATGGCACTTCTTTTGGTCATTTCAATAGCTCTAGAGGAGTTAGACAGGGAGATCCACTGTCACCTCTTCTTTTCAATATTGCTATGGAGGGTTTTTCTAGATATTTGGACAGAGTTGCAGGAATGGGTCAGTTTCATGGTTTCTCAAATGTGCAAAATGGAATTGTGATCAACCATCTCCACTATGCAGATGACACAATCTTTTTTCTAAATAATTCAAGAGATGAACTCCATAATTTGTTTTCCTCTTTGAAGTGTTTTGAATTAATTGCAGGCTTGAAAATAAACACGGCTAAGACAAGAATCATTCCAGTTGGTGAATGCCAAGACTTACAAACTTGGGCTACGGAGCTAGGATGCATCACAGATAAGCTTCCTTTTATTTATTTGGGAATGCCTCTAGGGGCTAAAGCTAACTCAAAGGCAGTTTGGGATCCAGTTCTTGCCAAATTTGACATTCGACTTTCTCACCTGAGCAAAATTTCTGTCTCTAAGGGAGGTAAACTGACTATGTTAAAAACTATTCTCTCTTCTCTTCCACTTTATTATTTCTCCCTTTTCAGAGCTCCAGTTTCAGTGATTAACCAATTAGAAAAGAAAATGAGAAATTTCTTATGGGGTAGCTCAAAAACATCTCATTTGGTTAATTGGAGTTTGGTTATGGCTGACAAAGGTAGAGGTGTTTTGGGTGTTTTAAATCTCGAGACAAATGGTGTTTGCATTACTTGCAAAGTGGGTCCGGAGATTTGGTGTAGAGAAAGAGAAATTATGGTGTAAGATCATAACGGAGAAGCATGGTTCTATGTCTTCTCACCGGTTTTGGTAGAGTAACCGATTCTTTTGGGATTTCATCTTTGGAAAATCATAGTGGAAACAAGTCAGTTGATCAATAATTACACTTCAATTATTATTCACTCTGGTTTTAGGGTATCTTTCTGGTTCGACAAATGGAATGGCGATGAACCATTAAATCTTTCTTTCCCTGACTTATTCAGGTTAGTTAAAGATAAATATAGTTCGGTTGCAGCTCATATTTTGAATGGAGATTGGGTTTTTGATTTCAAAAGAAGACTGCTGGAAGACGAAGTTAATCAGTTTGCTTTGTTACTTCATCGAATTGGATCGATAGCTCCTAATCTGGATAATCTGACAGATACTAGGAGATGGACTTTGGGGAATAATGGAGTTTTTTCAGTTAAGACTCTTTATTCACAACTTATCTTTGTCACGATGGAGTAGATGAATTTCCTTTTAAATTCGTCTGGAACAGTAAGATTCCTCCAAAGGTTTGTTTTCTAGTCTGGTGTGCAGTGCATAACAAACTAAACACAATAGATTTGTTACTGCACAAGGGTATGGTTTTAGACAATACCGCATTATGTGTGGAAGTTTGTGGAAGAATCGCAAATCATCTACTTCTTCATTGCAAGGTTGCGTACAAGTTATGGTTGAGCTTAATACCATCAGGTTGGTGCTGGATATCTCCACAGTCCATATTTGATCTAGCTCACACCTGGAAGCATACATACAATACACAAAATTCAGTTTATTGGAGCATGATACCTCGCAGCAATTGTCTGGGTGATTTGGGGAGAAAGAAACGCGCGTACTTTTGAGGAGAAGCACGTTTTTAAGACTGATCTCATCTTAATCATCGAAGCCAAATCTCTGGTTACTGCCTGGGCTACAGTCTTTGGTCATCAACATGCTACAGTTGGTGATAATTGGGATGCAAACTTTTACTAATCGTTTTATGAATTTTTGATTCTCAGTTTCTTTTTGTTTGCTACAACTTGTAGCCTGTTTGTAAATTCATCTTTTTTTAATAAAATCTCTCACTTTCTATCAAAAAAAAAAAAAAAAAAAAAAAAAAAAAGAAAGAGGTTATCGCATTTTACTAACCGAATTTGGCAACCACTTAAGAAAATTATTTTTCCGCATGTAAAACATGATAAAAATCAAGAAATTAGTAGGATAAGTAAAATTAAATAATTTCTTGAAGTTGCTTAAAAGTCGAATTCTTTTGAAAAATAACAAAAAGTTTTCTCCTTTTTTTCCCTTTTAGAAGATAAAAAACCATAACAAGTTAACTTGTTGACAAATGCCACTTTGTTCCTGAATCTAACCATGCCATAAATTAATCGTTTCAGTTTTTGAAGAACGTTGGAGTTAGACCCAGCTAAGAGTTCTTCGCAGCTACGTAGTCTATGATTTTCTCATTGCTATGCCAAAATATGAAAGTATGGCCAGGACTACCACTACTACTGAGGATTGTCTTTGATAATCGACATTTTCCTACTTGGAGGTTACCGAACTCATTGTTAAAAGCCCGTTCGGTGACCAGAAATCAAAGTGTTTATATTTAGAAGTACTGTAAATTTTTTTGCTATTTAATGTCATTGCAATATTTGGTTCCCAGCCTTTCAATACTGAAAACTGGATCTTTAGATTGGTAGTTCGTCCCCCCAGTTTCTCCGTATAAATTCTGCAAATCAAAAAGATATAATGTAGAGAGGGAAAGGGAGATGAAGACGAAGAGAAAGGGCAGATATTCATGCTAAATGCAAGACTGGTGACAGTCGGATCTAGACATTAAATCTTCTAGTATAATAGAGTCGTCGTTTACTTGGATGTACTTTGAGTTGTTCTCATTTGGTTGTAACGGGAACTTTGCCTCATTCTTGTAGTTAATCAATGAATATTAAGATCATGTTCCCTTTCAAAATGATAAAAGAAAAATCCTCTAACAAGGGATAAAACGTGGGGATAAAAACCATAGCCTAAGGGGGATGTACAATAAAAATGCCAGTGTTGGAAATGATTTTTTTCGAATTAAAGTAGGTCAAAAAGAAAACAAAACTACTATATGGGGCATGATACGTGGATCATCATGATGTAACCACAGAGATGTTTTTGGATTAATGTTATAAAAGAAGAATCAAAAGCATGACTTGAATTCATCTCTCCCGGCTATAATATATATTTCTCACTTGTCTGAATATTGCATTAGTATATCTAAGAACACTCTCTTCGACTCAATTCAATGGCTGCCTCTACTACAATCAAAAGCTTGTCATTCAAACAACATACTTCTACTGTATAAGTAGACTCATATTCCTCAAACACTCTTTTTCTTTTCCCCACGGTACCCAAACCATTACCAACAACAACACTTCAGATGGAAACTCACAGAAAGTTCATTACGAAAGCAATAACTACAGCCGAGAAGGGAAATAGTGGTGATGAGAGACTTCAACAAGCTCATAGTATTGAAGAATTCGATGCTGCACTTCAAACAGCAAAAAAACAAGCTTGTAGCAGTAATATTCGCAGCAGGTCATAGTAAGCACAATCGTAAATTATACCATTTCATAGTGGATTCAAGTAGAAGATGTAATGAAGTTGAGTTCATCTTAGTAATGGGTGATGAATCTGACAAAACAAAATCCCTTTGTGAAAGGGAAAACATAGTAAAAGCTCCACACTTCAGTTTTTACAAAAACAAGGAGAATGTTCACGAAGAAGAAGGAATAATTGGTCCCGATGAACTCATGCGAGTCGTATCGTATTACGGAGATAATTATTCGGCCGTAATTCAATTACATTCAAGAAAAGAGGTTGAAAATCTGATTGAACAACATAGAAATGATAACAAGTTGATTGTTCTCGATGTAGGGTTAAAACATTGCGGACCATGTGTTAAGATATACCCTACCTTCTTAATGTTGTCGCGCCAAATGGTGGATACTATAGTGTTTGCAAGAATGGACGGAGCTGAAAATGATAGCTGTGTGCGATTCTTGAAAGATATGGGAGTTGTTGAAGTTCCAACATTTTTGTTCATCAAAGATGGTGATGTATGTGGAAGATATGTTGGGTCGGGCAAAGTAAAGCTTATGGGCGAAATACTTAGATACCAAAAGAATTAAAGTCGCCTCTGTACACATTTGGTAAGCGTAACTTAGAATATGGAGGTATTGGGAAAATGTTGAACTATTATGGATGCGTAGGAAGATCCATAGCCAACAATAGATAAGTCTATTCTGCAATATTATCGATTATTAGGATTTAGGACTTGTACTTCGTAACTTAGTTCTTTTCTATGTGCTTCGGGTTCATGTTCCTTGAAGCCTGTCTTTTGCTTCTCATAGCTTGTTTTGCTTACTTCAACATTTTTATTCGCAGCATTTTACTGTTAAATTCATTCCTGAATCCCGCATAAGCATAGTATAAGTAACATAAACATCTATGAGAATGAAAATAAATAACGCAAGAAAAAAGTACTCTAAAGTCTTTAAGAATGAAGCCATCCGATGGCTATCATTTCTATCAGTGCAATGAACACATTTGTTTTGCTTCATCATAACATTTTATTACCCAATAACTCAAAGACTTACAAAAGAAAAAGGCCAGAACAAGCTTATGGTCTTCCAAGATTAAGCAAATTAAAGGAAATATGAAAAGAACAACGAACAAACAAACAACCGAAACAACTTAAACACCAAATCTATAGAATACTATCTCAAGCATTTCAATTTGCGGCATTTAACCATGATGACATATACACTTTTCTTTTCACCCTTGTTGTGTCACTTGATTCTGGAACCCATTTTGCCCAAAGAATCAATGCAGTACAAAAAAAAGAATACGATAACAATTATTAATTACTAAAAACTAAGAAATGTATATGCAAATCGTTTAGCCAGACTGCCAGATTCTATTAATTACCCTAAATTGGAAGCTGCCCTCTATAATAATAATGTCGGTAAATTGATTTTCCAACCATTCTTTTGTACACTGGAGTATATGATGTGCTTTATTGCTGTTTAGTGTACTCCAATTTCTCAAATTGCATTTCTTTGTTCTCGTAAATATTATTACCATCAAAAGTTAAGGAAAAAAAATGTAGGTCTTGAGGTTTTCCATCCGAACAATTGAACAAGAAAATACGTCCAACTCAAGTGACATACAGTGAACTATAACATGGTAACACACGTTATAATTGTGGCTTCTCCAAATGTTGGAATCATATGACAGTCGACAAAATAGGATGAATCTCGTCTCATCCAATCAAGCATGATCCTTTAGGCTGTGTTTGCTAACAGAGAAAGGAAACAATTCCATGGAAAATGATTCCATGGAATCAGTTTCCTGGGAGGCAAAGAAAGACTTTTCATGGAATTCCACGGAATTGAGTTTAAAATATACTTTAGGCCACGCTTTTATTATAATTCCATGGAAACAGATTTTTGACCAAACGACGGAAAACATGCTATTTCCATGAAAAGATGGTTAATTCCATGGAATTAACTCCTATCAAACACAACCTTAATTATTTATGTGTTAGTACGGATGAAGAAAAAATGTTTTCATTGGGCTCAGATATTCTAGGGAGGAGGGTCCAAGAGCATAGCTCAGTGGTATCCCATCAACTCTAGCAAGGAGGAAGTCAGGGATTCAATCCCCGCCGCCGTAAAGGTTTGTGGTAGATTAGTTGTATAGTGGGTTGAGCGGTGTTGGGTCTGGCAGTGGGCCCAGTCCAACTGGCTGGGTTCAGGTAGGGGCCTGGGTCCGGCTTTCGCGTATCAAAAAAAAAAAATCTAGAGAGGAAAATGTCTTTGTTTGTCTTTTTTTATTCTTTTTTTTTAATTGTTCCCAGAGTTTTGGATTTCGGGCAATTGGCACATGTTAAGTCTTTTTCATAAAGAATTGAATTATTAATCACACTGCTACACATCTCGTGGGTTATCCCGACAGAGAGAGTGAGATGAGACCGACCATCCCAATCCGGTGGTTTAGTAGGGGTGGCTTTTGTGTGGGTCTCACCCACACTTTCTTCGTCAGGATAACCCGCGGGATTTTAATCATTTCGTTATGTAATAGATTTTTTTAGGCAGGTTCCAATGGAGGAGGAAAAGCCTCAAGTTTTCCACTTTTGCACCCACTAAGGGCATGACAAAGTGGCAAACAGACTTGGCAAAGTGGTAAATTTGTCAGATTGAGTCTCTATTCATTACCTTATAAATACAATATCCAATTTCATTTCAACTCACAATATTTCTTCAATCCTTATTCTTTTACTCCACAAATTCAATATTTCACTCCACAAATCCAATATGTCAGTTTGGGGTCGCAAATTTAGCTTAGCTGAAGATGAATGCAGTTGCAGGAATTATGTCCTTGTTACACAAAACGTGCTCAATAGTGGACAACAACAACAACTTACTGTGTGACAAAACATATTTCAGAGATTTCAAGAAGAAACATTGAACCTCAATAATCGAGATGCAAATTCATTGTATCATTGCTTCTAAGTAGTCAACAAAGATGTGATCTTGTTTGTTGATGTGCTTATTGAAGGTAATCGAAACCGAGTAAATGGTCAAAAACGAATTAGGTGTGGAGCAAATGTGTCGGCTTGAATGCGCAACAAAGTGGGAAAAGATTCTCAATTCGATGGCTGTTATCAAATCATGAGAATGTTGTCCAAATATAATGCATTTATATTAACAGTTGTATGATGCATTTTATTTTTAATTTATTGTCAAATCTTATAATGTTAAGCTTAATTTAGGATATTATTAAGATATAAACTAGTGCATCTTTCATTAAGTTTGATAATCTAATTTTCGAATTTTAATTTACATTAGTGCCTCTTTCATAAATCTGGATTATAAGATATAACTAAGAATTTAATATATAAATTAGGTACAATGTTTTTCATCTTTTTTATCTTCTTCATTTCACCAAACTACCAATCAATGCGCTTACGAACGGAGTTTCCTTTGTTTATCTTCTTCTTTGCCTTCAAATTTTCCGTGCCTTGAACTTTTCTTTCTCTTTTCTTAGTTGGAGGTTTGATTTGGTTAGCATCCAAAACTTGTAGACTTCTTTGTTTTTTTACCTATTTCTTTATAACTGTCACATATCTTACTAAGAGCAGCTTCAAGCACCACTCCAGAAAAATCAAGTTGGGAATCCAAGTCCAGTTGGGATTCGAATTTTTCCATTTGAATTATTTTGGAAGAAAGATAGAAATTTTTTGTGTAAAATTTTTGGTGTAAATTTTGTGTTTGAAATTCACATTTTTATAGCGATAGAGAATGAGCCGTTAGAGGCTCAATATCCATCGTTCGGTAGAGACTCGATCGATTAACTATTTTTCCACAGTGGCTCAGCCAGTTTGCCAGACCACATAACATGGCATACGAATGGGTTAGCCATCCCCATATGAACCAGCCTAACACTACGTGAAAAAAGTGATTAACTACCTCGAAAAACAGTTGTTGTACGATATACGACGACGTTTATCTATAGGTTTCACAAGGGGGGGGGGGGTTGTCGAAGGTCCTCAATTCTTTGCAACTCGTCAATAATAGTCGTAAACACGGTTGTCATTTCATTTTATACCACGCTTGGCTCTGTTGTGAAACTCAATCCAAATTACTGGGCAACGTCTCACACAACTCTTCAAGTTGTTGTAATAATTGGTTTCACAACCAATTTATATGTCTTAGAAACTTTTAACACAACCAATATAACAGTTGTGTCTATACCATTCTCCCAACTATTATTATGGTTGTAGGACATTCCCAACTCATGTTTCACAACAAGAGGGTTGTGTAGCCGAAACTCGTACCACAACTGATGGCAGCGTTAGTATAAGCTTTGTTTCACAATCATTACTTGGGTTGTAAGTATTTCTTACACAACAAAAATATGTATAGCAGAAACTTATATCACAACCATGTTCAGAGTAGTATGACTTTATAGTCACAACCGCTAACTTATGTAGCAGAAACTTTTATCACAACCTTTGTGTTTGTTGTAGAACTTTATTTTCACAATCCAATGTATTGTTGTAATCAAATGTTTCACAACAAATCCGATGTGTAGCAGAAACATGTATCACAACCATTATTTTTGTAGTATAAACTTGTTTACACAACACGTACCCTGTTGTTTATGGGTAAAAATCGTTTCCGCCGATTTCGGTAAATTCGGTAGGTGAGTTAGAAACTGGTTTAAACCCTAAACAAATGTGCTGCACGTGAGCACTTTATAGATTCGAGAGATCAATCTGTACAAGTCCGTCCTAAACCAAGAAATAGTCGTTCCAGACTTGCTTCGGTCACAAAGTGGAGGAGAAGGGCTGATTTGGGGAGGGAAGCAAAGAAAGGTGTTGAGACCAGAATAGTTCTGGGAGAGTAGTGTCTCGACTTGTATCAGAAAGTGAAAGCTTAGGAAGCTTGCAAGAGATGAAAGCTTTTTGGAGAGCTTGCAAAGTTGCCTTTTCTGAGAGTGTTGTATTTTTCTCCGACCGAGACTTGTTGTCCCGGTGGAAATAGGTAAGACCTATTTATACAAGTCGAGGTGAAACGTACCCTGGCCTCATGAAGGAAGAGAGTAAAGGGTGAAATAATGGGAGGAGGTGGTAACCGTAATGTGTTTATGGGTGGAAACGTTTTCAATATTATTTCCTCATTTATTTGACCGCTTTATTCCTATTCATGCTTTCTTAATATGAGCGTAGTGTACGCTGCATGCTGTGACCGCCAAACCAAAACCCTAGAAAGCATCCCCCAGTTTGTGTTGATGTCCCGAGTGTTGGTTGCATCTTGAGTGCAAGTGGCGCCGCGAGAGGCGCGTGTGGCATGTGCGGAATGCCTTTGTTGTGGGTTGCACCTTGAGTGCAAGTGGCAATGCCGTGAGGTGCTAGTGGCGTGTGTGGCATGTGCGGAATGCTTGTACGTTGAGTGTAAGTGGCAATGCCAGAGCTGCTAGTGGCATGTGCATGGCCATTAGGGCTATGTCCTGGTAAGAAAAGCTACCAGCGATGCATGTTGGCATGTGCCAAAGGCATGCGTGGCCAACTTGGGTCACGACCTGGTAGGAAAAGCTATCAGCGAGCGTGTTGGCATGTGCCAATGGCATGCGTGGCCAATTTGGGCCTGGTAGGAAAAGCTACCATGCGAGCGTGTTGGCATGTGCCAATGGCATGCGTGGCCAATTTGGGTCGCTACTGGTAGGAAAAGCTACCCGGCGAGCATGTTGGCATGTGCCAATGGCATGCGTGGCCAATTTGGGTCGCGCCATGGTAGGAAAAGCTACCAGCGAGCGTGTTGGCATGTGCCAATGGCATGCGTGGCCAATTTGGGTCGCGCCCTGGTAGGAAAAGCTACCAGCGAGCGTGTTGGCATGTGCCAATGTCATGCGTGGCCAATTTTGGTCGCGCCCTGGTAGGAAAAGCTACCCGTGAGCGTGTTGGCATGTGCCAATGGCATGCGTGGCCAATTTGGGTCGCGCCCTGGTAGGAAAAGCTACCAGCGAGCGTGTTGGCATGTGCCAATGGCATGCGTGGCCAATTTGGGTCGCGCCCTGGTAGGAAAAGCTACCAGCGAGCGTGTTGGCATGTGCCAATGTCATGCGTGGCCAATTTGGGTCGCGCCCTGGTAGGAAAAGCTACCAGCGAGCGTAGTGTGTTGGCATGTGCCAATGGCATGCGTGGCCAATTTGGGTCGTGCCCTGGTAGGAAAAGCTACCAGCGAGCGTCTTGGCATGTGCCAATGGCATGCGTTGCCAATTTGGGTCGCGCCCTGGTAGGAAAAGCTACCAACGAGCGTGTTGGCATGTGCCAATGGCATGCGTGGCCAATGTGGCCTAGGTTGCATGGTTTGCAAGCATAGGTGCGGGCGCTACTTTGGCATGGCGCGGCTAGGGCCAAGGTAAGGGTGTTTGGCTTGGCGTGGCGTGACCAGCGTAGCTAGGGCCAAGGCAAAGTGTGTTTGGCATGGCGCGGCTAGCTTGGGCAAGGTGTGGCTGGCATGATTTGCCATTGGCATAGTGGTGCGGCTAGCATGGTTGGCATGCTTCGGCGCGTTTGGTATGGCTGGCATGATTTGTCATTGGCATAGAGGTGCGGCTAGCTTAGAGGTGTGGCTGGCATGATTTGACATTGGCATAGAGGTGATGCTAGCATGGTTGCATGCTTCGGCGCGTTTGGTGTGACTAGCATAGCTAGGGCCAAGGCAGAGGGCGTTTGGCATGGCGCAGCTATCTTGGGCTAGGTGTGGCTGGCATGATTTTCCATTGGCACGGAGGGGAATGAGGGTATTGTTCGTTGTAACCCTAATTTGAAAAAATACCCTCTATTAATTACTGACTACATGCATTAAATGTCCTTATAAATGTGTCACCGGTGACATTAGGTTATTTGGGGTTTTACGATTTTACCCTTTGTTTAAAAACCACCATGAACACCTGTGTAGCATAAAAATGTATCACAATATTTGTTTGTGTTGTATAATCACAGTTTCACAAGCCCTAACTTGGTTGTAATCAATTGTTTCACAACCCATGCCCTGTGTAGTGATAACCTTTTTTTCGTTATAGGTTTACCATTTACAACCATGTTTAGCAGTTGTGATTCTTTTACATTTCAGAAAAAAAATATATAAAATATATAAAAATATATAAAATTGCACACAAATATATTTAAATTGACTTCCATTCATTCAGATATAAACCATTAAAATGTAACAAGCAACATATCAACATCAACATTGTTTCCTGAAACACTCATTGTTTTAAGCTGATGAAAGCAACCAAAAAAGAACCATTGTCTCCTGAAATACACCCCAAACAAATTAACAGATTATCAGATGGCATGCATTATCAGATCCTTGGCCCATGTGACATAAGTTCCTACAACATCCAACACACGCTTCAAGTCACCCGATGGCTTGTAGAGATGAGCATCATCAACATGAGAAGTAGTCGCAGTTACTTTGTATGCTCCGAAACCTATTGGCATTCCATGGCACTCCATCTTTGGATCTGTATCAGCAATCATCCCGTCAACAACAACCTCGTTCTCATTGTACCAACTGAGAAACCTGCAAGCTTTACCCTTCCCTAGCACTACCTCCACCCTTGATCTTCTAATTGGACTGTCATTTACACACTGGGGAATAGTCCTGATAGTGCTAGCAATACCATGGGTGTTGCTAGAATTTCCAGACTACAGGAAAAATACAACAGCAACATCAGAAAATCATAATGGGAGCAATAAAGACTAACCAACATTTTTGTCGAAACATATAAACACACTTATAATTGGACTGGCCTTGTTCAAGTGTGAGCCATCATGGTAGCAGACGCATCTCGAGGTTTTTTCCTATACCAACACCAAACCAGCAGTATGAGAGGAAAGTTGAAATTTATCAACTAAAAGAAATGAAAGCGATAATTAAAATCTCACCTCTAACAGTGCAAGTCTCGCATTAATTTCAGTCATACTGTCCCTAAACTCCTTGATAATATTCTTATAATGGCTCTTGACAACCATCTTTGTCTTTGTCGTTATATACCCAATACCTCTCAGTCTCCCTGGTTTGTCGTCACCAAGAGCTTTGGAGAGAAGAGCGTCTGTCACAGATGATCCAACATCAGCACCATGCTCTTCTACTGCTCTTTCAATTTTTTCCTGCATTAGTGTACAAGTAACCCACTTAGTCACATTTTTGCATCATTCAAACACACATATATATATAAACCAAAGAAATAAAAAAAAAAAAAAAAAAAAAAATGAGTTGAGTTCTCACAAAAGCCTCCACAACACCAGGATTAGGTTCCTTCCCTTCCTTCTGTTTATGACCCACTTTCCAAAGTTCGACTCTATCAATCTCTTCTTCTTTATTCAGATTCTTTTGCTGCAAACAATATGTTATCCAGCTAGTTAACATATGAACAATTTGAATACGGTGAACCTATAATGAACATATGAATAAAAATACAGAACATACCATTTTAGCCTCGAGTCTCGCATAACCTAGTCTATTAATAATGTGTGGAGTGGTGTGTTTCTGTCTAACTTATTGCATCTGCAATCTTTTTGCCTGATAAAGTAACAGAATGTCGTTAACTGAACAACAATGAATGTACAAGGGCTGAACGCAAAAAAAAAAATATATATTAACTTATTGTGATATGAACACTTACTCTGAATTCCTCCGTGCGAACATGTGCTACAAACTCTTCCCACTCATTGACAGTGTCATTCTCTGGTTTCAGTGATGCCAGCCTCTTCTCTCTTTCTTCTTCCTCTAGGTCATCCAAGGCGAGGATTTTATGAGCTTTCCTAGACCTAGCCTCTTTAAGATAACTTCCCATCTTCCCAAGATAGTAGTATTTGTAAAAATCATCGATAATAAACCTTTGCTGCAAATACAAGCAAAAGAGTTAAAGAGAGAATTGATAATGTATAAATCTTCTAAATACATTATAAAAGTAAAAGAGTTGAAGTGATAACAAATTACCATAATAATCTCCCATATGTTATCTTTGGCCTCTCTAGGGACAAGTCTCCAATCCTTGTGTTTTAATGGTATGTTTCCCTTACTAAAACTCCCAACACACTTGCAAGCTGCACTGAAGGATCACCAACAGGCTGATCCTTATTGTTAAAGGTCACAGCTTCCTTGCCATTCTTATCAGCTGTTAGCCCAGTGCACTCATCCTTGTTGGGCCGCGTGGAACGTACTTTCTTTTGGTTTTGCCTATAAAAGAGTTAAGAATGGAAAAACTAAATAAGGATACAACTCAGGAGACTTGCTCATACTTTATCAGATAATTCAGAGTGAAAAGAGTTAAGGATGGAAAAACTAACATAAGCAAAAGAGTCATACCTGATCAGCTTCAGTTTCATTTTCAGTTTCATTTACCAGCAAATTTTAATCGGTATATAAAGTAAATTCAAGTAAATTTTTGCGAAATGTTTTTGAAATCGGTTGATTTACACCATTTCCCATTAATTCACTGCATAAGGATCTAATCGAAGATTAAGACAAAGTCGTGATGTTCACCAGTGTTACATTTTGTCTCTTGATTAGAAATTAGAAATGCTTCTAGTAAAGTACTTCTGCAAAAATAACATATTTCCATTACAAGCTTCTCGGTTCTCAGTTCTTACCACCATATTTATAACACCATGTCGGTTGGTAAACTAGCTTTCCAACTGTTCATCATCTCGCTGAAAACATGTATGATGGACTTAATTGCCATTTAGCATACTCCAATTTCTCAATCTTTATCTTCTCTCGCTAAAGACAGTTAAAAAGAAAAGTTAACGCAGATCTTTAAGTCTTCTATCCATAGAACTGAACAAAAAAACACATTGGACTCAAGTGGCGTTATATAATATATTGAACAACAACAAGGTAACGCTAACACACGTTGTAATTGGTGTGGTTCCTCTTCTCTCAAGGTAAGGATCCTATGACAACCAGCAGGAAAAAATGAATCTCTTCCTAAGCTATTAAGCATCATCCAGGAATCCAACATTGCTAATGGAGTGTATTAATTACCAGGAAGGTTATCAAAATCCATATACAATGGAACGGAATGTATATGGATTTTGATACTTTTACCGGTAAACTGGTACTCTCTATTAACATCCACGTAGTAATCTTGTTTACTTCTAAAGTAATATGTTTATAACATTTTATCAAAAATAATCCTTAAAATAAAAAATGTTTGTTATTTTTTCGATATCATTATTATCATCACCCCATTCACCTGACATAGTTTAATCCATGTTAACCTTCACCTTCACGCAAACACTCACGTCATAAGTTTTGTCCGCTTTTTTGAGTGATTAGTGAGGGAAAAGATAAGTGATACATCATAAAGAATTAGGAGACATATTTTTTTCACAAAATTGGTTAAAAAGACCAAAATTAAAATTTCCTGGGTGAAAAGGACAGTTAGATTTTGATACTGTTTAAATGGACAAAAATTTAAAAATATGCAGGATGTAACCAGTTTCATCCTGCCCATTTTCAAATACTTTTTCTTATTTTTAATTTACAGGGATGCATCCAGTTTCATCCTCGCTATTTTTAAGTTTAAGTCAGGATGAATCCAGTTTCATCCTTGCTATTTTTTTTGTGTCCATTTCACCCATAAAATTTTTTACTCGTCCATTTGAACCGTGTTTTAATTTTTTTTGGACAAATTACCCTTTTTTCGTATTTTTTTTCTTTCGAATTTCACGTCAATAATCACTTACAAAAAATTTGGTACTTTTGAAAAATTTCAGCTATTACAAAAAATTTCAGCTATTAGAAATTTTTTCTTTTATGGATACTCGAATTTGGGTTGTTAATGATCATGGTCAATATACGGTTAAGGATGAAATTAGAGACAACGACGATCAAGGTGAGCCGAATTATCCAATGAATGTTGTTTGGAGTAACGAGTACCCTCATAAAATCAATTTCTTTCTTTGGCTCCTCTCTCATGATCGGGTAATGACTGCGGATAAACTTCTACGAAGAGGTTTGGATGCCTCTAGTGTTTGTCGTTTTTGTGAGGAAGACGATGAATCAAGCTCGCACTTGTTTTATGGTTGTTGGAGAATCCGGAGAATATGTGATTACTTTGTTGAAGGGTGCCACTTTGGATGGTCACACGACCCTAATATCATTACATCTATGAAAACTTGGAAGTTTAATTGGGGAGACGAAAAACTTACTCGAATATGGAATAACATCCCAGTTACTATATGGTGGTGTATATGGAAAGAGCGAAATGCAAGAACCTTTGATAACAAAAAGAAAACTTTGGCAAGCCTCATTAGAAATATCAAATTACAAGCGTTCTTTTGGGCCGAATCGAATACGAATGTTAGGGCTTACGGCAAATATTGTAATTTCATTATGGGATTCATTTTTCCGTCCTCCGTAATTTTTGTGGTTTGTTCTTGGGTAGCCGAATCCCCTTTAGGTTCTCTATTTTTTGTTCGGTTGTAATCATTGGGTTAAGGTACCCTCTTAAGTGCCTTTTTTCGATGAAATTTCTTTTTGACCGATCAAAAAAAAATAGGTTATGTACTAAATATGTATTGGATCATTTGGGTCATTGCAATTCCAAACACAATATAGGGCATTGTGGCATTGTCTATTATCATTTTTGTGGCATACCTATTTTCACGAACCTGTATTTGGTACAAGGCCTTGTGTGGAAAGAGCAAAAAGACCGAATATTCATGCTAAATGTTTGACACGTTGATGTTACCCTGAATCGTTTTTTACTTTTTTTTGTTTTTGTTTTGGAAGCACTGAATCGCTTACTTGGTTGTATAATGTATGTTGAGATGTTCTTCTTTACTTGTTTTTAAAGCCTATTCTCCGTTAGGTGCAACAGGGACTAGGCTTCAATTTTCTTAATCAATGAAATATTAGCTTTTTCCCTATTCCAAATCAAAGGATTAATCATTAATGAATGAATCTTTTAACACCAAAAATGCGGGGATAAGAACCTCAACTTAAGGGGGATGCATAATTTTAAATGCACAAGTGTGGAATGATTTTTTCCCCTAGTAGTAGGTCAAAAGTGAGAGTGAGTCAGAGACTACTAAATGTGGCATGATATGTGGATTGTCATTATATACCACCATATGCTCTTAGATTATTGAAAGAAATCACATTACAGATTTTCATCTCTTTTGTGGCTATATATTTCTAGCCCTCTCTGAATATTTGAAGCTAAGTACACTCTCTGCATCATAATTTCTCTAACTCCAAATATCATGGCTGCCACTACAACAACCAAAAGCTTCTTATTCAAACGACAATCTTCTATGCTAAAAGTAGAGTCGTTTTCCTCAAACAGTCTCTTTGTTATCCCTACACTTTCCAAACCAACAACAACAGCGACACTACAGACAAGTCACAAGAAGCTTATTACAAATGCAAGTGCTACAGCCAAGAAGGAAACAATTAGTGATGAGAGAGTTCAACAAGTTCATAGTATCGAAGAATTCGACGTTGCACTTCAAACAGCGAAAAACAAGCTTGTGGTAGTACTTTTCACGGCAACTCATAGTAATTACAGTCGTGAAATATACCCTTTGATGGTAGATTTAAGTAAAACATGTAACAACGTCGTTTTTGTCTTAGTAACTGGTGATGAATCTGACAAAACAAAAGCGCTTTGTGAAAGACAGAAGATTGAAAAAGCTCCACACTTTAGTTTTTACAAATGTATGGAGAAAATCCATGAAGAAGAAGGAATAATTGGTCCGGATGAACTCATGCGAGACATATCATACTATGGTGACAATCATTCAGCCGTTGTTCGATTGCATTCAAGAAAAGATTTTGAAAATCTGGTTGAGGAGCATAAAATTGACAAGAAGCTGATTGTTCTCAACATAGGATCAAAACATTGTGAACCATGTATCAAGGTATATCCGACCGTCTTAGTGTTATCGCGGCAAATGGTGGATACCGTAGTTTTTGCAAGAATGGACGGAGATGAAAATGAAAGTTGTATGCAATTCTCGAAGGATATGAAAGTTGTTGAAGTTCCAACATTTCTGTTTATCAGAGATGGTGATATATGTGGAAGGTACGTTGGATCGGATAAAGTAAAGCTGATGGACGAAATAGTCAGATACCAAAAGAGTAAATGTTAACCTATTATGAGCCCCGTTAGAAGCTCCATCTATTTTGCCATTGTTTTCATTTTAAATTTAAACTACAAGATTACGAAAATAAATATGTAATCCTTCAAAAAGATTGCATTAATAAATCCTGGTATTTTTAGGGGCGACCCCAAAAGAATTAGGGGCGATTTTTTTATTCCCAACCCATATACACCGTTAAGGGATGTCCAAAAATGCGGAGAATACGTTAATGCCCTTACACAATCGAAAGCTATTTTGTGCCCGATTATTATACAACAATCGGAAGATTAGTAACTATATTATACTACCGATTAATATCGATTTTGTGCCAAGCGCGTATCTTGCTTCTATAACAATCGGTAGGAAAAATAACCTCACGAGACTACCGATTGTTAAAGTATAGAAATAAGAAATCTTTTGAATTTTGCAATGGTGAAATTTGGGGCTCGGACGAATAAAAAAATGTCTAAGCTAACGATTTAGGGCTTCCCATAATCGGGATGGTAAAAGTAACAATTCCTACCGATTATGGTAGATTTCAAATTTCCTACAATGAAGGATTTTGGAAAAAAACTCATTTTGGGGCAACCTATAATCGGGAGGTTGGGTAACTTATTTGGCTTCCGATTATGTCTAAATCCAAATCACGGACCACATGGTTATGGTCGGATCTGCACCCCTCAAAACCTAGGGAATTTGGCCAATGCTCAATTTGGGGCTTCCAATAATCGGTAGGTTATAAGTAACCCCCTCTACCGATTTTGGGCTACTCAACAATCGGTAGCTAATTAGGTGGTATTACCTACCGATTAATAACCGTTTGACAGATAAAACCAAAGTCGACCTAAATTCAAATTCAGAGATGGTGATATATGTGGAAGGTAGGTTGGATCAGATAAAGTAAAACTGATGGACGAAATAGGCAGATACCAAAAGAGTTGATGTCAACCTATTATGAGCACGTTAGAAGCTCCATTTATTTCGCCATTGTTTTCATTTTAAATTTAAACTACAAGATTACGAAAATAAATATGTAATCCTTCCAAAAGATTGCATTAATAAATGCTTCAAATAAATGCGTAAACATCGTCTACGATTTGCTTTAAAAAAAATCATCTTGGAGAGCCGGAATTACCCTTTTCTATTTTCCCGTTTACCCTTTACCATAAAAAATTTTCCCACACATAAATGAGGAGCTTTGATTATTGGATATCCTATTAAACAGGTGGGCTAATTGTGACAATTTGTACCAAGCTTCTCACTGATATGCAATGCCCAATAGCGAAACCACTGGTGCGCTAGACCCCTTCTCCCTTCCAAAAGATTATTTTTTCTATATTCCAGAGTAGCCCTTAATTTCCTTTGTATTTCACCATTAATCCTCTAGTTTTTAGGGTACATTAATTATATACCCCTAGTTTTCATACCCTACAAAGATACCCCTAGTTTTCATACCCTACAAAGATACCCCTACCACATATTAAATATACCCCTCACCTTATCCATTTAAAAATAAATTACATTAATACCTTCTAGCATGTAATCTTTTCTTATTTTACAACGCAAGCATATTTTTTTCATTTAAGAAACAATTTCTCTCATTTCTTTACCACCTCCAACTCCAACTCCACCACCACCACCACCAATCCACCACCACCACCGCCACCACAACCACCACTACCATTTTACCACCTCCACATCCAACTCCGCCACAACCATTAGTAGCACCACCATTGCCACCGTCGCCACAGCGCCGCCGCCGCTAGTCCACCACCACCGCCGATGGTGTCAACAATCGAAGTTGATCCAAAGACAAAAATCAGAAAATAAAAATAAATAAATAAAATGGTATCAACAACCGAAGTTGACCCCCAAAATTAAAAATTCAGAAAAATGTTTAGATTATGTGTGGTGTCAACAACCAAAGTTGATCCCAAAATCTGGTATCAACAATCAAAGTTGATCCAAAAAAAAATAATTGAAAAATAATAAAAATAATATGGTGTCAACAACCGAAGTTGATCCCAAAAATATGAAGTCAACAACCAAACGTTGACCCCAAAATCTAGTATCAACAACCAAAATTGATACCAAAATTAATAATTTAGAAAATGTTTAGATTATATATGGCATCAACAACAAAAGTTGATCCAAAAATATTGTGTCAACAACCAAAGTTGACCCCAAAATCTAGTATCAACAACCAAAGTTGATCCCAAAAATTTAACATACTCGAATGAGTGAACCTGACGTGAATTGAACACGCATCTTCTGACTAGAGTCGGTTGTGATACCATTACACCACAGATTCTTCTAATGTAATTACTTTGATGTTTCTGCAATTCAAGATATTGGCTTGCAAAAATCTCTTAAATGCATTAACAACATTTAACTGCTTACGTCAGTGTTGGAGACTACAGGAAAGGTAAAAGTAGTAGAGAATTAAACTATAGCAGCATTGGTATAATAACTTACAAATTGACTGGTAAATAAGGTAAACAGATATTAAGCATAAAAAAGAATCTTGTGAAATTCAAAGCGGAATGGATGAGATTCACATCTGTTTGGGTCAGGTCTGCATGTATACAGTCGACCCTAATATAGTCAAAATGCTCGTTCCGTGCTTTGGACAAACACTAGTATGGGTAGGTTCAAACTCTACAGACACATTTCAAGTACACCTTGGGAGTGATCTAATTAAATCACTGATTCATATCACAGACAACAAACCATAACTAATTAAGTTAGCAGTGGGTAAAGAAAAACAAGTAAATAAAATACTAAATACAATTATACCCCCGCGAAAACTTTTCCGAATAGCAAACACCTTCCATTCTTCGGATCCAGTGAAAACAAGTTTTTGTTTAATCAATTTTGATGCAGAATTCCTATTCCAAGAAGGAGAGACTTTAGCATAAAGGCTTAATATGGGTCTCCCAACGAAGAAAGCAGTGAAAAAAGTACTTTCATTGTTCCCCACAAAAACTAATCAATATCTAGCTATAACTTACAAGAATCCAACAAATATTCGAGGAAATGTGCATCTGTCCTGTGCTTACAAGAACTTGACCAGTATATGTCTTACACTTACTCGGGCAAAGTAAAACTGATGGACGAAATAGTCAGATACCAAAAGAGTTAATGTCAACCTATTATGAGCCCGTTAGAAGCACCATCTATTTTGCCATTGTTTTCATTTTTGGGCCGATCGAGCGAAGCGAGGGAGGACCTTTATATGGTCACTTTTTTGTCAATAGTAAGTGATCAATTGACACAAAAAGATTGGATTTTGGTGTCCCAAATTGGTTTCAATCGACAATGAAATGACTAAATAGCCCCTCCATGCTTCAATTTCTCACAAAAACAACAGTAAATACGATACAAAATGAAGGGTAATGGAGTAAATTTCACGGGCAGAAAAAGGACACGGAGGTTGGAAATGGTTTATTTGTTTAGGGGCAGTTTAGTAAAACCAGAGTTAAAATGACCCAAAGGTTGCGGGTTCGAATCCCGACAAACTCTTTTTTTTTTTTTCTTCCTTTTTCTCCTTCCTTCTCCTTCCTTCTCCTTCGTTGTTTTTTCTTCTTTTCTTGTTGCTGTTTGAACTCCAACAGAGAAACTCTCGCCCCCATCCCCAAACTCCAACCGAGAAACTTGAAACGCCACCTCCACCTTGCCGCACCTCTACCACCATCACCATCGCCGCAACCGGATCTATTTCCTCTTTCAAGTTAATTCCCCTCTTAAAGATTGAAATTGGGAAATTTCAGTGACCTAATTTGAGGTTTTATTGATGAAGATGGTGGTTCAATTGATGATAAATTAGTTGGGTGTTTATCTTCTTCATTAGGGTTTCAATTGAGATACTTTAATTTATAGAGAAGCAAATTGAAGCTGCAAATCAAGATGGGCATTCTTTGTTTGAAACAGGAAGGATTCGAGTTGGTGATTGAGATGGATTTCAAGGGTTTTGACTGATTGACATTGGTAAGAACTACTTCCAAAATGGGTCAATTCCACGCCCTAAGTTAATTTTTGCTTACCGAGTTCTTTCAATTTTTCCTTTCTTTCTGAATTCTTATGCATGAAATCTTTGTGAACACTGGTTGTTTCTGAATTCTAGACCTTCACGATGTTCTTTGGGAGTTAATTGACTTACAGGATCTGTTACTTCTTGATTCTGTTTTATATGGCATTCTCTGAATTCCTTAAGAAATTCTATTGGTGTACATTTGTGACTATCAAATTGGATGAACGGAGTTGTACTGGATGAAAAGATTTTCTGCAATGATTCTGTTAACTTGGCTCATAGCATGGGTGTTTTTTTGTATGATGATTTTGTTGGCTATCATGTCCGTCCGCTACCAAACAATACATATTCTCCAAATTCGTGACTCTGGAAACCTTGTAGATGTGCGAGCTATTGGGGAATTTTTCCGTGAAGATGATGAATTGTTCCTCAATTCTCATGCCCAGGCAAGTATTGCCAATAAAAGAGTAAGAATGAATACTAAGAATGCTTCCATTGATCTTAAATCTCTTCATTTCTGCTGAACCAAGTTATGACAACTTACTTTTTTTTCCTCAGTTCCTTGTACTGTATTTATTGGCACTCACTTTAACTGTTTTAAGTAGTTAATTTCAGTATTTCAACTAACAATTTATCTAATACATTGCAGTACATGGTAAATCAGGCTGAAAATGGTTCGATTCTTCCCCACCAGATACGAGGGGTTCTTTTCGAGTGGCATCAAACACGGTTGCTCTCCTTTATCTTCTATGGAATATGGAATGATGAAACAGATTATAGCCACGTTTGGTTATTGAGATCTCTAATGCAATCTACTTCTGAGTTTCAGGTTTTAAAAGTTTTTGTGCTTGCTGCGTAAACACAAGCACTATCTTTTTTTTCTTTAATATCTCGTCCTGCTCTATATACTGCTAGAATTAGTTGGAGTATGCATGTTATACAGACTCGCTTACCCATTACCATGACCATGAACACCTAAAATATGGCTAGTCGGGCGAGGTTCTTTGAAATTTCAGGGTTAAGGCCATGATGATGTTTTAGGATGACAAAAGTAGTAGCTGGTGACTTATGTATGTTCTTCGGTCGGCCCTCCCACCGTGTCAACGGTTGTACTAGTAAATTTAAACTACAAGATTACGAAAATAAATATGTAATCCTTCAAAAAGATTGCATTAATAAATGCTTCAAATAAATGCGTAAACATCATCTACGATTTGCTTTAAAAAAAAATCATCTAGGAGAGCCGGAATTACCCTTTTCTATTTTACCCGTTTTACCCTTTACCATAATTCCTCCCGAGAAATTAGGCATGACGCTGTAATATACTCCCTCCGTCCCTAATATATAGGCGGAGAAGATGAAATCTCTTAGAATAAGAAAATGCATGGTTTTTATAAATTTTTATGTTTTTTCTTGTCTATACCCCTTGTCTTATTCTCAATAAAATTTCCCATACAACATAAATAAGGGTATGTTTGTCAAAAAGCATCTTGGAATTAGAATTCCGCCTATCTAATGGGACTAGGAAAATCCAATATTCCACCTATATAATAGGGACGGAGGGAGTAGTTAAAAAATTAACAAAAACCAATTTTATTTTTATTCCAAAGGTATCTAGCATCCAGAGTTAGCAATTCGATCCTCTATTGCCTACATGATGCCATAATGCAAGACTGCAAGTTAGAAATATAAAAATTTCAATTACGAGAAAAGAATTTGAAACAAAATGCACATCATCGGTCGCGTTTTAGAATTTGACTGTAAACATTTTGAGCTATAAAACAAATTCCTAGATGTATGGGACAATCTTATAACTGATATGGGGCTAGATTGTCAAATATCATGGGGAGCTATCAAGTCCATATATAAAACAAAACAATCTTCATCACCGGCTTATTAGTCCCATAAATCTTAATAATTCATAGCAACCATGGAAGATGCTGTGCTTTTTTTAACAAGAAAATTTAATTAATTTCAAAAGTTGTTACAAAAAAGAAAAAAAAGGGAAAAACAAACAAATTATAGAAACCACTAAGATCTCTAAAAACATCGGGTGTTGAAACATGCATGTGGTGTCTCGTTAGAACCTTGACAAGGGAAGTGCACGTGGAAAAAACTTTGACGAAGGAAAGCGTTCAACGCGATAAATCCGAAGATAAAAATAGTACTCAAACAAGTCTCAGTATAATCCGAACAAAATTTTATCTTCATCAAAACTAGGAAGTTTCAATATTCCTTCGGTACTCGATGAGAAGTCTTCTAATATTGGTTGTATGTAATAGTCCGCAAACAAGTTGTGGATGATGAGTCCCTCATCTCGTGATAGAACTATTAAGATGGGTTCATGGCTTATTTAATCACCTCATGAGTGGTAAAAGTGTGTCATGACGATGTATCCAAGAAAGGGGGATTCTTGTAGTGCTTGCGGATGGCGAGTCTATTGCCATAATCGAAGATTCATTTGTTGAGGATTGGGGTTGTATCTTCGAAGGAACACAGCCCGTTGGGTCACCAACCTAATGAGCAACATAATAAGTTTTTGTTGAAGTTGAAGGAAAAGGTACATTACAATTTTTAGGATATGGAAAGATTTGATGGGACGAAAAAACTTCTGTTGTTTAGGGATCTGATTATTTTATTTTATTTTGTTTAGAGAGAACGATGAAAATAGAAAGAATTCTATTTAGACACTTCATATCCTAATTTTATGATGTGAACAAAATTTAATAGGCACAAATAAATTGAAAAGGCCCGTATAACCAGGTAAATAAAAGCAACAACATATTTTAGCATGATGTGTTGGGTTTTGCTCGTGCTAGCGCATCCCAATTTACACCAAATAATCATTGGGAAAATTAAAAACTGAAATCAAGCCATTAAAAAATTCATTTCGCTAGTACAAAATTTTTGAAATACAATTAGTTTTAACAAAATGAATTTCTCAATTATTCTTAACTGATTGTTTTAAATTCGAACTTTTCCCCGAAGGACCAAACGTTTCTTGCTCCATGACATGAAAAGCAAAACTTATTAAAAAATTTTATTATTCAGTATACTCCAACATCTCAAATATCTTCTCTCCCTTGGTTCTCTTAAGTGATTTTGCACTCATTTCACGAGTTTAGTTTCACTGAAAACCAGCAAAATATGCATTAAATTAAGCACATAACAATGAATGGATGATATACGTTGATTATAATGAAGCATGACATGCTTTTTATCTTTCGGTTTAAGTGTGTGAACTCTTAAACAACTTTAGCATGAATCTCATCTCAAGCATGGTTTTGTTTTGTTTTTTTTTCTTAATTGATAGAAAGAGATAGATTTTATTAAAAAGAGGAGAATGTACAGAGAAAAAAAAACCAGAAAGAGTAGCAGAGAAAAACAGATAAAGCAAAATTACACTTAGTAAAAAATTGCATCCCAATTATCACCTACGGATGTAATTTTCTTTTTCTTTTGGTTTCATCTTACACCTTTGTTTGATGGAATTCCTTCTTCATCAAAAAAAAAAAAAAAAAAAAACCCAGAAAGAGTAGCAAAGAAAAACAGATAAAGCAAAATTACACTTAGTAAAAAATTGCATCCCAATTATCACCTACGGAGACATTGTGATGGCCAAAAGAAAATACCCAAGCAGTAACTAATGATTTTGCTTCAATGATAAAATCCATATCAGTTTTGATGATGTGCTTCTTTCCAAAACTGTGGGGGCGTTCCTTTCTCCCCAAATAACCTAAACTGCAGCTGCAAGTAGAGGTGTAAAACGTACCGGCCCGGCACAGCCCGGCACACGAAGTCGCGTGCTTCACGTGCCATGTGCCGTGTTGTGCTGTGCCAACGATTTAAACGTGTTGTGCCGTGTTGTGCTTTACTAGTCAAAAGCTAGGCACAGCACAGCCCACGGGCACAGCACACGAATAAACGTGTCGTGCTGTGCCGTGCTGGAACACGTGCTATAAACAATTTAAAATCACTTAATGTATACATTAAGCCGGACATTATCACAAGAATTTAATTAGACAACATATCATTTGAAATTATTTCAAGTAAAATTAACAAGTTTATTCAATGAAAAGAAATAGCTCATCAAACATAAAATTGGATTATTGTCATGTAAATTAATGTTCTAGTTAAATATAGGTGACGACATTATAACAACGATATTGAAACATATTTTCCAAATATTAAGGTATTATATGTGTTGTTATAAATAAGCCAACATAAAATGTTAAAAACTAGCTAGAATAGTGACTCTTTTGTGAAATATACAAAAAATGTGATGTATTATGCCTTGTAATATGGTGTATTTGTACATGTTATGACGTGCTCTCTTAACGTCTTTGAATGGGCCACGTGCTTATCCGTCTTTGCGTCTTTGTCCGGGCTCTCTGTGTGCCAATTAGTCAAACCCAAAGACGTCCCATTTAACTCGACGTGTTGTGCCGTGCTTGGGCTAAGTCACGTGCTAGGCTGCTCAAATTTGTGCGTCAAATTTTAGCGTGCTGGCACATCCCAATTTACACCTCTAGCTGCAAGTATCATATTCCAGTAGACTGTATTTGGACTTTGGTACAACTGATGCCAAGCATGGTCCATAATCAAAGCTCGCTTATGTAGCGATCCTACGGAGGCATCCATGATCCATCTCCACCAGTACACATTTGTCGGACCTTATATTCATTTGCGTGTTTCAACCGGAAACTTTGGGGCATCTGGTATCATGGACGGAAAATTATGACAACATTGCTATAGCAGCAAAATTATTTCATGTGATTAGAACAACTCCACCGGAGAAACACCCAAAAATAGCTCTAAAGTTGGATATTAAAAAGGCATATGATTCTTTAGATTGGAATTTCATTAATTAAGCTTTAAAGAAGTTAGGTTTCCCAGACACCTTTATCAAATGGGTGATGACCTGCATCACCACAGTGTCATATTCAGTCAAAGTAAATGGCGTGGCATACGGGCACATCCAACCAACAAGGGGAATACGACAGGGAGACCCACTCTCACCATACATATTCATCATCTGTGCAGAAATTCTTTCCACCAACCTAGAGCATCTGCAACAGCAAAAGAGAATCAAAGGTTTGAAACCATCAACAAAAGGTAACCCATCCATCATTTATTATAATGCCGATGATCTGCTTATCTCTTGTATTGCGGAACCTCAAACATGCATGAACATCAAGGAGCTGCTACAGAGTTACTCATCTTCAGCAGGCCAAATTATCAACAACGATAAATCGCACATCATTCTCCACCCCTATTTCTTTGTGAGATGAAGTTAATGCACTGGAAAATTGCTTTCAGATTTCAACAACGTCAGAACCACCAACATACCTTGGAATTCGTTTCAAAAAAGGGAGGGCTACAACCAACATGTTCACAGATCTGCTCAACAGAATGGAGCGCAAAGCTAGAGGATGGATCACCAAGTGTGTTAATCAGGCGGGCATGTTGCTCTTAAACAAAACTTCGCTCCAACTAACTACTAACCATGTCATGCAAACGAAGATGTTACGAGCAGGAGTCCTCGAAAAAATGGATCAAACGATGAGGAATTTTTTTTGGGGCCATAACAAGAAAGAAAGGAAACTGCATCCAAAAGGTTGGAAGAGATTGGCAAAACCAAAGCATGTAGGGGGGACTGGAATTAGACCAAGCAAACAACACAACCAGGCGTTATTGATGAAGAAATTTTTGCAAGTTCAAACAGATGATAAATCAATATGGGCCACCATAAGCAGAGACAAGTATCTAAATGGGCATAAACTTCTTTCTCGGCCCATTCAAAAAGAAAAGACTTCAGCAAGCCCGCTGTGGAAAGGTTTAACTAACCAAGCTTCTTTTTTGCAGGAACACAGTTTCAAAAAAATTGAGAAATGGCCAACATACGTCAATCCTCCAAAACTGGATACCCCACCAACCCAAACACCTCATTCACCCACCTCACCCGAACATCCCAGTATCAACTTTCATACATAATGAAACAAACACTTGGAATCTTCAACTACTACACAACATGTTTAACACAACCACGGTCCATCACATCAGCAACATTCACCTACCAAAAAATCCAGCTCAAGACACCGTTATTTGGCCACATTCGAAAAATAGAGATTACTCTTGCAAATCAGGATACAACCTCCTCATCACCCAACAACAACCAAAACCCATCAATATCCAAATCTCCCACTCAAACCAAATCCCACAAGAAAACCAAATTCCAATCAATACATCTTCAGCAACCCACGACCAAACTCTACACGTGAATACAACAACCACCACTTCCCCAAAAGTTTTCAACATAATTTGGAATCTAAACTGTCCACCAAAAATCAGGCTTTTCATATGGAAAGCTATTCTTGAAGGCCTCCAACCTTCAATACCCTAGAACATAGGAAAATCACCCATACCAACTGTAGGATCAGAATATCACAACATTAATATCCTTGCGAAATCCTTGAACAACACACTGCGAAGATATCACATTTGGTAATAAAAATGACGCAGCGGATGACGACATCCTGAACACGAGATGTGAATACTTGCGAGAATGTCGCAAGCCAGATCCGAAAATAAAGGACAACTTAGCTGTCATCCACTATGTAATGTCTTATATAAAGGACCGAGTAGGCTAAGAGAAGAGAGAGATCTTTTTAGAGTGGAGGGAAAGTTTTGAGGAGAGAGAAAGTCTAAAGCAATAGTTGTATTCTTGATTTCATTTCCCCTTTGTAAAATTATTTAACTCAATTAATAAAAAGTGTGATTGTTGATCTTAAAGATGGGTTGATTATTATGAATTCTTGTGAGGGATGTATTGTAGGATTTCCTGCAACTACACCAACACTTGTCCCCAATGTAACACTGCACCAGAAACATCATCGCATATCCTCTTTCACTGCGCTGTAGCTCCACAAGTGTGGCACATCATCACCAACCAGATCTCCCAGAACAATAATCAAAACCCATCAAACCAAACAATTAACCCTTTAAACCAAAAACCCATCTCAATCCAAACAGCACTAGGAGACAACATTCCACATTCAAAAAAGACCATCTACGTCTTTACGATGTTGCACCTATGGTTAGCTAGAAATCAAACATTCTATCAAAGGCAAACTCAAACACCGATTCAAATAACTCAACTGATCAACACAATGGCAAAAGAATATACATGGGCACAATCACACATATTACCAGTTCTACCGGATCTTCAGCAAGGATCCCAACAAGCAACATCCCGGGAAAAAACAACAATATTAGTCGGATGGGAACCACCAACACACAACTGGATTAAAATCAATACAGATGGAGCAGCTAAAGGGAATCCAGGACCGGCAGGCGCGAGAATAATATGCAAGAACGACAAAGGAGAAATTCTGATGGCAATGGCAGCACCGCTAGGTATTACAAACTCAACAACAGCAGAAACATGGAGTCTACTGTTAGCAACAAGAATCGCAGTCCAACAACAATGGTCCAAGGTCAAATTTGAAATGGATTCAAAGGCAGTTATCCAACTTCAACAGCAGCACACAAAGAATCAACCATGGTATTTACAAGGAATGCTAACAGAAATCACAAGCCTCATGGAAAATATCCCACACAAAAAAATCGACCATACATATAGGGAAAAAAACCAAGCAGCAGATGAGCTCGCGAACGAAACAGTACGTCAACAGGCACAACACCCAAATTGCCATACAAAAAAAATTTGGGAAAATGTATGCCCACCCTTTCTTTCTAACATTGTACAAGAAGATGCTAGGGGACAAAAATTCCCTAGAATTGTAACCCTTTTACCGATTGTGCTGACATTTCCCATAGTTACGCATTTATCAGACCATATGTCAGTCGTAATTCATGAGTTTTGAGGACAAATCTTGGGTCCTTTCTGTTCAACCTAGAGAGATGATGCTGACGGACGCACATAAAGATAAATTGGAACTCTTTTTCAAAGTTCAAACTATGCTAGGTCATTTCGAACAGCCTAACGGACTCCAACATTTTTTCCATTTATGGAAAAAAAGTTATCACAAGAGGCTCAAAAAACGGAAGGAAATAAAAAAGTCTACCAATAACAACAAAAATGAAAGCTACTTGGGCATTGCAGCATTACAATGCCCCATATGTTGATGAATATATGAACGGTCGGCTTATCCAATGGTAAATTCAAAATTAAACAAACAAAATCCTAGGGCTATCAATTAGTGGGCGATGAGAAATAAAAATAATCGCAATAAAAAATCAAAATGAAATCAAACCCTCCCACACACTGGATATTCTCTTAACATGTTGCCACACCTGGACGGTATAGTTCCGACACATAATTTGGCATGATCATACTCTCCAACTATGATTTTTTCTATGTTCAGTATGCTCTAACATCTCAAAATTGGTGCTCATAACATAGTTTTTGTTGTTGATCAGTAAATAAAAGCTAAGTGTATCTTTAATTAGTTTTCATCAGAACAAGCGAACAATAAAATACACATCAAACTCAAGCAACATAATATATTGAACGATAGCAAGGTAACATAACACTCATATGCACGTTATAGTGATTTGTCTCTATCAAAAGGTAGGAATTGTATGACAATCAACAAAAACAGCATGAACCTCTCTGACCGTTGCTCTTGTTCTGGCTAACTGAATGATGCCATGGAGGCAGCCATCTACACTGATGAGCATTTGTTGGACGGGATCCTTTTTTTATTTTTTGATCCGTCAATAAAAAATTCATTGAAAAGAGGCACTTAAGAGGGGTACCTCAACCCAATGATTACAACCGAACAAAAAGGGGGGCCGAAGGGGGAATCGGCTACCCAAATAAAAAGCCACAAAAAATTACGGAGACCGGTATAATGAATCCCATAAAGAGATCACCATATTTGCCGTGAGCCCTAACATCCTTGTATTCGATTCGTCCCAAAAGAAAGCTTGTAATTTGATACCTCTAATTAGGCTTGCTAAACTTTTCTTTTTGTTATCAAAGACTCTTGCATTTCGCTCTTTCCATATGCACCACCATATAGCAACCGGGATGTTATTCCATATTCGATTAAATCTTTCATCTCCCCAATTAAACTTCCAATTTTTCATAGATGTAGTGACACTACGGTCATATGTCCAAAGAAATTGGCACCCTTCAACAAAATAATCCCATATTCTTCGGATTCTCCAACATTCATAGAACAAATGCGAGCTCGTTTCGTTATCTTCTTCACAAAAACGACATTCACTAGAGACATCCATACCTCTTCTTAAAAGTTTATCCGCCGTCATTACCCGATCATGGGAAAGAAGCCAAAAGAAAAAATTGATTTTGTGAGGGTACTCATGGCTCCACACAATATCGGTTAATCCGGCTCATCTTGATCCCCTTCTTCTCTAATTCCACCCTTGACCGTCTATTGACCATTATCACTTCCAACCCATATTCGGGTATCCATCACACCTTCTTGAATAGAGATAAAAGCGAGAAGATTTGATATAGCTAAGACTTCTCTTGAAATATTTTGAGAGTATCTTTGTCTAAACATAAATTTCCATCTTACATCACCTTTCCCAAACTTCATACATATTCGCCACCACAAACTCTTTGGTTTTTGAGGCTCCAAATGCCAAAGGAAACATATCGCATAATTTTCTATCACCAAGCCAAACATCTTCCCAAAATCTAGTTTTGTTTCCCTCGCCAATTTTGAATCTTATATTTTTATTAAAATCTTCAAGCTCTTTGTAAATATTGAACCACAAACTACCACATTGAAAATTAAAATCTTCAAGCTCTTTGTTGGACTGGATCCTGCTTCATTGATCCTGAGACCACATCTGGGGTCCGTTGTTTCAAACCTATGTATCCTAATTTGGATAATTATGAATCTACTTAGAAATGGTGGAACCCACACAAACCCTAAGGACACCCACCAATGGTTGTAAACACAACTCTAAAAACATTACTGGTGGGTTTGGATGTAGAATTTTAAAGGTGGAATTTATGGTCCAGGGGATTTGGTAGAATTACGTTTCCCTCTGTCTGTTTGGTTGCCCGAATCCTTGGAATCACGTTTCCTAAAGGATTCAGTTTTCCAACAAATCCTCCATATGGAGTCCGACCCCTCCCCCCCTAAGATTTGCTGGGAAACTTATCAAGGGATTTATGGACCCACTTTTTTTTAACTTTAAATCTCATATATATGCAATTTTAAGATTTGAGGGTAATACCAAACGGTATAAAGACTTTCGTACAAGAAAACCTAATAAATCCTAGGAATTTTTATTAAGTTACCAAACACACAAGAAATTTACATAAATCCCAGAATTTGTAATCCCATGAGATTATAAATTCCTGGAAACAGTGAATCCTGTAAACAAACCCACCATACGTTTTTGTCAACAAAAAAATAAAGAAGTACTGTACGGTTAATTTAGTAACTACTGCTTACCCCCATATTGTATAGTGAGGAAAACCAGTTTTGTTGGATGTTAAGTAGTAAACTTTCTAATTTGATGAGTTTCGGTGTATATCTATTTTACACCAAACTTTAACATCTTATAGTTTTATTATTACTAAAAATCTTTAGTCGTGTAAGTTTCCTCCCTATGACAATAGTCTCATAATAGTATTTATGTTGAAGGTACAGGTCAGAAAAGGCTCATTGCATATATGGCAAAATATGGGGCGTTTGGACACAATTTTGATCCCCGTCAGTTCTTTGAATCGCGTAAGAGGCCCAAGTAATGGCAAAATCTGGTTAGTGGGCAATTTTTTTGGCCACGTGGTCGATATTGATTCACTAAGGATGTTTTGAGAATAAAGACAAAGTTTTGGTTATGAACGGAGTTCTGACGACGACGAATCATGCATTAGGAAGCTTTTGGGAAGAAAGACACATCCGTGCATTAGAGCAATTCCTATGGCAATGGCCAAAAACAAAATTTTGTTCATTTCGATGGATGGATGGTCAAACTTGGTTTTCCAAATTATTTGGGAAAGCATTCTATGGCGCTTGGTGAACAGACGTCGCGAAAATAGCACGGATTCTATGGCAATGGCCAAAAACAAAATTTTGTTTCGGATGGATATAATGTCTTGGGCGCTTGGTGGACGCGAAAATAGCACGGATTCGGGCGTTCGGTATAATGTCGCCAAAGATTGGAGTGATGTCGCTGGCGTTGGGAACGAAGTCTCCAACGTTCGGATCCCTAACGCCCATATCTCCAACGGTCAGCTGCCTTTACCTATAAATTCCTATACCTATAGTATTTGTTCATTCCATCTCCTCATTTTATTTCCTTCTTCTAAATTCAAATATTTCGATTCAAATATTACCTATAAACTCTTCTAAATTCAAATATTTCGATTACGATATGGATTTTGCGAGAAGAGAGATAAACAGTTTAAAGAATAAAAGGGATCGAAAAGGTGAATCGTTACCGTTACCTCACACAAATGTAGATTTTTCTCAAAATCGAGAAGAAGAGTTTAATAATCCAATCACAGTTGATGCTCCATTATTAGTTCCTGGTCATGTGTCGGGGCATAATGAACGATCTGAGGAATATCATACCACGAGAGGTGGATTTTCAGAACTAAATGATGTTTATCAATGTTTACCGCAAGCCGTCCGAGCAAGGGTTGACAGATATCCTTGGCCTGCGCTTTATAGAATAGAGCCTAGATTACATAACAAAAAAATTCCAAAAACAGTGGTAAAAAGGTGGTGGAAGACGACGCACACATTTCATTTTCTGGATTTCGAAATTGGTAAGCTTCTTTAAGTTAACTTAACTTAAAATTTTTAAATAATTAAATAATCTAAAGAATTAATCATAGTTGATATTATACTTGTCATAGGAATTACTCCCCTTGATTTGTATTTTATTTGTGGGATCCCAAGTGGAAGTGGAAACCCGCCACCATTCAACGAAAGCGAATGGATCTTAATAGTAAATGGGAGTCGCGTTGTTCCTCGTTTATGGAATCAGATATCTCTATTAATAGAAGTCTGAAAGGAAAAGGTGTTAGGTGTTCGGCCTTGAAGAGTTTCCTAATGAAACCCAGGAGATGTAGACGACTATGATGAACTCGAAAGATTGTTTATCTTATGGGTACTGGGTCAGGTCTTCTTTCCAAACTCAACTTCTGTTGCTCATGTCAGTTGGTTTGAAGCATTAGAAGATCTCAACAAAGCACCAGATTATGACTGGGGGTATGCAATTTTAGGAGAACTATACTTTGCGCTGGATAAAGCGTCCACGGGGCGATAAAAACATCAATTGTTTTTGGAGCATCATTGAGGTAAATATCAAAATTATTATTTTTGAATTTATGAACAAATGTTGATTATTTACTAAAATTATGGAGTAATTTGCAGTATTGGTGGTATATCAACTTCCGTCTTGGTAAACCAATCCTAAAAGACGAGACATATAGATTTCCAATGTTTGACATGTATACAAGGAGTAACATGCATAATAACACTGGGTCGGACGTCTATGGTTGCAGTTTTCTGCAGAGAGTACAACAGATGACTCGGAACCACAACAACGTAGTTGTTCGCCCTTACGTTCGTTATCCTCAGTATAATGAAGCGATTGGAGTACGTATTCTTGATTATTCTTCTCGTAGAGTTGTTTTTTACAGTCCAGAATGAAGAAGAGGGGTTTGGTATCTGGGAGAAAGACTGCAGTACCAACTACGAGGTATCCTTGTAATTGCAATTAACCTGCCACCACAGATGGAAACCTCTGCATCATATTTCTTTAGGTTGAGAGTAACCGATTGAGAGAGTTATGAAATAAATACAAGGGAGGTTTTCAGTGATGCGCAATACCAAAACTGGTACAACTCAATTGCGAAGCCTGTGATTGGGACACATAGTATGCACGTCTATGGGGTTGATTTTCCAGGGTTATTAAATATGTCCCATAATCCAAATATCATTCCTAGCCAACCACCTTCAGAAGATCCAAGCTTTGTGTCTTATCCCAGGACAGGTGCAAGTTCTTCATCTTCCTCGTCAAATATGCCTGAAATTAGTTGGGAGATGCAAAGTATTACTTCAAAAGGTGAGCTAACCACGATCCCCATTGTTTCCCAAGGTATGGAACGTGATTATCCTTACTACAATGTCAATGCAAGTGAGGATGAAATGCGAAAACAACTCAACGATCTGCACTGGCTTACAAGACAATTACAGGCGACGCACTTGGAAACAGTCCGGAAATGGCATACAAACACAATGTATAGAATGACTCCAACTCCACCGCCAACTGCATATGATTATGTGCGGCAGTCACATTCTTCCGATTCCAACACATCATTGCACGAAAGCCCAAAAAACAACAGATCAGCATTCCATGAAAGTGAAGAAACAATGGTGCGAGAGACACAACACATCCCTCATTCTTCACCACAAATTGTGCATGTATCTCAACCTCAGGCATATGGGATTGAACTTTCATCTTCATTTTCTCCCTACAACCCAAATGTGGCATACAATCTAAATGTTCCATACGACCAAAGTGAATGCTACACACCAGGACCACCACAACCATAAATCTCTTATATGCTTGGAGGACCGAGTACACAGAGTGTTGGACCGAGTACACAAAGTGTTTACCAATCGCCTTATTTTGTTCAATCAGGTCAGCCAGGTCTATCGGGTCTATCACCATTTGGAAATTTACAAACTATCTTGTCGGCAGGTATATCTGGAGGTCTATCCACAAGACTCTCTGAATTTTTGGCTGCTGAAAATAACAATGGGGTAGCTAGAGATAGAGATGAGCGAGACAGAGATGAGCGACATTAGAAATAACGTTTTACATTTGTAGTTTTTGTAATTTTTAATTTCGCTACATTTGTAGTTTTCGTTTTAAAAGTACGATTAATTAAATAAAATTACATATGTTTAAAAGTAATTGTTTTACATTGGTTGAACTCACATATTTTAAAAGTAATTACACATTACATTAGCTTCACTAATGAGAAGAATTACTAGGTAGCTTAACTAATGAGAAGAAGTACTAGGTGGAAACAACAACACCAAGGAAGGGGTTGAAAATGTTCAACACCTTAAGGATTTCAAAACATTTGTCTAAAGACAAATCCACATTTGTCCATCTTCGCCATTCAGACAACGATCTTGTCACCATCTCAGCATTAGTTTCACCTCTCAGTCGATATCGATTTACGTGTATGGTTAAAGCTACAAACTCTTTTAATTACTTCTTTCTTAATTGTACCAAAACAATGCTCTATGTCTGATATAGAACGAAGACTAGGATTACGAGTGTCACTTCAGAACCCATCGTGAATAACCGCCCAGAAATTCACCCATGGATAGTTTGCCGAAGCAAGCTGAGTAAATAAAAAAACATAGTTTCCGCAAATAGATTCATCTTCTTCTTTAGTAAACACAATTTGCCAAACTGATCGGGGTCGAGACATGTTCAATCAAGAATTGAGAATGAAGAGAAGAATGTGTGAATTTAAAGTTGAAATGAGGAGTACTTATAGAATTAAACAAAATGTAGCCGTTGGATCACAAATTTTTCAGCCGTTCAAACAGAGCCGTTGGCGACATTAACCAAGACGCTGGAGTTTTGCAAAATAACGCTGGCATTTTGGGTGAAAACGCGCGTTTTGGTTGAAAACACAGGCGTCACCTGTGCTGTCGCCCGAGTTATTGGTCATGGCGCGCGTTCTTGCACCAGACGCGCGCCTACTGGAATGTCTCGGTGTTCAAATGAATGTCTCATTTGAACATCCATTTTCTTGGTTTGTTCAAATGCAAAATGAACAAAACGAGTTTGTTCATCCCATAGATTTGCTACACAAAGACATCCATTTTCTTGGTTTGTTCATCCCATAATGGGAGCAAAATGAACAAATGAACAGAGTTTGTTCATTTCATCCATAGATTTGCTCTTGGGAGCAAAATGAACAAACTCGATTTCCCATAGATTTGCTACACAAAGACTATACTACTTTTGCTTGAGACCCCTTTCTATAGACTTGGGATTCAAGCTCTTATTTTTATAACTTTAGCCGCGGCGTATGTAGGCGAATCCATAGAGGGTCATCATTAACTAGCTTTTCTGATTGATATTCGGGAATTCAAAATTAAAAATAAAGTTCAAATGCCCGTCATGTCACGAGCAAGAGTTCGAGTGATTTTGAACATTTTGATTTGAGCTATAGGACGGATTTTTTTATTGGTGAGCAAAGTCTTAGATCACATTATGGGCGAAATAGTGTTCGATCATCCGCTGAAGTTTGGGGTCCCCAGAATTCCTTTTTTGCAACGGACAAAGTAGGTTTCCTTTGGGTAAAAGATTATCCTAAAATCTGAAACCGACTAGATTTCAAAGTTTTATGACTAGTAAATTGAAAATTATTTGGATTTTTTGTAAATGATGTTTTTTTCCTACTTTGAAATTCTAGATTCATCTTAAACTAATCAGAGTAGAGATTCATTATTTCCCTGATTTTAACAAATAAATAGATCCGGAAACCTCCGAAAATATATTGGATTTTTCAATTTACACATTCCGATCTAGAAACGCTTAGATTGGAGTAACTTGTTGTTTAGTATACTCTAATATCTCAGATATCTTCTCTCCCCTATTTTTTCCGTAGTGATTTTCCTATCATTACTACATCATATATGTGTAGTTTGCACTGATGACCGGCAAAATATGCATCAAAGCAAATGACAGTGAACTGATCGTGCAAATTGATTTATATATTAAAGTGTAACATACTTATGATAGGAAGCACCTGGATTTTAATAACTTTAGCATGAATTTGATCTCAAGCGTGATCCCATTAACAGTTTAGTGGTTGTAATTAGTCCTCGTTCAAAGGCAACAAAATTTAACTAGTGGTGTTATAGCGGCAGCCGTAACTGACCATTGTCATAAATCTTGAAAAAATTAACGGAAAATGGATCATTTGTCCAAAATATTTTAAAACATGGTTCAAATGGACGAGTAAAAATTATTATAGGTGAAATGGACACAAAAAAAATTTGCAAGGATGAAACTGGATTCATCCTGGCTTAAACTTAAAAAATAGCGAGGATGAAACCGGATGCATCCTGATGTAAATTAAAAATAAGAAAAAGAATTTGAAAATGGGTAGGATGAAACTGGTTACATCCTAGTTATGCTATTTTTATATTTTTGTCCATTTAAACAGTATCAAAATCTAAATGTCTTTTTCACCCAAAAATTATTGATTTTGGTCTTTTTAACCAATTTTGTCAAAAATTAAGTCGGGACTTGATTTGTGCACTTTCTAAAATATAATTATACAACCAGTGAGTAGAGGTGTAAAACGTGCTATAGTGCCCTAAGACATGTCAATTATCAACTGTTCCTTTCAAGACACCGAAATTAATGATTTAAAAAAATCGCGTGCTTCACGTGCCATGTGCCGTCTCGAAATCTTTATGTCTTTGTCAAATTATTAAGATCAAAGAAATTGATTAGATGTTGAAAGGAGGAAGAGCTAACGATTTAAACGTGTTGTGCCGTCTTTGTGCTTTACTAGTCAAAAGCTAGGCACAACACAGCAAAATAAATGTCTTTTCACAAAAATTATTGATTTTGGCACAAAGACACGAATAAATGTGCGTCTTTAAACGTGTTGTACACGTGCTATAAACAATTTGAAATCACTTAATGTATACATTAAGTCAGACATTATCACAAGAATTTAATTAGACAACATATCATTTGAAACTATTTCAAGTAAAATTAACAAGTTTATTCAATAAAAAGAAATAACCCATCAAATATAAAATTGGATTATTGTCATGTAAATTAATGTTCTAGTTAAATATAGGTGACGACATTATAACAACGATATTGAAATATATTTTCCAAATATTAAGGTATTATATGTGTTGTTATAAATAAGCCAACATAACATGTTAAAAACTAGCTAGAATAGTGACTCTTTTGTGAAATATACAAAAAATGTGATGTATTATGCCTTGTTATATGGTGTATTTGTACATGTTATGACGTGCTCTCTTAACGTCTTTGAAATTTGGGCCACGTGCTTATCTGTGCGTCTTTGTCTTTGTGCCTCTCGTGCCAATTAATCAAACCCAACACGTCCCATTTAACTAACGTGTTGTGCCGTCCTGGACTAAGTCACGAATCCTGGCTGGGTCAATTTGCTCAAATTTTAGCGTCTTTGTCTTTGGTTTGTGCTCGTGGCCGGGCACAGCCCGATTTACACCTCTACCAGTGAGTGCCAACCAGTGAGTGCGAACATTGAATTCTGACGCAATTTCAATTACTTAACCAATTCCATGAAAATGTCAAATTACCATTCAACACATAACATGGGACTTGGGTTTATTGAGAACATGATTACATTGGATTTGCAAATCGGTTATATGTGGCTCCAAAAAATGTGTGCATCTTCTTTGTTGGTCTCATTCACAAAAGACAGAATGTCATAGTTTGTTACAATCACCACGTCTAACTGTAAATGTTAACTCTTTTTTTAAAAAAATTTCTTTTCTTGATATAATATTAATGCTAAACGCGATCTATAAATGACTACGAGTTGCGGACTAGAAGACTAGGAACGACAGTTGGTCCCTTAACAATACGCATTTTTCAGGCCATGCATTAATCTTATAACCCCTAGTTTCGAACCCTGAGAGCTAGCATGGTGGCCAGAGTTGGTGGCAATCACAGATATTAACATGTTTGAAGTGTTTCTTTTTCAGATATCATCACCCATTTATTTTAAACCACCGTGTATAAAGGCATCGCACTGAAATTATCAATTGTTGCTTACCCCACATTAGTTATGGGGTTAGTATACTAATAACGGAAATACAATCTTCTTTGCATATTTGGCAAAAAAAAACGGAAAATGGGTCATTTGTCCAAAAAAATTTAAACATGGTTCAAATGGACGAGTAAAAATTATTATGGGTGAAATGGACACAAAAAAAATAGTAAGGATGAAACTGGATTCATCCTGGCTTAAACTTAAAAAATAGCGAGGATGAAACTGGATGCATCCTGATATAAATTAAAAATAAGAAAAAGAATTTGAAAATGGGTATGATGAAACTGGTTACATCCTGACTATTTTTATAGTTTTGTCCATTTAAACAGTATCAAAATCTAAATATCTTTTTCATCATGAATTATTGATTTTGGTCTTTTTAACCAATTTTGTGGAAACAAAATTATCGTTTTTTCTTTTTGTTCTAAAAGTGTTCTATGTGTCTTAATTCTGGGCATTAGGACACAATTTTGGTGCTCCAACAAAATTTCGGATCTTTTTGGCTATAAGCTAATTTTTATTCATTAAGAATATATATATTTGGGACCAAAGACAAATTTTGGTTTATGGAACGGATTTTGGACGATAATACATCTTGAGTTACCAAGCAGATCTTTACTAGTACGATCGTTGCCACGGTGGGAGGGCCGACCGAAGAAGAATATGAAGATGGAGTTTGTCCACGACTACTTTCGTCCCGTTTCAGAAAAGGTAATACTTTCACCTCGTTTCAGAAAAAGTGACATTTTCGCCGAAAAAAGTGATACTTTCTCCCAGTTAAGGAAAAACGATACTTTCACCCCGTTTAGGAAAAAGTGATACTTTCACCCCGTTTGGAAAAATGATACTTTCTCCCGTTTGAAAAAGTGATATTCGCCCCATTTCGGAAAAAGTGATACTTTTTCCAAATGAAGCGAAAATGTATCGAATAAAAAAGTATCACTTTTTCCCAAACAACGAAAGTATCACGTTTCCAAACGGCTTAAAGTATCACTTTTCCGAAACGGGATGTGATAGTATCATTTTTCCTGAAACAGAATATGAAAGTATTTACTTTTTTCTGAAACGGAAAATTAGTCGATCCATAAACCAAAATATGGTTGCATGATGTGTTATGCATCATTTGTGGTGGTTTGCATAATGGCTATGCATTCAATTTTCGAGAATTGTGCCTAAAATGATAGTATCATTTTTCTTGAAACGGATGGAGTACATCGTTTTATTAGTTGCAATGGAAAATTAGTTGATGCATAAACCAATATTTTGATACATAAAGTATTATGTATCCTTTGTGATGGTTTGTATAATGGATATACATTTAATTTTCCAAAATTGTGCCTAAAATGATAAATACCTCCGATTTTTTCGCAAAAACTTTAAATTTAATATTGTTGTTTGTACTCGTTGCGTGGAGTTTTTTATAACCTTTCCAACGAGATAAAATTTGTAAAATTCCAAGGCACGGATTTTTAGATATGTTATATTAAAGTTTGGTTGCCAATTATACCCCTGAAAAGATAGGATACATAAGGAGTTATAGTAATTTGACTAAAAGGGAGGGACATTTTTGGTTTTTCGGCCCTAACCATTTCCAATCTTTCTGTGATAATTGATCACTTAGATTTTACAAAAAATTGGCTATAAAGGATATATTTGGGTCGCCCAATTACAGAGGTAAATTTTGGATCACACAACAAACTCTGCTGGTAAAGAAGAAAATATAAATACGTACAAATACAAATTCAAAGATCATATGTCAACAACAAGAATTTGAGTGATTTTGTAAATTTTGAGGCAAGAGACAGATTTTTAACGTGCTGGAACAACTTTAAATCACTGTGTATGGGCCGAATGTTTTCGGATCATGGACTGATCTTTCTGGTAACTACTGTGATTCTAAGATAATATTTGGACATGTGGCATTGTGTCATTTGCTATTGACAGTATTGTTTTTAGTATTATCCTTCTCAACCAACTGAATTGGAGTAACTTATTGTTTAGTCTCAAATATTTTCTTCCCCTAGTTCTCGTAGATGGCGGAGCCAGAAAGTTTGGGGTAGGGGGACAAATTTACATAGTAGAGGCATATCACACAATTGCGGCCAAAGGCTGCAAAAAAATATTTTGGACATTTTCTCGACAACCGTGAAAATTTGTTACTCTTAAGGGAAAAACACTTAATTTGGTAAACTCTTAAGCTTACCAAGTCAATATACAATCAATTAATGTAACTGCATAAGATATAAGTGAATAATCTCGTTCTATTAGCTCCAATTAAGTAAATAATTATAATTATAGTAGATAAACTAATCAATTTTCCAATTTTAACCAAAAATAGTTGTCAATCTTAGTGATATGAAATTAATGTAACTGCATAAGATATAAGTGAATAATCTTGTTCTATTAGCTCCAATTAAGTAAATAATTATAATTATAGTAGATAAACTAATCAATTTTCCAATTTTAACCAAAAATAGTTGTCAATCTTAGAGTATCTCCAATAGAAGGTGAAAGATTTATTATTTTTTAATGACACATAGGATTTTAGACCTTCGTTTTAACTAAATCCATCTCCAATAATAGGTTCTACAAAATAGGAGGGATGAAATACTAATTTTGAAGGTTTTGAAGAAAGTCTTATCTTGACCTTTTGAATAACCTCCATTTCATATTTTTTATTTTTAATAATTAATTAAAATATAATTAGACGGTTAAGATTTCATCACATAAGGTTTGTTAAGGGTTAAACCTCTGTACTATTGGAGATGGTTTATTAGTCATGGGGTCCTATATTTACTATATGTGCAAATCCTCCTAAATAAGGGCCTTAAGAAAAATTCCATGTAGGATTTTTAACACCTGCTGTTGGAGATGCTCTTACTGATATGAACGAAATTTTCCTTTGTCGGCCGAAATCTTGGGGGACAAATATTCAATTTCCTCAAATTATGTTTACCAAAAACTAGGTTGTCCTCCCTAGACCAGGCGTGGCTCCGCCACTGTAGATGATTATGAGTTTAGTTTTAACCGGGTAAGTAGTAATGATGTGATGATATACATTCGACTTGGATATGTACTAACAGTATAACATATTTTTTTGTTTTTTACAATATGGTAGGAATTGAACGAATTCTTATGAGTTTAGCATGATTCCCACCTTGAGCATGATCTCATTAACGGATTAGAAAGTAGAAACATCATTCAAAAGCAACATTTGCCAAAAAAAGTCATTTGACTTAATTCGTACTCGGTAAGTCGGTCCCTATCAGCCGAATAAATTTTGTGTTTCTTTTCACTTACTCAAATTGTTAGGATAATTGTTTATCAATTATTATTGTGCTAAAATTGTACTTCACCCAAAAAATGTCACAATAGTACCAGCTGAATCAAATCTCAAATTGAACTTCAAAAAAATGAAAAAGTGAACTGATAGTAGTCACAATGCTGCAGAAATTTAGCAATAATTGTTAATTTCTCAATCACAAATATTTGGCAAGTTTGCCACCTCAACTTGCCAAAAACGACAAGTCAGGATGGCGATTGACACTTACAAGCATAAGATCATATAATTTTCTATCGTGATTGTTCCCAAAATATAGAATAGCAATTTCCAGCGACAACAATTCGAATGCGAACTTTGGCAACACCCGCTTTGGACTTTGAGTCAAATTTAGGTCCTGAATCAACAAAAAAACAATTACCTTGTTAGTGATACTTCTGTGAATTACAAAATGATAAGATAAGTCATTTTTACCTAATTAGTATAAACGTTAACAATTTTCTGTGATTCATTTGTTAATTTTCAGGCAGTTGAATATTCAAAGGTCTTTTTCAGAATTTTTCGGAAAAGCTTTATGTTAAAAAAAAATCATGAGTTCCAATCAATTCGGCAGGAGGGTGATTTAGTGATATTTAACTCTTAGATTTATTCATTTGAGCAAACACACGTACATGAGATAAGATCTGAAAGAAAAATAATTAAATAATTTGATCTTTTAAAAACCAGTAGATTTTTTTTTTTTTTTTTTTTTTTGAAGCATGAAATTATATTAAAGTTAGGAAGAAATAACACGAGGGTACATTGTACCCATAGAGTCTGCCATTACAATAAGACCAATACACGATAGTGTTTTGTGGTCCCAGATTGTTGTGGATAGATTTCCCGTTGTGCTGTCATTTGCAGCTTTGTTTGCTAACCCGTCCGCCGCCTGATTTCCTTCCCTGTAAATATGGTTTATGGTGCAATATGGATTTTGGGCCAATCTAAGCTTGATTTCTGCTATCATATTGTTTAAGTACCAAGGTGGTTCGACTGTCGAGGTTAAAAACCTTATAAGATTTTCCGAGTCCGTTTCGAATTGCACCTTTGGCCATTCTCGATCTGTAGTTGTTCTTGATGCTATGAGCATGGCCCAAGTTTCTGCAGTGAGCGCTGTTATTATCCCAGTGGTTGTGCAATTGCTAAGATTGTGATAGCATTTTCATTTCGGCAAATAATGAGAGTGTGACGGCTTTGGCGCGTTCTGATTGGTTGATTAGAAGTGGGGCCTGAAAGCGTGGGCCCAGCCACAACTTGTGTGCGTGTGGCGAATTTAAAGCGACCTGATTGGTCGAGAGAAATAGGGTCGGGGCGTGGCTAATGGTGCTAGCTGGCCTAAGGCATAGCCACGCCTCTCTTTGCTGCTGCGGCTCCCTGTTTTCTTATTCAGGGAGAGATTCTGCATCTGCTAATCCATGGCGGATTAATTACTTAGGCTTAATTTTGACAAGCAAGGTCTGGTACATTGCGCGAGGCGTGAAACCCTAACTTCTATAAGTTAGTCAGGACGATTGATTGAGTTCTCTGTGTTGACACAAAGTTCTTTTAAGTTCATTGCCATAGAGCAGCATGCTTTTCTGATTCGAATACCTTGTGCAAAGACCTTATCCTTGATACTTGGAGATTCGTGCTACTCTGCTGCGAGTGAACACAAATCGTCATGCCATATCAACATTAAGGGTTCAGCCGGATAACATAGCATAGAAGGCATTCAGAGGAACTTATATTAAGTGAATATACGCGAGGCGCCGAAATTCACAGAACATCCGGGATGGTTGCTACATTCGCCAGTCTGGATAAATTTCATGTAAGTGTATTGAGCGGCTCAATTATGTCATTGGAGAGCTTAGCACACGTGGCTCTGTTTCCTTCCAGAGTGACGTCACATCAGATGCAAGGTTTTACGAATTTAACCCTAATCTAAAAACCACCATCAACAATTGTATACCTATCGGACGTGAGTAACGTCCAGTTAAGTATTTGGTGTAAACTAAGTGTACGTAATTAGTTAGGTGTAAATTCACAAATAAGTATTGTATACCCACGTTTTGGCTAACGGTGTTACAAACGGCCAGTTAAATACAGGGTGTAAACAGAATGTAATTCAGGTTTTAATGTCTCGACTAATAGAGTCCCGTCACTTGTCCTCTCCATAATTTCTCTGTGTGAAAGCTTTTATCTAATTTAATTTGAGAGGGATATCATACTCACCGTGCAACGTGAGAGCTCATATGACTTAGTGTTTTAAAGGAGGAGAGATAAATAGTAAAAGTTTAGGTTTTGAAGCCAGTTGGGCTAGGGCGCAAGTGCACATCCCTGCACTTGGATGGTTCATCCTCTGGTTGGGACTTTGATTCTTGTAGGACAAAGTAGAATATAATTTGAATATCATGTATCCTTCTCTGATGGATTTGTACATTCTCCTATATCTAATATCTTCCTCCAGTATATTTTTAAAATTTCCTAAATTTAATATGTTTCTCTAGTAGATTTGTGTGTTCTCTTGAATCAAATGTATTTCTTCCTTCTTTTTCACACACACAAAAAAAAAAGAAAAAAAAAGAAAGAAAAAGCCGATGACGGATTAGAATTTACAGCCTACTTACAAGATTACTAATAAGGGGACAAAATCTGGAGGATGTACCAAAATTTCAATAAAACAAAATAGGTTTCCCCTTGAGCTTGGTACACTCCTTAGATTTCGGTCCCCACAATTTATCCGATAGTCATTTAACTTCAAAATCCAAAGCTTCCTATATCTCATATCACTGTATAATTCCCAGTGCAGTATAACATGTTTGTAATTTTTTTGTTTTGATACATCGGTATGCTAGTTTAAGCTAATAAATATCAAAAATTCAAAATTAGAAATTTTTTTGAAATTGTGACTTAAATGATGGTTTTAAACTTGGAACAAGTTAGTATGAAAACCAAATGATTAGTGAGTACCTATTCATTTTTCCTGTATAACTTGTACAACTCCCAAGAATACTCGTACATACATGGATCCCTTATTTTTAGTAGTACGCCTATGAGACAATTATGTTGGAGTAACGTATTGTTTAGCATCCTCCAATACCTCAAATATCTGCTTCCCCTAGTGCTTTTAAATGATTATGAGTTTACTTTTAATCGGGCAAGTAATAACAATGGATGATATACATTTGGCTTACATATATACTAAAGTGTAACATACTTCTCGTTTTTTATATTATGGTAGGAATTGTATGAATCCTTAATAAATTTAGCATGAATCTCACCTTAAGCATAGTTCCCTTAACTTAATTCGAAATAATGAAAAAACAAACTAAAGGCATCTACATTGTTGCGGAAATTTAGCAATAATCGTCAAATATTCGATCACAAATGAAGATGGAAGCCGTTTTTTCCCCTTTGTATAAATGTATAATTTCCTTTAATTTTTTATGCGAGATGGAATATTCAACGTGAGTAAAGGTTTTTGTCGGAAATTTTTGTAAAAATTGTAAAATTATTAATTTTATTCATAAAACAATATCCTATCTAGAGCCCCAATTAAATCTAATATGAGGGAAAATGATAATAATATTGAACTTTTAAATTTATCTAGTTGAGTAAAGACTCGTTAATGAGATAATGATCTGAAAATAATTCAATTTTTTCATAACCAGTATAGCTATCAGTTTCTATCAAAATAACAATGCACTACAAATATTAGCTATCAACTTCTCATGGTCATATAAAATTTTGCAAACCAAGCAACTCATGATATGCTATTCAACTCAGCAAGAATGAACCCAAACCAAGTTGGGACGTGCACAGGCTTGTCCACGAAATCAATGAGCTCATTTGATCAAGTGAGGTTCAACTAAAGATATAGAGAGGCCAATTTTGTGGCTAACAAGTTGGCTAAGAATGGTGCTACTAGAAATCATGAAGGCATATGGGTTAATAACATGCCAAGTTTTATTGTTTTTAAATTTCAAAATGATGTTCTGACGTTACTACACCAAGACTTATTCTTGTTGGGTCTTCTTAGTTGTTAATCATGAGACCAGTTTATAACAAGAAGAAAAAATGGTACATGATGATGAAGATCCTAAATGCTTTTACCATTTTGGTTAGTAAATTATTATTCAAACTTTCTTCTTGTCGCGGGTGATTTATTTTCATTTATATATTATAATAAAGAAAATCCTATTTGTTTTTATTTTATTTAAATTGCATAAATTCAATAACCATTAAATTGGTGACGTACATATTCATATATAATATCAGAGATATACACATCATGATATCCCAAAATTGCATGGCATGCGCCCCACAAATAGGGGAGTACATGGTCGGTTTCGATTCGGTTTTTGCTCAAACCAAAACCGAAACCGTTACTCCCGGTTTTTTATTTTCTAAACCAAAACTGTTCCATTAACCATCGGTTTCGGTTTTTAGTTTTACCTTTGGGTTTCGGTTTTACCATTATTTTGTCAACTGACAGTTAAAAAGTGAAAATGTACAAAAAAATGAAAGATTAAAATATAATTGCACAAAAAAGTACACAAACATTTACATATTAAAATTAAATATAGTTAATCTAAGGTAGATCTAATGATTGATATTAATTACATCAAAGCTAATCGGTTTTACCGTTAGTATTCGGTTAGTTTTTGCATCAAACCAAAACCGAAACTGTTACTATCAGTTTTAATCTTTTAAAACCAAAACCAACCATTAGTAAATGGTTCGGTTCGGTTTTATTCTAATCGGTTTGATTCGGTTCGATTTTAGCGGATAACCGTTGCCATGTACAGCCATACCCGTAAAGGTTTCCAACTTGCAATTGAATGGAAGGTATTGAATCGTAGTTCAAATGATAACTATGTGTGAATCCCTCGTTTGGACTTATTGACATATTCTCTTGACATATGAAGTTTTCAGTGAGTTAACTTTGAATCGAAGAAAAATTCTAATGGAATCCGTGGATCGACATATTCGACTCTTGCTTGGTTTTTTATATTTGGGCTTCTTAACCAATGTACAATTAAAGGACTTCACTTGCTTGGTTTTTAGCGGATTTGGGTGTTGCATCGAAGAAAATTCTAATGGAATCCGTGGATCGACATATTTCGACTCTTGCTTGGTTTTTATATTTTACTGATTAAAGGACTTCTCGGTGTTGCCTTTATTGTAGATCTGTTGTTGCAATTTGAGCACTGCCTGAATAGTTGGGTTTCCACGATAAGCGATTTGTTTCTCTTAATATACTCTTATATTTAGTATATTCCAATATCTTAGATTTCATCGTTTGTCAATTTAATTTTTTGTAAAGTCTTTGCTATCGGTAGATAAAGAAAGTAAATACATCTATAGGTTTTCAATAGAACAAGTTAACAATAAGAAAATGTACATTAAACTCAAGTGACTTTATATACCAAACAATAACAAGGTAACAGTCTTGCACATGGTTTTGATTCTCCTCGCAAAAAGTTGGAATTGTATAACAATCAATGAAAATAACATGAATTTCTCCCTAAGCAATTAAGCATGATGCTATAATCTTTTTACAAAATTAACAAAGGCCTATCTGGTTTCATTCCAAAGGTATTTAAGATGCAGAGTTTTCTCTTGTAGTCATTGTTAGCTTACATGCATAGTTTGAGATCAAATGCACATCATAAGTCACGTTTTATAATTTGACTGTTTTAGTGATTGTTTTGAACCATAAAACAAAATTCCACTCATATGGAAAAAAATCATAACTATTATGGGGCTTATCAAATTTCATGGGAAGCTATCAACTCCATGTAAAATAAAACAATCTTCACTACGAGTTTGGTATAATCCCATGGAATTCGGTAACCCATACTAGTTTTTGGAAAATGCTGAGTTGTGGGCCAAGGTTTGAATTTCAAAGTATATGTTTGTAATTTGTTGTCACTAACTCATCTTATCTGCTTCAAAAAAAAAAAAAAAAAAAAAAAAAAAAAAAACCTCATATTATCTCTCATAAGAAGGTACATATTAACTAAAGAAAAACCTGGGAAAGGCCGAAAAACACTATGAACCGGAATTGAGGTATATTGTATCTTGTGGCGTCACTTCCTCTAATTCAAATAACAATGCATGTCCTGATTACAAGGAAATCGGGTCCTTGATTCATAAAAAATTTTGAATGTTAAAAGCAATGGTTTCAAAAACAAATTTTGATCGACTTGAAGTAAAAAATAAACAATTTATTGTTGAAGTTTCTTAGATGATTTTTTTAAACTTTGAACTTCTTCTTGGATGATTGTTCTCAAAAACATGAATGAGACATGCTAACTAGAGTGGCTAATTCTGGGAGAAAGTTCTTTAACTTAGAAATAAAGTTATTTTCAATCTTCACCTCCAAATTCTTCGATCAAGTACTTGATTAATTGCATAATTAGGAATACACTTCCAAATGCCAACCTACTAAATTTAACCTGTCCACTATAAACAAGACCATTCATCATAATTCGATCGTATTGAAAAGACAAAGAATACTAGGATTTTAAAAATGAAACAAGACTAATGAACTTGTTATTTACTTTAACATAAATATAAATCCCTTTTAAATATGTTTAAATAGATGTATCAAATACATTTTATCATCGAGGGGTTAACTTCAACATAAATGAACAAATACTTTGGGTATCCTTCTTTAAAGATTCTCTATTTAATTACATAATTAGGTAATTTTTATCGTTTAGTATACTCCAATATCTCACTTCTCTTCTCTTTTTTAATGAAGCGAACATAATTTTGAATAACAAAAAGAATATGCATCAAGTCAAGTAACATTAAATGGATAAATATATATTGAGAGTGTAAAATACAATACTTCTTAACTAGCACATTGTGGTAGGTTTGATTTTATATTATGGCAGGAATCATGCGACACTCTAATAAAATTAGTGTTATTAATACCTTATGCATTAAGTATGATCTCCTTGACCGATTAAGGAAGCCAGACTAGAGAGATCATTTGGTCCTTATTTAAGGGTAGGAGAGTTTATCGATTGTGCTATAGGACATTTCCCATAGTTACACATTTATCAGACCATATGTCAGTCGTAATTCATGAGACTAGTGTTGTGCCCGTGCGTTGCACGGGTTCAGATTGATTGTCATGTTTGTTACACCGCTGCCTATCAAGACAAATTCAAAAGCCTATTTTAACATGATCTGTTGAATGAAATCTTCTAAAACAGTAAATGAAGGGAACCAAAGAATAATTCATTCTCTCTTTAATACTAATCTCTTATGCTTGCACATTGGAACAAATGCCTACCATATTAATGTGCAAGCTGGTGTTTTGGTTCTTTTACAGTTTGTGTAACAGAAAGTGGCTTAGTATTGGTGCAACTAATCAAAAGTACTACTGACGCAGTAAGAAGATCAGTTGCATAAAAACTAAACCATTTTAGTTAAAAGATGAAAAATGCATCTAGAAAGGGTCCAGCATTGTGGTGCGTATCCCCATCGTTACCCAAACTCAATGTGCACAATCTGATAGCAATTTGGGAAGATGAAAGTGTTTGGCCAAGATGCATCTTGATAAGCCAAATTGGTCTATAGTAGCAACACTTTGGATAATATCGTTATTCGCCTATGCTCATAAGAAAATTTGTGATACAGTTATAATGGAGTTGTATGAACAAAATAAACGAAAAAACAAAAAGCTATCCAAATATTGTGTCAATACATGCTGATGAGTGCCAAATATTGCATATTTATACATCTATTTATTGGCACTTAACTCATCTTTTGTGCTCAAGAATAAGATATTATCCCAGATTCTGAGTTTTCTTTGTTTTCAAGAATAAATATTTGTACTAATTAATTTTGTGTTTTTAGGTAATAAATAAAGCTCGGAGAAATTGAGGAGCCAAAAGAGCAAAGAATTGGAGTCGAGCGTCTATGGAGCAGAAAGCCAAAGCCCGCGCGCGCATCAGTCGCAACCCAACTTACAAGACATGGGCTTGAGCTAGCCATGACCCGGATCCGAGACCATCCACCCCGAGCCGTTGAGATCTCACCTAGCTACATCCTACGGTCGCTCCTTCGCTCACATCAGTTCTCGCTGCTCCCGTTCAACACCAAATCACCCCAATCATCCCTCGGCCGTTCAGATCTCACCCGCCACATCCAACGCTCGCTGCATCCTTCCCATCGTCCGTCGCTGTGCCTGCTTCACAACGAAACATCCTAACCCTATACCCTCTCGACCAACTCCCCCATTCTCTCTTTCATCTTCTCTTTCTTCTTCCCTCATACCTCTGCAAAAGCCATCCCCTTCTCTTCCTCCCATAACCATGGCAGACCACCTCACTACCACCATCTCCATCTCCTGTCGCCATCACCACTAGCCCCTGCAACAACACCAACCGCCACCTCTAGTTTTAGTTATCTCTCGCCTAGCCTCTCTTGTAACCCTAGAGGCTATGTAGGAGATAAATGAAACTAGGGTTTCACGAGCAGAGGAAGGTAACATCAAATCAAAGCCGCACAAGCAGAGTAGAGCACGATTCAGAGACGTGGGTGAGAGTATTTTGCATTTAATTTTCGTTTTATAGAGAACTAGGGTTTTGAGTTTATGCATGTATAAATAGAAGAGGTAGAGGATGTTTTTGGGTTATGCCTGGGCTAGCCAGAGCAGCAACTTAGTGTTAATTTGTGTTATATTGTCTCTATAATGTTTTAATTTAATTATCCAGGGTGTTAATGAAACCCCTGAATTTCATGTCAAGCTCATGTATTTTTGGTTGTGTTTTTGCTAAATGATAATATGATTAGGATTACTAATTAGTTGATGAAGCTGATGAGCCTGTGATGAGCTGTACTGTAAGAAGACAGCTCATACTAGGGGTTAGTTGGAAAATTTAGTTAATGAACATCCATTGTAGACCTTCATAAGAAGGCACAAGAACATAGCTTAAGAAATATGGCCTGGGCATGAGAACAAGTGGTGGATTGATCACCCTGGTGCTTTCTACATTGTCACTGCCTTAATTTAGAGTCACAATTTCACTTCAGTCGCATCGACAACAACCAAAACATTAAACATCTCATTTAGACTTTCATGGGAAAGCTCAAGAATATAGCCTCAATTAGATTGCCTAAACATGGGATTAGAGGTGGATTCACCACCCTGTTGCTTTCCATATTTTTACAACCTTAGTTTAGAGTCACTACAACTCGAGCCGCTTCGACAAACAACTCAATATTGTGTTACACCTCTTTGAACTCAGTCTAGTAAGCCTTTAGATCAACTTAGCACACCCATTTCTCTCGTGGATCGACCCGTATTTGCTCAGTGCTACATAATCGACACCGTGCACTTGCGGTTTATAACAAGTAGGCAAAATCAAACCCCTTTTCAAGCCTACCAAGTTTTTGGCGCTGTTGCCGGGGACTTGGCGAGTGCTGTGATTGATTATCGCTTGTCTTCACTGAGTTTCATCTGCCCCTGTACATATTTGTAAAATTTTATTTTTTCTGTAATTTGTTGATAGTATAACTTAGTTTAACTCTTGTAAACTCCATCTGTAACTTAGGTATGTTAGTGTAACTTATTTAGTTTTCTTTTACTTGCACCATCATGATAACTTAGCTGTTTTCTTTCACTTAGCTGTTATAAGCATGATAACTTAGATGTTTTCTTTTACTTGCATCTTAGTTCTTTTTTGATCTGAGCTATAAGCATCATTGTCCCGTAGCTTAGTAACTCTTGTTCCTTGACAGTCCAAATAAGTATGACAACTATCACTTTTCCCCTGTGACAGTCCAAAACACTCTCAGTTGCATATGTCAGTATAAACCATTTGCATACTTGCATCCATAAGCATTCATATAAGTATTTGAAAATTTTAGTTGTAGTTAGTTATTCATGGTCATCATGGTTGATGCCTGGTGCTCAGTTTTGAGCTTAACCAACAGTTAAACTTCAGTGCTTAGAGTGCTAGAACATCAAATCTGTGACTCTAGTCTGTCACGTCACAGCTTCCTGCGCATCCTTCTGGAATTTTGTGCACTTGAGTTGGCTGAATCATAAGTGGCCTAAGTTTCTGTTCTATTCTCTCTGCAATCCATATGGATAAATCATAAGTTGACAGCATACTGCATCTGCAGTTTAGAAAACATTTGGTTGCATTCTGTGGTTCAGTTGCATAGGTGTTAACTCTCATCTTTGAAATCCTTTGCTTCACCTGTACAGTTCTGAGAACTGATCTTCTCCCTTGAGTAACCAGGTACGTGAGAAGCTGAAATACACACCAAGGAGAGGAACAAGGAGGAAATCCGTGGAAAACCTAATACCAACGGTATCGTATTTTCAAACTTGATGCTCTGTCTTGAATGAAATGCCATGAACTGCTGATAATTGAATGAATGTGTGCTGACCTATATGCATATATGAATGAGCTGCCATTCCCATAACCCTTGCCTCACTGATTGCCTGTTGAACTAGTTAGTGTGCCGCATATTGCTTCATCTCTGGAACTTTTGACTAATCGGTGACACTTGAGTGACTGTGGTAAATCTAAAGCCTGTGATTGTATGTAATTTGAGCTTGATCTGTAAATCTTTGAACCATCTTTGCATGAGAAATTAGCTACCTTGCTAGGAGTGCTCAACACCTGAAGTTTCACTCAGTTTTGTATACTCTGTGCTGTGTGTAACCTGTGCATTGAACCATAGGTTGAACTGGCTACATTTTCACCTTGGCATATTAGCCTCAAGCCCCTGTAGCTGTGAGGTTGAACCTAGGTATCCAATATAGCTGCAAGTCTGAGTTGACATCAACTGAGTTAGTTGACTTCTCCTACCCTGTACCTTAGCATGTTTTTTATGTCGTTAATCGTCTTTGTGAAATGTTCAATTGTTGAATCTGTAACCTCTTTTGTTCATCATTGAATATCTACACCTTTCATGCTCTGTCTGGATGATACTCTGTCAACCCTGAGCTTACATGTAACCATCAGCCCCGGTCCCTTTGCATGATAAGCTAGATACCTTCTTTGAGTATTGCTCAATCTCTGGGATTTTTGCTTGATTTTGTGTGACCCTGTGACCTTGTTGAGCTGTGAGTCATAGCCTGAGATTTGGGCTGCCAATCTGCCTTACATTTTGGGCATAACCCTGTTGACAATTGTATCTGAGCAGTGTGCTGATCTTGCTTAAGATTGGTAAATCTGTATCATGTAAATCCCCTGAGTTGCATATTGAATGATAACTTGACAGCCCAAATGGATTGATGCTCTGCCTTTAACTAATAACCATGCATGCTCTCTGAACTAATGCTCACTGATCATTGTGAAATCCCTGCAACCTTTGGTTCCAATGCACATACCCCTGTGAAATTTTGAGTAACAATTGCTATTTTAATGAGATTGACTCTGTGTGCATTCTCTGGCCTGGGAATCTCACCTTGCTTCCCTGTAAATGTGAATTGCTTGGTTGTCTGAGCACATAAATAGTGCTGTGCATTTCCAAGAAGCACTCCCCTGTGCTAGAAATTGTGTCAATTTTGTGAGCTTGTGAGTTATCTGTGCTGAAGCTTGCTTGAGCTGTGCTGTTGCATCTGCAACAACTAGGATGCACACAAACTGAAGCCCAGTGTCCATAAACTGAGTTGCCACACTGCTGGGCTGTGCACAGAATTTTCAGCCCACACCATGCTTTGCAAACAACCTGGGCTCTGCATATAACTGAGCCCACATACTGGGCTGTGCAACTGGGCTGTACAGTTTCACATGACCTGGGCTGCAAACAAAATAAAGCCCGCTTAAGCCCAATCACTGGGCTCTGCTCCTGCCAAACCAAGCTGAAACCCAGTTCCACTGGGATGTGTATCTTGTTCTTTGTATAAGCCTGAAGCCCACCTAAACCAAACACAAACCAAATCCCACATAAACCAAACTAAACCCAATAAACCAAACTGAGCCCACTACAACTGGGCTTTTCCATAACCTTTGGGCTGTGCATTTGCATCACTTGGGCTACCTTCCCTGTTTTGAAACATCATTGGTTATACATGATTTGATATGTGCTATGCTTCTTTTTGAGTTCACATTGAGTTTCTAGACCATGTCAGGATTTTGGTCTGCAACTGGGGATACAAACAAATCCATTAGAGAGCTTGCTTATGGGCATGCTTCACAATATGAACCCCCCACATACCATAGTGATTTTAGGGAGTACTATGAACCATCTCGTGGCCCCGACCTTGAATATTCATACCCTAACCATCATGAGCACATGTATCGTCACCACAAAGTGGGGAGTTGAACAATTTTATACTCCCCCGACTCCTTGTTTACAATCACTAATGGAAACGCTCATGGAACAAAATGCTAGGCTTGACCGAATGCAATGCATGATCATCCATATAGCAACATGTCCGAATCTCCCTTCTCTAGTGAACCTCATGCACAACCATGCAAAGTGAATATCCATATGAGGCATGCATACCCACTATTGAAGACTCTCCTTCCATTGAACAATGTTACATGTTCTTAAAGATGAACCCGATTCATTTAGAAAAATAAGAATGGAGGGAAGTTCATGATAAGATGATTGTTGTCCCTAATGAAGAAAATCTTGAAAATAGTGTTTCTCTTCCTACTCATGCAATCGATATTGAATATGAACCTAATCTAGAGGAAAATGAGTACACTAGAAATGCTACAATTTTGAATAGGGAAATACATTTTTGTTATGATGATGATGATGATGAGGAATATGATATGTTAGAAGAGCATGTGCATGCAGAAAATATGATGGAATCTTTTGGTTCAGAGACGTTAGGCGTCTCTTCTGTGAACCCTATGAATGATGCTTCTTCTAATATTCATACCGTGATGCTGATTTGGGGCTGTGCAATTGTCCTGTGAAAGTGAGCATGCTATATCACCTGTTTCTTCTGATTATGTCATACATGAGAATGAACTTTTGAGTAATGATGATTATGACATGGAGATTGATGAACTGTTTTATGCAGGTGAACATGATTTACCTTCTTCTGACCTTAGGAAAGTGTGTGATGGTGCAAATATTCTTATACATGAAAACAACTTAGATGTACCTAATCTCTCTCCTAAGTCACAAATTGAAACTCCTCCACCAAACCTAGGTGTAGTTTGTAACAAAATTGCAAAACCAACTTTTCTGAAAATGCCTAACTTAGGCCTAGAGCTTTGTGCTTCCCAAGTCCTCTTGGACTATTTTGCATCAAAGTATAACACTCTTAAGGAGCCATAGTTGGAATATGTATGTCTGCCTGTTCTTAGCAAAACTCATTTTGAGTTAGACCTTTTGCATGATGTACCTTTAAAATTGCAAGATTTTGTGCTCTCAAACACACCTGTTCACAAGTTTAGGTTTGGGGGAAAATCATTCACATATGCAGTCTTACTTGCATTCTCATATTATATTTGTGTAAGGCTGTTGATGTTTGTACATATTTTCTATTGGGTTGACCCTAAACTCTTTAGATTGTTGGTATATGGTGAATTTACCTTGTATATAATCCAGTAGGACTTGTTAAATTTTCTTTTCTTGTACGGTTGAGCCTTCTTGCGCATATATTGTACTAATCCGATATGATCTCCACCGAGAATGTTGGATTCTAGCCTTGACTAATGAAGTTCTAACCTTGCTTTCGCCGACATCCGGTAATCTCTTCCCTTTTCTCTTATCAGCATAGTTCTCTTGGTATGTGACTGTTTAAATTTTTTCTATCTGTCGACACATTGAGGACAATGTTCGATTTAGGTTTGGGGGGTGTGACTTGCATATAGAGTTTTTAGTCTTTTTGTTTTACTTCTTTTAAAAAAAAAAAAAAAAAACTTTTTGCAAATAAAAACCTCCAACTCTTAGAGATTTTAGAGTCACTAGCATGCTTCTAGCTACGTTTACATAGAGAGTCTGACCGAAATAACAGAACTTGGAAGTACTGGAGAACGCAATCAGGTTTCTTAGTTGATTAGAGCGTTAAAGTTGGATTTAACCATATCGGAGGGCGAATTAGGTCTTGTTTAGATATTCGGTAGTAGAATTGTGATCACCCATAGTGGAGACTACCCAATTTACATCAAGTGAGGCACCAACCTTCAAATTTTTGCAACTTTCTAGAAAAGTGTTAGAGTGTGTGTCACCGTACGTCAATTAGGGTAGGAATGGTGAGCTACCCAACTTCGCACCAATTTCAGCACTACTTTTGATCTCTTGAGTGCTAATTTTTGTCAATCATGAGGGTGAAGTTTAAAGATGAAAACTTCTTCTAAATACCGATTTGCAATTAGCATCACTCTCTCTCCATCTCAACAACATCAACACATTCATAGAAACACATCATCGTCAGCAAGCGGAGCAACATCAGAATATTTGAAGGAAAAGTTGATATAGTCCAAGGTTTACGTGCAAAGAAAAGAAAATAGGATGAGAATTAATGAAGTTTGTGAAATCAAGACAAGTGTAAAAAATTTTTGAGTCTTATTGTTTTATTGTTATTTTCATTCCAAGTTAAAAAAAAAAAAAAAAAAAAAAAAAAAAAAAACATGTGTTTGTCAAGTTTTTGTAAAGTTCAGAAGTTCGTCATCAACATTTGAAGACCGAAGACCGAAGATTGAAGACGTTTCTATGAATGCTGAGAGAGTGATATTAATTGCCGATCGGGTGAGAAGGTAAGTGAGTACTCCCATCCTTGCTAATGGTTGATTTCCTTCCTTAGAGATCATCAGAAAAAGATTCTTTTTGTCCACACTTCTGTGGAGTCTCCAGAAATTATTTTCGGAAGGTTATCCTTCTTACCTACAACGTGTGCAGGATTTCTCTCTTTATTCCTTCTTGCACACATGAGAGACTAAAAAAGCGATCTTTTTGAGTGCAATTATCATAAAACCCTATTAGTGAGGCAGAAGTCGAGGCTTATGATCACAATCGAATCCGAATTCTTTCATATGGTATGGTTACTTCTCGCTCAACACTTAAGGATGAGAATGCGTTCTTTGGTAGTTCTAACTTCTTGTTACTAGCATGCGTAAACTCTATGTCCTCATAGCTCCTTGGATGCTTGAGACTCTTTTACACTGAAGTTGGAGAAGGTTTTGTGGGTACACCTCTGGTAAACCCTCACGAGACTACAACTCGTCCACTAGGGACACCTAGGGGTTTAAAGGCTTAGTGCATACGCTAAATGCATTCGAGAGACCTGCGACAGGGGTATAGTTAGGATTTCTTCATTTTCGTTTCACTTGAGGACAAGTAAAATTCAGGTTTGGGGGTATTTGATGAGTGCCAAATATTGCATATTTATACATCTATTTATTGGCACTTAACTCATCTTTTGTGCTCAAGAATCAGATATTATCCCAGATTCTGAGTTTTCTTTGTTTTCAAGAATAAATATTTGTACTAATTAATTTTGTGTTTTTAGGTAATAAATAAAGCTCGGAGAAATTGAGGAGCCAAAAGAGCAAAGAATTGGAGTCGAGCGTCTATGGAGCGGAAAGCCAAAGCCGCGCGCGCGCATCGGGCCGCAACCCAACTTACAAGACATGGGCTTGAGCTAGCCATGACCCGGATCCGAGCCCATCCACCCCGAGCCGTTGAGATCTCACCTAGCTACATCCTACGGTCGCTCCTTCGCTCACATCAGTTCTCGCTGCTCCCGTTCAACACCAAATCACCCCAATCATCCCTTGGCCGTTCATATCTCACCCGCCACATCCAACGCTCGCCGCATCCTTCCCATCGTCCGTCGTTTGTGCCTGCTTCACAACGAAACATCCTAACCCTATACCCTCTCGACCAACTCCCCCATTCTCTCTTTCATCTTCTCTTTCTTCTTTCCCCATACCTCTGCAAAAGCCATCCCCTTCTCTTCCTCCCATAACCATGGCAGACCACCTCACTACCACCATCTCCATCTCCTGTCGCCATCACCACTAGCCCCTGCAACAACACCAACCGCCACCTCTAGTTTTAGTTATCTCTCGCCTAGCCTCTCTTGTAACCCTAGAGGCTATGTAGGAGATAAATGAAACTAGGGTTTCACGAGCAGCGGAAGGTAACATCAAATCAAAGCCGCACAAGCAGAGTAGAGCACGATTCAGAGACGTGGGTGAGAGTATTTTGCATTTAATTTCCGTTTTATAGAGAACTAGGGTTTTGAGTTTATGCATGTATAAATAGAAGAGGTAGAGGATGTTTTTGGGTTATGCCTGGGCTAGCCAGAGCAGCAACTTAGTGTTAATTTGTGTTATATTGTCTCTATAATGTTTTAATTTAATTATCCAGGGTGTTAATGAAACCCCTGAATTTCATGTCAAGCTCATGTATTTTTGGTTGTGTTTTTGCTAAATGATAATATGATTAGGATTACTAATTAGTTGATGAAGCTGATGAGCCTGTGATGAGCTGTACTGTAAGAAGACAGCTCATACTAGGGGTTAGTTGGAAAATTTGGTTAATGAACATCCATTGTAGACCTTCATAAGAAGGCACAAGAACATAGCTTAAGAAATATGGCCTGGGCATGAGATTAGGGGTGGATTGATCACCCTGGTGCTTTCTACATTGTCACTGCTTTAGTTTAGAGTCACAATTTCACTTCAGTCGCATCGACAACAACCAAAACATTAAACATCTCATTTAGACTTTCATGGGAAAGCTCAAGAATATAGCCTCAATTAGATTGCCTAAACATGGGATTAGAGGTGGATTCACCACCCTGTTGCTTTCCATATTTTTACAACCTTAGTTTAGAGTCACTACAACTCAGTCGCTTCGACAAACAACTCAATATTGTGTTACACCTCTTTGAATTCAGTCTAGTAAGCCTTTAGATCAACTTAGCACACCCATTTCTCTGTGGGATCGACCCGTATTTGCTCAGTGCTACATAATCGACACCGTGCACTTGCGGTTTATAACAAGTAGGCAAAATCAAACCCCTTTTCAAGCCTACCACATGCCTAAAGATAAAACGTGTCATCGTATATTTTTCCCTCCAAAATAGCCTTGATAAGTGATAAATACCTTGGGTACATTAGGCCAAAATGTTTCTACTATCCTACAAATTTAAAAAATGTGTAAACATTTATCGAACTATATATTATTTACAAATTAGCCTAGGCCATACCACAGTTCTCATATGTTAAACAAAAAATATTACCAAATTAGTAAACAACTTAGCAGTCTAAATATTTATCTTAAACTATTTTACAACAAATACATAAATCTGTTAACCTAGGACCTAGGTAGTGACAATTGGAAACCATTTGCTTCTTATTTTGTATGGAAAAGAAACTAAAACGCATTTTTTTTTGTTACAACCTCCGTATGTGTCAGCATATCGATTCCATCCAATGATACGAAACTTATTGGATTTAGATGTAAGGAATGCTTCTATTAGGTAATTGTGTTAACTGATAAACATATTTGATATACACGGAAAATGAAAACCTCAAAAAAATGAAAATGGAAAGATAATTTAAGACTGACTATATTGAATGAGCTTGTGTAACTCAACTAAGAAAATGCCATGTTACTTTCCGTACCAAAATAAGTAAAACCGGACATCATTAAAATCAACTCTAATCAACCTTCTAATAACCTCGTGAAAGATTACCTTTCTAATGCTTCCTCCGTTACTTGATCTAACACATTCTAAGAAGTTCTCCAGATTACCTGCGAAAATGAACTTGATAATTAGAATCAATTGGTGACTACAAACCGTAAATAGTGTTCAAACAAAAACAAAATAATTATCCATGCCAAATTTAATAATTTACTTCAAAGCATGCAACTCTCCAGTACCTTGGACTCCTGCATCTCCAAACCATTTAGTTAACTGTCTGAGATACCCTGATAACACATAATGATAACATATAGCGAATCTAGTAGAGAGTAAGCATGGGCTTAGTTGTTTGTCCCCAATCTAATAAGATACCCTGATTACACATAACGAATCTTGGTATCTCATTGCAACAAATTCAAGAACAATGCAATTGTAGCAGTTAAAATCAAGTAGACTATTTATTTTAAAGGTTTCCCTAAAACTCTTTCTTCTGATGTCAATATAGGTGTAGGCATGTTGCCTGTTGGTCCGTCATTTAGAAGCAAGTCTGTCAAAACAAAGCACACATACGAAACCATACAAAATGCAGTATTCGAAAGGTAAGAATGAATTGAGCAACAATTGGAGTTCAAAGAATTATAAAATTGAATGGAAACCACATTTCATTACACTCATTGTATTTTACAGTCCTTGGATGATCTTACAACTATGGCCTTTATGGAAGTTGAGCACACCAGGATCTCGGTCAATTGATGTTTTTATTCGTCGACCATATTTTTCTGCACATAAGTTGTAAAATTATCACCATATGAATTTACAGTAACACATAAATAAAAGGATTGACCACCAACACCAAGCACTATAGTTTCCGTGTATACTGCGTGTATTAGATTCATTAGGCTGATTTGTAGACAAACACTTATGTTTAATACAAAGTTCATAATAGGAAAAAAGAAATTAGACCTCTTGGTTTACCAGATATATAAGTGACAAATGAAGGTGCCAAAATAAATGTCAGCAAGGCTAACCGCCCCAATAATTACCACTTGGAGATGCCAAACTCGAACACCGTAGATTAATACCAGATTCTCTGAATCTTTAGATGGAAAGTCCTTTATACTAAATCAGTAAAAAGAAACTAAAGCAAATAGGAATAAACCACAAATTGATATAACAACGATCATGAAATTAGAGGATTAACAATCGACAACCGTGATTAAAAGGAGTGTTGATCCAACTTAGAGTTCCAATTTCGATAACAACAACTTAATTATATCACTTTAGAGTTCCAATTTTGATAAACAACAATGAACATAATGATCACCTGAAAATATTAGTAATAAGTACCCCACGTATTCAAGAAGTAACATAACTCAGTTTTATAGATTTATAAAGCAATCACCATTGGTGGCACAGAGAACCTATCAATGAGAAACACACCTTATAAGACAATTAGTCCATCAATCCATCAAGCTCAGTAACGATCCAAAGACACTGAATTTTATGTAGTTTTTTAGTTAGATAGTCTAAGTAAATGCATTACCAATAGCAACCGAAGCTCGTGTTCTATTTTCAACAGTTTCTATCTTCGCTCTTTTTCTACCTCATAAGCCACAACAATCAACTTTTTTCCATTGTCTGGCCATGCATGCTCAATTTTTTGTGCATGTTCTTTTCCTCATTGTAGGCCTGTACAACCACATGGGCATAATGTTGCACAGTGCAGTTTCTATTTTTACTGGTCGTTCATGATAAATAAAAATACCTGTGAAGATAAAAATCATGTAAAAGAAATAGATTAATGAAGATTTGGGTTAGGGTTTACAAATTTGTTAATCATCTGCCTACACACTCATTCCAGAAGCATCTGCAAGTTACAGAAACAACGCCGATGGAAGGAAAAACAATGTACCTGATGTTGTGGCTCAATTTGATTACTTGGTTCCCTATTTTCTGGGTTGGGATTATACTCTTAACACTGTTTTTTATGCTCTTCTCCAATTCCGAAAATAGGTGGGCCACTTGGAGGATTGTAGTTCCTAATCGAATTTAGGATAGTGGTAAATAGAGTTGTCGTTCACTCGGACTTGTTGAAATCGATTCTAGGATTTAATAAAGAAAAATAATAAAAATAGAGAAAATATACAATTTATGTCACAAGATGAAGAGAGTTACTGGGACTCGGGATTCCACTAATTCTCACATTCATGCGGTTCATCTATTAATTCCGGACAATTAAAGCTCATAAAATAACGAACATCGACTCTAATTCTTCGCCAAGGTAGATTTTATAAAGAATTATATGTACTTCACAAGCATGATGCATCTAAAGTACCTAAGACTAAGCATGCGATATCTAACGAGTTCACAAATAATCAAGAAAAATCATAAATCAATTATAATAGTGCAAATAGTCATAAAGGAATTAAATAGAATTACCACATGGGCGCAAAACAACTTCCTTCTTCGTCCCAGTGATGGGTTCTAGCTCCGCATGGTGAAAACACTCTCAAAGAATTTTTTCATTGCTCAAAAAGGTGTTTACAATGGTGAAAAAGAGGAGAAATATAATAAAAAACGGGTTTGTAACAGTTATAAGTGTTACAAAACGAGCTGTTACAACACTACACCAAATTCTGGGATTAGAAACAGAACCAGGCCGTTACAAAAACGGGTTGTAACGGCCCTCGCCTGTTGCAAAAGTGGGTGTTACATTTTTTTTGTAACGGCATTGTGGCCGTTACGAATTTTTTTGTAACGGCCCTCGTAATGTGCTTGAGCCGTTACTGAATTTGCCACGTGGTAATTTCTCGGGAGCCGTTACTTAATTTTTTTACAACGAGGGACGTTGTAATGACTTAGGGCCGTTACGAACTTTTTTGTAACAAAGAAAAATTATCGCCGGTCAACCTTGACCTGGTCAAAATTGGTCGATCGACCAATTTTGACTGGTCAAGGCTGACCGGCATTCATTTTCTCTTAGGAAATAAGCGGAATTCCAAAAAACTACCGCATACACCTTTCATTTCATCCTCCACAATCAACAATATTTTCTTCAATCAAATTCATCTCACATTCAATCAATTCTTATCACATTCAAATAGCTTAATACAAAAAAGAACTTAAATTCTTCTAAGTATCAAAAATTTTGTTAAGTATGAAATACTAGGGGGATACTAAGTATCAGTTCATAGAAATTCTTATGTTCACAAACTCATCTAACTTAGAAACACATAGAAACTTACAAAACTTGCATCTGCTCTCCAACCTAATGACTGCCTTGTTCTCCAACATTTCTGCTCCAAACTTGCAACAGAGCATCAATTCAATTAACCTGCAAACACAAAAAATATCTATTTAGATGTCGGAAGTATGCACAACAAAGAACGATAAAAGCTTCCTGTCACTGTTTCTTTAAGACTGTCTCCAGAACTACAACCCTCGGCTGTGAGTCGTTATCACTGTAGCATGTACGACAGTATGCCGTGCGTCTTATGTTCTTCGTGTTCTTGAGGTGCAGCAGCAGCAGAAAAGTTCTCTGCAACTCGATTCTCACCTCTGTCTTCTCCCAATTCTATCCCAAACTCTCCATCCCCTCTTGTGTGATCCCAGAAGCGTATATATACCCATTTGGACCGAGAATAAATCCCTATAACTCCAAATAATCTCGGTAATCAATAAAAATATTTTCTTTTACTCCACGGGAAATATTTCCTTCTTTATCTTCATCATACGTCTGTAGTGATTATCCCGTGTCTTCTGATGATACTATAAACTTATGCAGGATGGAACATGTTCTAAATGAAGGTAAGCACACGCCATCCCGAGAAGATCCAATTAAATCCCGTGAACGTCTCAACCAACTATACGTTCCCTGTTTTCCATCATTCCACGTAACATCCCCCATATCTCGAAACTAAGATGGTTACCACCCCTGTTTAGGTGTAACAGGGTAAACACAATCCATTCCCGTCAAAAACTCCACTAAAAATCCCACCAATTCTGATCCAGGAAGTCACGCAGTTCAACAGATCACTTTTCCCGCCAAAATTTATTTTCAAAATGTTGAAGATGGGTGCGATGGATAAATGGGCTATATATAGCCGCGGGTGCCCCTTATCAAAAGTGAGGGTCCGTATAGCAATTGTCCTACGGGGGTCCAAAAAAAACTTTTCGAGCAACTTTTTCCGCATAAGTGTAATTCTCCAATAACACCTAAACAAACATAAAAACACCAAAATTAGTACAAAAATCGAGACTAACAATAGAGACACGGAGGACAAATCAGACACAAAAATGTGTCTATCAAATACCCCCAAACTTATTATTTGCTAGTCCCGAGCAAATCTAATCTAGAAAATAAAATGACTACACTTAGCACATGCAACAAGTTGTTAAACCGCTAGGTGGCCCTAGTGGCGGAGTGTTGTCTCCGGAGGGTTTACCAGAGGTGTACCCACAAAACCTTTACTCCAGACCCTATCTATCTATGCAGAACCTTGGAAGGCACTAAAGAATCTCCTTGGTTGGCTTACTTATTGACTACAGGAGGAAGTACCCTGATGCGAAATTCCAATTGTTGTACACGATTTTGCACTCAAGCATACTAAAAGTCATATAAAGTGACAGAGCTCTACTCAGATAGTTTCTGGACATCATAAACCGGAGTCAACCAATCACATGGATAGATTAAGAAGATGGATGTAGAGAAAAACGTGGATGATGTTGACTAAGGTGAACTTATCCTAATGGACTGAGATACTGGTCTGGACTAATATCAACAGACTGACATATACAATGGAACCAGTGGTCGATAATCCTAACTCTAGGTCAACTCCGCTGGCATATAAAAGGGTACCAGTGGTCGACTTTATTGTATTTATTCCGGTTGGTCTAGTGGTCTTTTTTTTTTTTTTTTTTTTTTTTTTGTATCTCAGTCACTCTATTTCACCCTAGCAATGGTAAAAATAAAAAGAAAAAGAAGTGATCAGGATTCTTTTGATGTTTCCATCACGAGGATATGGCGAAACTACCATGTTTCCTTTTCTAACACCTGAGCTCTGTGCTTTTATGAATAGACTCTTCTAGACGTTTCGATCTAATCAGATTGGTTCCTCAACTCCTACAACCAATATGTTTCCATCCACTTAGATTGGTTAGTGCCGACCTTAATAAGCATAAATTTCTAGGCTCTGGAGTTTATTTATTAATACTGCAACTAAAAGGTTTCTCCCATACCCCCAAACTTAAATCTAACATTGTCCTCAATGTTCTAAAGATGAAATTAAAAACATGAACAAGGAGAAACTGTTACCATTTGAAGCAAAAGAGATAAGGAAAGATATTACCATGTCGCATGAATATTGGGTTACCTCCCAAGAAGTGCTAAGTTTAAAGTCTTGACCCAGGACATTGGAAAGGATTAGTCACCTCGAAGAATCATATAGCAATAGCCGGAATAAACTGCGGGTCATCTGGATCAAAAAGTGCTAACCACAAGAAGAGGAGACTGCAACAGACCAGGAAGATATCCAACACACCCTTATCTATTTTTTTTGTTTAAGACAACTACATCTAGTTGTGGTTCGGGTTCAGGCTCTATAAAAGGGTCTAGATAAAAGTTTTCATCTATTTGGATATCCTCAAAGGAAGGATCCTGAAAATCAGGTTCTATAGTCTGGAAATACTCAACTAAGAACTTAGAAGCACATAAAAATAACCTGAATAACTGGGGATCCTCTAAGTCAATCAGATTTGACTCACACAGTTGACTACAGTGGTGGTCATTCTTAAGCAAATGTGTCGACCCTAATCTCCTAAAGTAATTAGGTTTAGCCTCAAAACTTAATAATTGACACATCTGAAACTTATATGTTCCCACAATTGGTTGAAAAATATTTGGTGGGAAAACAAAATCAATCTTGGTATCATAGCCTGGTTTAACCACATCAACCAGAGGATGGGTTCTTAACAACTGAACTTTTTTATGAACACAGCTAGGTTCAGGAAAAAGTGTATGAAGATAATCCTTTAAAATGGTTGAGGCACATATGTCAAGTCCCAAGTTAGGGACCTTTCTAAGAGTTAAGGCACATGGAGAATGATAATCACCCCCAAACTTAGAGTTTTCAGGGTCTCTAGAAAGACTAGTCACAACTTCCCTAATTTCTAGGTCATCAGATTCCTGAAAATGGTTAATTGATTCTTCTAAGTCAGGTTCATCCTCACTCATCTCTACGAGTTCATTTTCTTTTTCTAAGTCTAATGTTTCTAAATCGCTAGACTCTAAAACAATATTCTCAGAATAAACTCGTTCCTCGAAACTATCGTCGGCTTCGTGAAAAGGAAATACTACATCGTCTAAAACGGGGGTATTTCTAGTCAAATCCTTATCCTTTTGAATAGGTGAATAATTATTAAAATTATTTGGATTTAAACCAGAAATATAATTATAAATCTCAATTGGAGTAACAAATTCCTGATCACTACGCCTAAAAACTTCATATTCTTCATCAACACTATCATCATCATCATAGTAATACCAAGATGGTCGAACCTTATCTAAATTATTGCTTTCAATTCTAACCTCGTCATCTTGATTATGTAAATAGAAATTTTCCTCATTTTCAAGGGTGATTTTTGAAGCAATGTATTGGCAATTCAAAGTAATTAGAGCAATTCTTTCTTCCGTCTCTAACTCTAACCTACGTGTTGACTCAGCAAACTCACGTGTTGACTCTGTTAACTTACGCGTTGACTCAAGTATCTTACGCGCCTTATCTAGAGAGGAGGAATTATAGGAATTTTGCTCGTATGACCGGTATTCATGTGAATAGTAATTGGGCTCACCATGGTATGAGCCATAATCTTCAAAAGGTTGGCGTTCCCAACCACTATTCACACTCTGGTCATAAAAAGAGTGATGTCCATATTGTTCAGTTGGATATTCATATTCATTGTGATGGCTATTATAATACAAGTTTGACATCCTAACTGCAAGGGAATTCTACACGAGCACAAACAAGGCTGACTCGACCACAACAAACCTACTGATTTCTAGCAAACAAAAAGCATGATGGCTCCACTTAGATTGTTTCTAGACCAGCTTCTAATCCTTCGAAAGGGAATTCGTTACAATTTAAGCAAACCCCTCTGGAATCAATCCGAGTCAAAGTAAGTTGAATAGAGGCGAGGGAAGCTCAGTGGAGCTTTGATACCCAAGGCCTCACCGGATTACAAGGCGGCGCAGTCACGCATTCAACTCACAGAAACCATCATGAACTTCGAATATGCTTAAAAGAGTAACCAATATTTTTCGAATGACTTTCCTATTAAGCTCGTTACCCTATTGGTCTCGTTCTAGTCAGTATTTTAGGCTTAGGTTCGCGTTTGGTATCGTTTTCCTAAGGCGGGCAAGAAGAGAACGGTGATGAAATCCGAACCCTTATCTTGTATGGCCAGTCCTTGCCCTTTACTAGGAAATTAAAGCAGCCGTATTCAAGACCTCAACATATATGCATACAAAATCATCCAAGAAACCCGCCGACGTGGGATTCGCGGGTGTTTAGAATTCTTACCTCCCGTTTCAGACGGGGGATGAACTGTTGAAGTCGACTCGGGCCACTGACTCCTATGTCAGTGTACGAACCCGAGGAGCCGAGACAGTATCGTAATTGTCGTCCTTCCCTGTGCAGTTTATATTTAAATTAACCCTTCCTTAGGGTTTTAAAAATAATAAATGTCCAAAAGTCCAAAAATAAAGTCCAAAGAGTGTCCAAAAATAAAAAGAAAAATTACAACAGTGAAACCCTATTTACAGTTTCTAAAAAAAAAGAATAAAGTCCAAATAAAATAAATATGTACAAAATCTTCTTCACTCCTTGGACTCCTCTTTCTTTCCTTCTTTGGCGATGCTTTCCTTTTATAGCACTCTTTATTTCCTTATAGCTTCGCTCCAAATCTGAAAAGAATCAAAAAAATACCAAAGGCGTAAAAGAGAACAAAAATAAAAATAAAACCTAATAACAAATATATACACAAGTCCGCGTCGGCGGCGCCAAAAATTAATCGGATTTAGGATAGTGGTAAATAGAGTTGTCGTTCACTCGGACTTGTTGAAATCGATTCTAGGATTTAATAAAGAAAAATAATAAAAATAGAGAAAATATACAATTTATGTCACAAGATGAAGAGAGTTACTGGGACTCGGGATTCCACTAATTCTCACATTCACGCGGTTCATCTTTTAATTTCGGACAATTAAAGCTCATAAAATAACGAACATCGACTCTAATTCTTTGCCAAGTTAGATTTTATAAAGAATTATATGTAATTCACAAGCATGACGCATCTAAAGTACCTAAGACTAAGCATGCGACATCTAACGAATTCACAAATAATCAAGAAAAATCATAAATCAATTATAATAGTGCAAATAGTCATAAAGGAATTAAATAGAATTACCACATGGGTGCAAAACAGCTTCCTCCGTCGTCCCAGTGATGGGTTCTAGCTCCGCATGTTGAAAACACTCTCAAAGGATTTTTTCATTGCTCAAAAAGGTGTTTACATTGGTGAAAAAGAGGAGAAATATAATAAAACGGGTTTGTGTGATTATAAGTGTTACAAACCGAGCCGTTACAAAGAACGATAAAAGCTTCCTCGTCATCAAGTTTCTTTAAGACTGTCTCTCAGAACTACGACCTCGGTTGTGAGTCGTTATCTTTGTAGCATGTACGACAAGATGCCGTAAGAAATCTTATGTTCTTCGTGTTCTTGAGGTGTAGCAGTAGCAGAAAAGTTCTCTGCAACTCGATTCTCGCCTTTGTCTTCTCCCAATTCTATCCCAAACTCTCCATCCCCTCTTGTGTGATCCCAGAAGCGTATATATACCCATTTGGACCGAGAATAAATTCCTATAACTCCAAATAATCTCGGTAATCAATAAAAATATTTTCTTTTACTCCACGGAAAATATTTCCTTCTTTATCTTCATCATACGTATGTAGTGATTAGCCCGTGTCTTCTGATGATACTATAAACTTCTGCAGGATGGAACATGTTCTAGATGAAGGTAAGCACACGCCATCCCGAGAAGATCCAATGAAATCCCGTGAACGTCTCAACCAACTATACGTTCCTTGTTTTCCATCATTCCACGTAACATCCCCCATATCTCGAAACTAAGATCGTTACCACCCCTGTTTAGGTGTAACAGGGTAAACACAATCCATTCCCGTCAAAAACTCCACTAAAAATCCCACCAATTCCGATCCAGGAAGTCAAGAAGTTCAACAGATCACTTTTCCCGCCAAAATTTATTTTCAAAATGTTGAAGATGGGTGTGATGGATAAATGGGCTATATATAGCCGTGGGTGCCCCTTAGAAAAAGTGAGGATCCGTATAGCAATTGTCCTACGGGGGTCAAAAAAGCACTTTTCGAGCAACTTTTTTTCGCATAAGTGTAATTCTCCAATAACACCTAAACAAACATAAAAACACCAAAATTAGTAAAAAAATCGAGACTAACAATAGAGACACTGAGGACAAATCAAACACAAAAATGTGTCTATAAGTTCCCAAGTCTGCTACACTTCTTGGTGTTACTTCATTCGGAGGAGGACGACCCTGCAAATGATAAAAAAAAAAAAAACTTTTGCTAAGAGATCTACTCAACAATGTATAAGTCACAAATTCAGTATCATCTCTAGATTGAAATGTACAAAGCTCTTAAAAAATACTATTGTGGTTTCTTATAAACTTCAACTGTGGTTCCTTAAAACCAAGACTGCAACAAATACAAAAACATCACCCAAACTTCCACTGTCATTTCTCTCAAAATTTTCAGATGCAAAAACACTCGCTTTTAGGGCCATTTCAGTTCAGCATCTTGTACAAAGCCCAAGATGAATCTAGGGTTTATAATAAACACTCTCAAACACTAAAAACAAATGAAGCTTAGATAGTTAGATTGAGTTTAATTTACCTGGACTATGTATTTAAACTCCCAAACACTCGTTTTTTGGGCTTTTCATAATGAAGAAACCAAATATAGATATTATTAGAGGAAACTACGAATCTAGAGATATATCATACCTGGTGGTTAAGCGTATGAACCATAAAAGAATAGCCTAACTTCAGTGTTCAAAATTATCATAACCCAAGATTTGTGAAAATCTAAGAAATAAAAAGTGAGAGGATAGAAATTAGCTTCCCAACAAAGCTATTGTATAAAATATGTGGTTACGATGAATCAAAGAGAAAATTGTAACATAATCAGAGAACTCTATTATCCTTAACCACTGGACCAAAAAAACTCTCGACAAATTGCACCAAAAGAACCCTAATATACCTGGTAACTTGAAAGAGTCAACTCAAAACATTAAAAACAAATACCTGCAACTAACAAAACTATCAAAAGCATATAAAAAGAATTCTGAAAAATAGGATGTTGCGTTTCTTTAGATCCTTATGGTATCTCATATTTCATATTTGATCCTCATAGTTTCTTGAATACGATGTTTCTTCAGGTAACCTAACGTTGTCATCAAAATCTACCATTCCGTTTTGCAAACAGTGAAAAAGAATACGCAAATACGTGAGAGTTTCAGTAGGGTTTTCGAGTGTTCTAGTATTAGGAGAGAGGAGCAAAGGGGGGAGAAGAGAATTAGAGATAGGTTATGTTTTAGACGTGGTGAGTATTCTCCACATCACGCGTTTGGTGAGTAGGAAAAATGGCCAAATAGATAGGAAACCCTCGATTTCTATTGGTCGGGGGTCAGGAGCTCTAGAATTCAAGCTTTTGGCCTAACTTTTACGGAAAATGGGTCATTTGTCCAAAAAAAATTAAAACACGGTTCAAATGGATGAGTAAAAAATTTTATGGGTGAAATGGACAAAAAAAAATAGCAAGGATGAAACTGGATTCATCCTGGCTTAAACTTAAAAAATAGCAAGGATGAAACTGGATGCATCCTGTGTAAAATAAATAAAAAAAAATATTTGAAAATGGACAAGATGAAACTGGTTACATCCTGCCTATTTTTAAATTTTTGTCCATTTAAACAGTATCTAAATCTGACTGTCCTTTTCACCCAGGAAATGTTGTTTTTGGTCTTTTTAACCAATTTTGTGTAACTTTTAATGTGAGGCCATCAATTTGTACTCAAATTATATATACAATTTGAGGACAAATCTTGGGTCCTTTCTGTTCAACCTAGAGAGATGATGCTGACGGACGCACATAAAGATAAATTGGAACTCTTGTTCAAAGTTCAAACTATGCTAGGTCATTTCGAACAGCCTAACGGACTCCAACGTTTTTTTCATTTATGGAAAAACAGTTATCACAAGAAGCTCAAAAAAAACGGAAGGAAATAAAAAAGTCAACCAATAACAACAAAAATGAAAGCTGCTTGGGCATTGCTGCATTACAATGCCCCATATATTGATGAATATATGAACGGCCGGCTTATCCAATGGTAAATTCAAAATTAAACAAACAAAATCCTGGGGCTATCAATTAGTGGGCGATGAGAAAGAAAAACAATCGCAATAAAAAATCAAAATGAAATCAAACCCTCCCAGGCTCCCACAGACTGGATATTCTCTCAACATGTTACCACACCTAGACGATATAGTTCCGAGACATAATTTGGCATGATCATACTCTCCAACTATAAATTTTTCTATGTTCAGTATGCTCTAACATCTCAAATTTGGTGCTCAGAACATAGTTTTTGTTGTTGATCAGTAAATAAAAGCTAAGTGTATCTTTAGTTTTCATCAGAACAATAAAATACACATCAAACTCAAGCAACATAATATATTGAACGATAGCAAGGTAACATAACACTCATATGCACGTTATAGTGATTTGTCTCTATCAAAAGGTAGGAATTGTATGACAATCAACAAAAACAGCATGAACCTCTCTGACCTTTGCTCTTGTTCTGGCTAACTGATGCCATTGCGGCATCCATTACACCGATAGGCATTTGTTGGACTTGATCCTGCTTCATGGAACCCGAGACACATCTTGGATCCGTTGTTCCAAACCTATACTATATTGAGCTAATACTGTAGGATAATTATGAATCTACCTAGAAATAGCGGAAAAGAAAGCAGTATGATGAAATTAGTAACTACTCCTTCCGTTCTACTATTAGATGACCTAGTTCAAGTTTGCACAATCCTTAAGGCAACAAATGGAAATGAGTATTTTTAGGTATTTTTTACACTTATACCCTTATGGATAATAACTTGTCAAATTTAGAAATGATTTATCTGACAAACGACATCATGGATTTTCGTAAACTTTGTATCATTGAAAAGCATTTTAAAACACCTACGTAACGAATATAAACATGGATACCAAATTATAAATATTTATTATACTAACAATAATCAATCAAAAGGATAGTTTTAGAAATATCCTCTTGTTTAACGAAATAGGTCAACTAATAGTGGGACAAAATTTTAAACCAAGTAGGTCATCTAATAGTGGGACGGAGGGAGTACTACTTACCCCCATATCTGGAATATTATATCGTGAGGAAAACCACATTAGTATTTATGTCGACGGTACAAATCAGAAAAGGCTAATTGCATATATGGAAAAATATCCTAATTTGATTGGGGGCCAAAGATATTAATTGGGGGCCTCCCACTAGAGGACAAAAAAGGTCACCCAAACCTAATTTGGGTCACCTTAACAAATTTTTTTCTAAATACCTAAACTACCCCTGAATGATTAGTATTAAAACTTAATAAAGTTAATTTAATTAGTGTGGTTAGATTATGTTAGATAAAAAAATTTTTTTTTTTTTTTTTTTTTTTTTTGAGAAGAAGAAGAGGAGGTTGTAGAGGAAAACTTGGGGTTTTTAGAAATGAGTAATTTAAGTAGGGGAAATGATGTTGGAAAAGGTTCAAGTAACAAAGATGATTGTGTTGATGGTAAGATTATCTTAAATTCTCCCATGGATTGGATATATGTCACAAACAAAGAGAAAGAGTCACAATGTCGAGGGATGTATACCCTAATGACTCTATAAAGTCGTCAATGTATTGACACCAAAAATGACGACTCAAACCACGCAACTTTTCCAGGTTATGAAAAATCGTCGGGGTAATATGATATACCTCGACGACTCAAACCCGCAACTTTTCCAGTTATGAAAAATCGTCGGGTAATATGATATACCCGACGACTCTTAGCTTGGGTCACAAAGAGTCGTTATTTTGTGTGTCTATACCAAGACGACTCGAAATTTTTTGGGACAGAGGGCTGTTTGTTTTTCACCTAGGGTCGTTGACCTTTAAAAAAGGGTCGTCCATAGAGGATCGTCATAGGTTTCTTTATTATGTTAACGACTCTAATCTAGGGTAAAAAATATGAAAACCAGAAATAGGGTCGTTATCTTGATCATCATATACCCTAACGATTTTTTATGGTCTCTATATGCATATGAAAAATCGTTAGGGTTTAAGCTTGTCGAATTGACGACCCTTTTACTGTAACTGAAATTTTTCGGGTGAATTTTTTTTTTTTTTTTCTTGGAGTCATTAATGGAGGAGAAGAGAAGAGTCGAGAGGGTGAGAGGGGAGGGAGTGATTTTTTTGTTTAGAACTAGAAATGAATTGGGGCTTAGGATTAAGGGTTAATAGGTTTTTAAGATTTATTTTTAGTGAAGGGTATAATAGTACTTTCATAATCAGATTAATATGCTCCTGAAAAATTTGGGGTGCAAATAAAATTTCAAGGCCCCCTATTAATATTTTTGGCCCCCAATCAAATGAGGAAAAATATGGGGCCTTTGGACACAATTTTGATCCTCCGTCCGTTCTTTGAATAGGTTCAAGTAACGGCAAAATTAGGTTAGTAGGAAATTTTTTGGTCACATGGTCGATACATATTGATTCTCTAAGGATATTTGGGGAATAAAGAGTAATTTTGGGTTATAAACGGATTTCCGACGACGGATCGTGCATTAGGAAGCAGATTTCCAAATTTTCGACCACATTACTTTACGCAAAAATAAGTGCATTATGAGCTATGGGCAGATTTTTTTATTAGTGAGCAAAATTTTAGATCACATTATGGGTCGTCAAATAGTGTTGGATCGTCGGCTGAATTTTTCGGTCTCCAGGTTCCTTTTTTTTTTTTTCTATAACACGACCATATATGTTTGAAATTTGGGATCACCAGCTGAGTAGGTTTCCTTGAGTCAAGACTCAAGAATATCTTAAAGTCTGAAACCGTTTCAAAGTTTTATAACTATTAAATCGAAATTGTTGGATTTTTTATTTTTTTCTTTTGTACATGATGCTTTTTTTTTTTTTTGCTATTTTGAAATTCTTCATTTTTCTTAAACTACTCAAAGTACAGATTCATTATTGCCCTGATCATTTTAACAAATAAATAGATCCCATAAACACAAAAGCACCTGAAAATATATGGATCTTTCCATTTTGCAAGTTCCGGACTAGAAACACTTAGGTTGAAGTAACTTTTTGTTTAGTATCCTCTAACATCTCAAATATCTTCTCTCCCCTATTTTCCTGTGGTGATTATGTTATCATTATTATATTATATATGAGTAGTTTGCACTGATAACCGAGAAAATACGCATCAAAGCAAGTGACAATGAACTGATCATGCAAATTGATTTACCTCAAATATTAAAGTGTAGCATACTTACTACTCCCTTCGTTTCATTTAAGATGATGTTTTAGGGTTATTTTTTTGTTCCACAATAATTGAACTATAAGTTTAATTTTAAGTGTCCTAATAGTAATTAATGTTTGAAAACCTTTTTAAGAGTATAGATGAAAATTTTTCATATCTCTCTCCATTTCTTAATCTGCGTGAAAACTCCAAAAATATCATCTAAAGTAGAATGGAGGGAGTATGTTTTACTTATGATAGGAATCACAATGGTTATAATTAATCCTCATTCAAAGGCAGCAGAGTTTACCTAGTGGTGCTGTAGTGGCAGCCGTCTCGACCATTTTCATAAATCTAGTTCATCTAGTAAATTAATAGCAGGAATAATTTATTTTATTTTTTTTGGCGTAAAAATTTAATTCGGACTTGATTTTGTGCACTTTCTAAAATATAATAACATAACCAGTGAGTGCGAACATTGAATTCCGACTCACTTAAATTACCTAACCAATCATATGAAAATGTCAAACTACCATTCAGCACATAACATAGGACTTAGGTTTATAGAAAGCATGATTACAAAAATGTGTGTATCTTTTGTTTTGGTCTCACTAACAAAAAGACACGATGTCATAATTTGTGCCAATCACCATGTTTAACTTTGTTAACCTTTTATCTTTTTATTTTTCATTTCTTTTTCTTGACATAATATTATTGCTAAACGTGATCTTTTAAAAATGATTAATCAAATTACCTTTTTTTTTATTTTAAAAAATGACTAATCAAGCCAAGCTACAAAAATTGGAAGAATCCCATACACAGAACTCGAAAATGCTATACATGTTGAAGCAGTACTTGTTTTAAGGTAAGGGCTTCTCTTGAGGTAGGAATTGTGGGATGTCCGATGAAGCATCAATTTAGCATGATAGCAACAGGGGATTACGGGTTACGGATTAGAAGACTAACAACCGTTGGTCCATTAATATTACGCGTTTGTCAGGCCATGCATTGATCTTAATTAATGAAACTTGAAACATATCAAGAACCCCTTATTTCGAACCATGAGAGCTAGAATGGCGGCCAGAGTTGGCGGCAATCACATATATTAACATGTTTGAAGTGTATCTTTTTCAGGTATCATTACTCATATATTTTAAACTAACGACTATAAAGGCATTGCGCTGAAATTACTAACCGTTGCTTACCCCATATTAGTTATTGGAAATAGGATGTCTTCTTTGCATATTTGGCAATTTCTTTTGATCTTTTTTTCTTTTTGTTCTATAAGTGTAGTTGCGGGAAATCCCACACTACACCCCTTACTCAATTTTGCTTAATTAATCCATTGAGAGATGTAAGATCAAGAATATTTATTGATTGAGTCCATGAAATGTTTACACAGGATAATAGAATTACACTTATAAATTAAAAGACTCTTAAACTTTCTCTCTCCTATTGACTTGCTTAACAATTCCAAAAGATCTCTCCTCTCTGAGATTCATCAACCCTTTATATAGGGTGATACATAGTGGATGACTGACTAAGCTCCCTTTATTTTGGGGAATGTGTCATGAAGTGTATGAGATGCACAAACATTCGCTCTCGCGACACTTCTTAACCCTCTCCAAAGTCTCACGTCTTCTTTATGTTTTGCCTGTCGTTATTCATTGCGTCGTTTATTTTAGCTCCTGCGACTCCTTCGCGATGCTGTCGTTTATTAATCCCGCGAACCTTGTTTGTTGCGATATTACGATCCTACATCTTGCCTCTTTTTCCTTGAATATTGCTTGACAAGCGATCTTTAAGGAAAAATCTATTGTGGTAGCGATCTTTGATTTTTGTTGATGAAGGAACGAGCAAAAGAATACTTTCCTTGAAAAGTACGTACTTGCCTCTATTCTTTTGCAAAGTTCCGAAGCTTCTTTGAGATATATACGAAGTATCGTCTCCTATCTCTCCTCATATTTCTCTGCGAAGGAAGAGTATCATGAGATTTTTACAATATTGTTTTAGCATTTGCTTATCTTTATCCTGTTTGATTTTGTACTTTTACACGGATTTTGATTATTAATGTCTTTTCTTGACACGTCTCTTTCAACCGCTTATTCTTGACCATTCATGTCTCTTCGCATTAAATGACCCGTAAATCGTTTTTCTCGAGGATATTTTTCCCTATATATAGTTTTCTTTTCCCCTCCTTTTCATCTTTTAGTTTCTCTCCGCAACTTTTCTTTGACTCTCTTCTTCCGTAATTTGCGCTCCTGCTACTGCAAATCTTTTCTTCGTCCTTTCTAGCGCTGATCCTAACCTTTAACATCCCATCCATTCCCATACTGATAATGGCTTCCATTAGTCGTGCATACAAAGCTTCTTTTGATGAAGTTCAACGAAGTTGCTCGAGAAGGGTTTTACTCTATCGACCATTCCCGGTCAAGAATCTTCATCCGTTCTTTCGCAAAGTTGTTTTCGATCATCAATGTGATGATCAAAAGATTATAGTCTCGCTTGGTCAACTCCTCGCAGGACTTCCCATTCCCTTATACAATCCTGAGATGCCTCTGTTTTATGAAATCTTGGCCCATGAAAAATTCTCTCGGGCTGTTTATCAATTAAGTGGCGATTGCATTCGCCTAATGCTTGAGTTCGCGAATCGTGGTGCTTGGCAAAGGATCTTTATACTCTACTACTTGTTAGACACCCCGATTTCGCATGAGACTTGGAAATAGCCGAGAAGTACACCGTAGAGAACTTTTTGAAAATTATTCAGATGATAAAGATGAGGAATGCGAAATCTCATTTGGGGCATTCGTCGAAAAAGAAGGATAATGTCCCCGAGGATAAATTGCTCATGCGGGATATTGACCGGCACCCGGCAATAATACTACTCCTCGCCACTCCAAAGATGAGAAGTGGTGGGTTGTACCTTTGATTTTAAATGGCCCTTATATCGCGGGCTCAAGACGTTCTTCCCGCGAATCTCGCAGGTACCATCCTTGGGAATTCAAATGGCCGATAGGGCAAAAGAGGTATGTTTTCTACTTCAAATCTTGCTTTCGCAATTTTCTTTTTATATTTCGAGTTTGTGAAATTTTTCGGATCTCCAAATTGAGAAGAAAATACAAGGATAATCCGTTGGAGAGTACCTCGACGATACTTCGATCGCTTACGGATGAAGTAAGAAACATTTCCTTTGTTATTTGAAACAATATTGTTGCCTCTGTTTCTTATCTTTAATCGTATGCGAAGGTTGGAGTTCAAGAAAGCCGAGACGCGAAGATTAAAAGTAAAGGTAAAGCGTGCGTTCGCAAGGGTAAATCTTCTCGCTCCATTAACTAAGAAGCGAAAGATCCAATCTTCTTCTCGCCTTAGCTCAAGCTCCGAATCTTCTGACGAGGATAACCATAATTCAAATTCTTCTCTCGCTAAAGAGATTCCGTTGGCCGGCTCTCCTATGGATCAGTTATCTAGCATCTTCTCAGATTTGTTTCCAAGGAATGGGAGATGCTCCCCTAGCTTCCCTTTGCGGGACTCTCGCAAATGTGTGTAATCTTTGCTTTGCTAGAGGGCAATAATTCTTTCAATGGAGCCTCTAGAACTGTGTCTCCCGACTTCTTGAACGCACTTGGGTCTTTGGTAGGCATGCAGTCATATTTTTTTTTTTTTTTTTTTTTTTTTTTTTTTTTTTGAATATATAAGTATTAATGGTTTTTCTATTTTCTTTCATAGGTTGGAAGAACTTCTTTTGTAGTTGCCTCAGATCTCGAGAGAAGACGCAACAATCTTGAAAAGAAGAATTCGCAATTGAACAAGAAGATTCGAGAATTAGAAATTGAAGCTGCGTCATCTCGCGAT